>CM069859.1:79111863-79326863 GCA_036172795.1 Pelodytes ibericus
TTATATATGAGGGCATCTTAAAGTTTATAATGGTTCAAAAACAGGTTAGGTATTGGGGTCTCTAACCACCTAAACCTGTTCAAGGAAAATTTGATGTAGGCATTGCACACACAAATATTAGTGAACTAAAATTTAAATTGTAGCAGAGACTTGCTTTTACAAGCTATGTCTGTTTTATACACGAGTAACTGCTAAAAGATTGCACAGTCTGTGTACACTGAAAGAGACAGGCGTCCGTATAAGTTTTTATGCGTCAGTAAAGTGGAGAAAACCTGGCTTTATTATTTTTACTGGCATGATATTTGAAATTCCATCCAAAAATTGGGACAGGACTTGTAATGTCTACTTGTTATAGTAAACTCTGTCTCTCCCTCACAATGCTTAGATCTCTTAACCTTACACCTGATGTAGTCCACTCTAATCACATGAGGCAGGACGTATTCAGGTACATTGCCCGGTTTACCAATATAACTGTAGAATGTGATCTGGTTAGTCAGACCCGTAGCAAACTAATTGTATATCCCTGTGAGGTGTATTGTTCTGACTTACGTCTTCTTCAGGGAATTCTCTCAACTGCTGAACTACAGCTCCTATGATCCTCAATTATATATTGCTGGGGGAGAATCATAGGTGATATACTTTGTTCTCTAAGCTTCAGTGCAACCATGTCGAGGTGTAATGATAGGGCCCATCATTATATTAAAAAATGTTTAGGAATCTAGTTTAATGTGATTACAGTCAATTTAAATATAATTTTAAGGCACAACTCATTCTTTATTATATATATGCGAAACAATAACTGAATAAGGCAACTATAGGCAAAAACAAATTTCACAATTGCATCAAGAGTAGCCAATTTAAAAACAAATGATTTCATGAGAGAATACAAATTAAGGACCTTATTAAGCCCTCTTTGCGCTGTATATCTCTCTTGGGGCTGATGTGGTGGTCAGAATTTTTGGTCGGATGTGGCTTCATTTATTATCCCCCTAATACAGCTACTCAGAGCAAAGAAGGCTCAAAAAGGTGCTTCTTATTTGTATTTTTTTTCATTAAAACATTTCTATTTAAATTGTATCCTCTTGAAAGTCTGTCAATTAAATAAATTTCTGTTCATCAAAACCAAAGAAACTGCTCTAGAACAATAAATTGGATATGGTTAATACAATAAAATACAAAAAAAATCATCCTTTCCTGTCTAATCCATTATATGTCGTCTCCCTGCATATTATGCCCTCACCACTTTCTGGTACAAAATTTCAGCACAGTTTTGGTTGCCACTGAAAGGCCATTTCAATAATTAGAATTAATATCACATGGGATTTGTAAATAAAAGTTTCTAATAACTGGGTAACTGCCATAGAAATCAGTTGGATGTACCTGCTGATTATATAGCATTTGGAATATTGTGATGACATCATTATAACTTTATCTATTCACTAAAGTGAACGGACTAGTTCAACTATTAATCCCTGGCTTTTTACCGTTCACTTTTATCATTGATCACATTTTAGTTAATAGGCCCCATTCTGTTACAATGTTTGCATGCATGTTTGAAGGTGCATGCAAAAAAGAAAATCATCAAACCTTGTCTGGGCTTGACAACACTTGACTTTTAATATTAATCTGACTAATATGTATAATAATACTGTATCCATGTTGTGTGCCTCTGACTATAACAAAGTTCAGATTGATGTATATGTTTTCTTTCCCTTCTCCGTTTGTATTATGTCCTTAACAGAAAGCACAGCTGATTCCAAGCTAACTGGAGTAACTTTGCTGTTTTGCTGCTTGTTGCATGCACACAGGAATGGATGCCGAACTTCTTTTTTCCCCTCCCCAGCGCAATTTGAATCCTACCAAGACACACTGTCAACCTTCTTACAACTAAAATAAAGGATCATGATCTGTATGTGTTTACACTCTTGTTTTAGGAGAGAAAAGGAATTTCTCAAACATTTGGTTCCTTGTAATCGGCTGCCCTGGCATAACTATTACATTACTTGCAGATTTGTCTACAGAGTTACTCGTGTGTGTATACATAATGTGTATGTAAAAAAGGTAATGCTTTATATTGATGGTGATCAGTTTAGGTTTCCTCTACTAACAAGCTGACTTAAGCAATGGGATTTTTTGTTTTCTTCTAAAAGTGGATGACCATGCATTTGTATCGAGTGCTAAGACTGTTTTATGCATTTCTTTGTTAATTGTAGCCAAACCAGGTTTTTACAAATTTGAACTAATAATTTTAGGGAAATGTGTTATTTTGAGATTGCATCAGAAGTGTGTATGTATGTTTGTGTGTGTGTGTGTATATATATATATATATATGTATATATAGTGTGTGGGTGTGTGTATACAATTTAACAATTCACAGAATTTTAACAATTTTGAGTTGTTTCCCTCTGCTATCAGAAGTGCAATTTAGTTTTTTGGCAGAGTTGCTCACGGATGACATGCGCTCACTCTAATGAGCCTCAGTAAACTGAATGACAGGTCATGTTTTTATTGAGGGTGTTTAATGACGCACTGGTGTAAAACTGATCTTTCCTCCCACTTTTGCTTGGTGATCTATTTATAAATAAAACAATTGGTGCAAATGTCTCCTCTATAATATAATAAAAGCTGTAGTTATGCCTTTCAACGTAGATTTGTATGTTAACAGAAAAACAGATTTTATCTCCACATCTCATGGAATGGTTTGGCGATCGAATAAGTGGGTAATACAATTTAGTCCCATTTTTTTCCAATTTGAGTAAGTTTTTTTTTTTTATTTGGCATCTGTCTTCTAATCTTTCCTTGATTTTTGTTTTTCTGCATGTCTGTTACTATCCTTTTTTTAGTACTTTTATTTACTACACTTTCCCTCCCTTCTTTCTTGCTTTGTTTTTTTTGTTTCTACCCTGTTTCAGGTGTATCTTTCCCCCACTGGACAACCCAAAGACTGGATCACGGTGGTCCAGTTATGCACACTTTATTCCTCCTGGTCCTCTGGTAGAGAACCCTTGTGATGCAGACCCTGCAAGTCCTTCATCTTTTCACACCCGCAGGCGATACAATCCCCCACCTCTTAAAACCCTACTTGAAAATCAAGGTGCATAGTTAAAATTACAAAGCTGCCTAAACGCTTACATCTGAGGTCTACCCAATAAATAGAATTGCAAACTTAAGGCCAAAATAGCTTAATGCGAAAATTCTCCCATTCAGCGCATTGGAGAATTTTTCCAACTATGCTACTTTGCCTAGAGTTTGAAATTCCCATCTCAATTTCCTGCAATTGTTTTTTGAGTATACTCTGATCTATTAATTTGTCTCTTTTGATGATTCTTCTTATGCTGTATGTAAAATTAATCTTCAGAGATATTACTATGTTTACCCCTATGTTCTGTATCCTTACACTGCAATGACCTCTAACATGTATTATGAGCATCAATCCTAAAATATTAAATTTTGTGTTTTGAATTTCAGAAAACAAAGTGCCTGTCAAGTGCTCAAACACTTTATAAGTTTTTGGGTCGTGCTCATAATTTACAGTATTGAATTAAAATAGTTTAACTTTTATTCCTGTGTGTACTGCAGCAAAATTTCAATTGCAAATATTGTTGTATTGCATAAAGTGCTATTTAAATGTAATTGTTTTGTGTAATTAATAAAAATGTCCAATATGAAAAGTATTGCTTAGTGGTATTATTTGTTGGGGAGCCGAAATTCAACATCATACCCAAAAACATTATTATGCCTGCAAATATATTTAAAATTGCAACAGTTGTGTTGGTTTCCACTGAGATCAAATACAAATCTTGGGTTGTTACAAAACGCAATGGAGTCCAGGCATGGATATTTGTGGATCTTATCGGCAAGGACACATCTACTGGTTTTCTCTTGGAAACAAGCAGATGATCCCTTTTTGTTTTTACTGGCTGGCCAAGCATTTTAGTCCAAGCTTTCAAAGCCATCTCTTCTTCAGGTATGTAAGAGGGGCTAAACAAAGTTCCTTTGTACAACTATATAAAAACCAATAGGGGCCTTCATGCCAGAAGAAATGTAATTTACCAAATCCTTATGATGAGCCAACAGCTCATCCATTGTTTTGCCACTGACAACAGAAGTCTTTATTTTATTTTTTTTTCTATTAAGCGTGTATTTTCTTACTAAGACAAAATTTCCAGAATACATATTTCATCGCTTTCATTAGTGTCATAAGGTATTGCACAAAAAAGGCCGAAGTGAAAGTTGCCCCCAAAAGTGTAAAGGGAGCTTTATTTATTCAGTTTAAAGTATAAGGAAATTCTTTCACTCATACAGTGACATAATAATAGTGGTTCTATCTGTTAGATGTTAAAGGTCCATGGACAATGGGGTATTTCTAATATTGTCTATCCACTCAGAAAAATCTAATGAAATTTGTTCTGCCTGTCTTAATTTTCAAAGTCTGAAAAAGAGGTAAAAAAAAAATAAAAAATTTATGTGGAGCTTTGGCACATTTTTTGAGCACTTCTCCTCTCAAGAAGGTAGTGTGTTTGTTCTCCAGTTGATAGCCACATCATTTTTTAACTGCTGCAAAAATATTACTAACTACCAGATTCAGCTTTGTTAATTGATGTTAATTATCCATAAGAAACAACACGGTCTGTGCTGTCAGAAATTCCTTATAATCCAAGATGTCAATAAGCATCTCTGGTTATTTTTCCTTAATTGTATCAAATTTAATATGGTCCACCAGATGTGGTACATGGTGCCAAGAGCCCCATCACACCTTCAGATGAGGCTAGATATTGATTATTGGCATTTGTTTAGGTAAGTCTGAACCATGTGCCGCCAGAGGAGGTTTTTTTAAGATGGAGTTGACTAATGTAATAGTGTATTCACCCTAATAACTGACTGAAACCAACTTTACTTAGAAGATCTCTTCAAACCACTCTCCCATTTCGGAATAGGAAGAGGGTAGTGATTATTAAGCTCAAGAAGATTCATAGTTATAGATGTCATTTTTTTGAGCTATATGTAGTTTTGCAAAATCGTCGAAAATTGAAGGTGGCACAAGTGCTTTCAATCAGAAGAAATTATTTTTAGGTAAGTAGAAAATTCAGAATCACTCAAGGAAATCTATTCCATAGATCTTATATGTAAGGTACCACTCGCATGCATTATAATTGGGAAAAGTGGATATCCCACCCTCTAACCAATGAAAAATATAGATATATATCTGGAATGTAAAAGTAGAGAGCTTTGCGGAGAGTGAGATAGTTACCCGAGTCCAACGTTATCCTAAACTTACTGAATATTTTAAATGTATCCCCCTTGCACTGGGTACAGTATGCAGAGTGGATTGACCTGAGGGTCTTATCATGAGATGCTCTTCTACCTGAGGTGAGAGTTGGTACCATGTTAACCTTGGCTGTAGAAACACAGGAGACAAGTATATGAAAGTTGATATCTATATTAGCTAACTGTGCAGATTAAGAGTGCAAGCTTTCCCTAAGCGGTCTTGAAGGCTTGGATTGGAAATCTGCTGTTGGCCAATAAAGATATCAACCCTACTTCTCTTATCTGCAGTACCACATTATTTGCAGCTTCCCAGGAAAGCAGGAGAGAAGGAAAAGAGATCAGAAATCAGGGCACTGAAAATAAAGATGCTTGGAGAGGAAATAGCGCGAAATATAGTAATCGTGACATCATTTCATAGCTTTATTGAAAACTTATTGATCAGTTAGAATAACAAGTAAGCGTCCTTGGCACCTAAAAAGCTGACAGTGATTTGGGTCCAAAAGGCACAAGTACCATAACATTTTAAATTATAAATATATACAATGATGGCACTTAGAAATGTTAAGTACATATACAGGTAACTAAGCACTTGCACGCGCATTTCCAACTATACGTTAGACAGCGCGCGCCTACTTTTAAATCCCAGCCGCGCGCAGCCTCGCTGTTCGTTATTTGCTCCCGACCTGTTGCGACACAAACGTAACGTGGATCAAACGCTATGTACATGACGCATGAGGTTCCTGGTTGAAAGACTACAAACAACATGGACAGTGGGTCTCATTAAAACTATAACAATCAAATAACGCAACATAACAGCGAACATTTCTCAATTTAGTAACATATAATACATAATACTTTTCCTTTGGTGTTTAGAACTCTTTATATTTTCGGCATGTGCGCTGACTCAGAGACAGGTTTTATTGCTTGGGATATTTTCCGTTAGCAACTACTTGGCCTACTAACTGTGGAACACTACAGATCATGTTCGATTACCGAACATAATGTGTCGTTTGTGACGTAAAGCCTTCTAAGTGTGTACGTAGGAACCGCCTCCCGGTCATGACGCTCGCTTCTGTTACAGGTTTGCACTCAACTCTCCCCTTTCAAGCTAGGCTCCTCCTCCTATCATAATACCCTGCGCGTGACGCGGGATTCTAAGTTTGTACTAATCAACCCGCCTACCTTAATCAGGCCTCGCCCCTTTTGGTATTGCTCACTTTGGGATGAGGATTTGCAGACCGATGGTTTGCGCTTCGCTAGCCGCCTCTCTCTGTCCCTTTCTTTGATTGGTTATTTCGTGCACCTGGAGCTGGTGGGTTGTTAGGAGCCGGCGCGAGGCGAGTATACGGGACAATACTTCCAGAGAGAGTGTATGTGTCCGGGCTGTGAGGAGGCCGCTGGCTGGGTCACAGTTACTCTGCACTAAACGTTTATTACAGATAGCAGCAGGGGGCGGGGTGTTAAATGATATTGTTTCCAACCCCCCAGTGCTGTCTTAACCCCCTCACTCACACTTGTTTATCAAAATACCCAGCGGGTAAGAGTAAGAGTATACATGTGACATTTCGTAAAGTGTAGTGTTGTTCCCCTCTAAAAATCCTACTGAATATATAGAATCCCAAGTATACATACGAACTGCTATATAATATGCACTGGTCTCAAACCAAAATGTGTTGTTTTTTTCTCATTGTATTTTAATGTCATTTATTTTATTGGATACATGTAGGAACAGAGTAATTCTTTAGAATAGTCAGTTCCTACATACCTAATAATGACCACTGCAAAACTGAAGGTTGTCTTTCTTATTTATTGTTTTTTTTTGGTGGATCTTTCATTTACTAGTCAGAACCTAGTAAGAGGTAACTTTTTCTTGGCAGGTTTCTTAAAGTTTGCCTAGCTTCCATTTCTCCTTTTCAGTTTTGTTTTGCTTCATGATGTATGTTAAACCTATAGCGATTTAATTTATATTCTTATCAATGTGTGTATACTACATTAATAGCATTTAAGGTTATTTTCAAAGCTACTGTAGCTTGGCATGTGTTAAACCTAAACTGTATAGGATAGGCGGTGTGTGTGTGTGTGTTATTTTTATTTACAGAAATAGTGATACTAAGCATTTAATGGTATGTTGGTCACACATGTACCAATGCAAATTATGTATAAAGAATCAGGCACTGAGAATTAGCTGATTGACTGTCAGACTCCATTCCCACACATAATAGGTGCAATCACTGTTGGTTTACATGTTTTTGAATAGTAAATAGAATTAATTTGAGGTGAAAATAAACTATGTGAAAAGTGGACACTTTTAAAACGTAATATGTATTTTCCCTAGTTTTTCCAATAAATTAAAAATGTGCCTTTTCTCCTGGGGATTGATCTTTCCACTAAGACACTGCTCATGTGCCAGTAGGGCAAGTTCATATACACAACATTCTCTGGGGAGAGGTATTGGTACTCCCTGCACACACATCCAGTTGTTCCAACATTATCTTAAATGGGTGAAATTGCTGGCCATATGCAGTTCTGTCAATCGGGTTCATGGGTGGAGCATTATATTTTTTATTGCATACTCAATAATGCAAAAACCTATATATAATTTAACATGCTAAAAATAGAGCAAGCACCACCTTACCAAGGAGAAAGCAATTTTGTATTGAGGTGGACTTGTAATAGATTGCATACATTGATGCCAGTTTTACATTTTCTAATATCCACCAGTTCCACACACAGGGTTGTGTTTATATCAGGCAGAGCTATTCAAATCTCCAACACTTGTGGACATTGTGTGTCTGGCATGGAACAGCTGTTTTGGACAGCTGTGTCATGTCATGTGCCTAGTGGTCTTTTTGTTGTTGCTTGGATTTTGTCTGTATTCACATGCTGTACAAGAGTGAAGTAAAATGATACAGCGTTATACCTCAACTTGTTTACTTCATTTTTATATTTGGCAATACTCAAGTTAAATGGGACAGACTATCAATTTCTGTAACTTGCGGGTGTTTGAGCCTTTCCATCCTAAATAAATTGAAAAAAACTTTAAAAAATAAAATACTCCGAAAAGGGCTGGCAACCTTTGTCCTAGGGGGGAAACTTTGTGGCCTGTAAAGTACCAATTATGTACAAAACACTCAACAAATTATACATTGCTTCCACTGGTAGTCTGGTAAAAAAAAAAAATCTTAACACTTTAGAGAACTATAGAACATTAAGTGCTTACCACCAAATCGTTAAAGAAAAATCTTGATTTGCATGCAGCAAAGTTTGTCAACACAAATGTTTTATCAAAAATTAATTTCATATATGGAAAGTGCATGTAAACTTCTGATGTGGCTGTCAGGAACTGTTTGCCTTTTTTGGACAGCTCGTGTGAAAATTTCCCTATCCCCAGGATGAGGATAAAATGACATATTATTTTTAAGACCCATGTTATTTCATCCACTGGTTGGCTTATGCGGTCACATGCTTTCAGGGTCTCCTCTTCTATCTACATGTAAAACAGAAGGCCTCTCACAGCACATGGAAGCTGCCAGTCAGTAGATAAAATGTCATGTATCTTAAAATGAAAACTGCAAGTGAAAGTTTAAAATAGCTAGTACTTAAATTGTATTTTTTTTTTTTACTGATTTTAGGTGTGAAAATTAGTGTATCACTCAGCACTAGCAGACGCACCCCAGCAGGTGTCCGCTCTGATTCACTAAGCACACGCTGATCTCGTCCCTATACACCAGCTTGTAGGTCTGCTGTGCCTTCAGTGTAAACCTTACTTTATCTGTAAAGATACACATCCTTTTTTACACTGCAGAAGTGGCACAACATTTCGTCATAGCAAACAATGCAGTTGCCGACATTGCCTTCATGCTGTTCCGATCGTGGTATGCCCGCTGGATAAGTGTGATTGGGATAAAACAGACATGGCTGAGTGCTTCATTATCAAGGGACTTTAGCCATGTCTGCGGAGGCCCCCTCTGTCATATGTAATTGGATGTGTTCTGCAGGGAGAGACTAATTACAGTATGGACATCTTGCCGTGTCACCCAATTATCCCTGGTCCCTCAGATTTAAAAGCAAAATAAATTATTTTTAAAATTTTTAAATGGGGTTAAGGATACAGTGTCACTATAGGAAATACTGAAGAAAAAAATTTGGTAAAAAGCAATCAGCTACTTTTACTTATAGCCTTTTAACGTCCAAAAAAAGTTTAAAAAAACAAACAAAACCATGGGGTGTTTCCAATTTCAGGTCAAATATTATAATCTATTTAGCAGGGATTTTTTTCATTAGCATTTGTAGATTTCTAGGCAATGAGCTAACAAAATATAACTTATTTGTTATGAGGTTTTTTAAATATATTTTTGAAATGTATTGTAGAACACCACACTTATAACAATCACATGGGCACAGGTTACAAGTGCAAAGGATAATCAGTTTGAAGATGTGTAAAATATTTTTCAAACAAGTTAGTGTTTTGCTTGTTTTTTTAATTTTCCATCATATATATATATATATATATATATATATTTTTTTTTTTTTTTAAGATCAATATAATGGTGTAAATTTGTGTGTGGGTACAGTAAATGAGAAGAAAACTACAGCTGAACGCAGAAATGTTAATGTTAATGTTGTCCAGAATGACAAAAAACAAATTGTCCAAATGTCTGATCACGCAGCGCTTAAAAAATCCTAAATTGTAAGAATGTCACCTTTAAAGAACCACAACACAAAATGGCAGCTCGGGTGCTTAATTCAGGTCCTTAATTTTCTTAGACACCTGGCATGAGGAGGCATCGGGCAACATTAAAACCAATCCTAGGAATATTCATATGCACCGTACCAGAAAGGGATCTGCCTCTTCAGTATGGCGCTGCCAAAGATTTGTAGGTGGTGAATCACCACTTGCATCGCTCTCTTGTAGTTGCCAGACTGCCTTTTGTGGCAGTAATAAATATTACAAAAAATAAAAAATACATGTGAGTCTCCTCAATAAAGAAAGAATTGAGATAGCATTTCAAACTTTAGGCCAATGTAGCAGAGATTAAAAAAATTTTTTTCAATGCACCTGAATGGGAGAATTTTTTTTTTTTTTTCCAACTCCTCTACTTTTGGCCTAAAGTTTTTAATTCCCGTTTCCATTCTCTGCAAGTCTTTTCTTATTGAGTAGACTCTTCAGGGTTACAATCCAAGTGTTAAGTTGATCATTTGATGGGAAAATCCTAATATGTAGTTATTGCCCAACAACTTGCAGAAAAACATATTATGGGGTCTTTTTTAATGTTTGTAGATGTAAAAGATTTTTCAGGTAAGTTAGCAAAGGTTTTTTTTGTGTGTTTTGTTTTATTATCAGTAGAGATGATGAAACAAGACGAAAATGATAGCTAAACACAAGTTACTGAGTTATAACAGTTATATGCAACGTACATGTGAGTGGATTATAGTATGATTCTGATGCGCAGCTGCCTCGAACAGCTAACCATGGATTGTATCTTAATGGCAATTGTTTGCCACTTGACTGTTAATGAGATGGCTGGTATACCTGTACCTACAATTGGCTATAAATAAGTGTGACTTGTGAAATGTGTGTTTTTACATATAGCGACCTCCGTTCCAGACAATGGACGTGCCTGGCAACGATCGCGAAAACCGCTTTAATGGTGCTGTTCTATTGCCTCGATGTCGAGGCAATACCCAAAACCAAATTTTCTTTTTGTGGGATCCATATTGACGGAGCAGCATGCTCCATCAATATGGCTATGCCCTCTGGAGGTCTGAGCTTCGGAAGTGAAAGTAACTTCACTTCAGTCGCTCTGAATATGCCTGCCCCTAGTGGTAGCCAAGCAGCATAGCAATGTAAAAAAATTTAAATAAATAATTAATTAGTATAAAACTGGTTAAATAGTTAGATTTAGTTAGATTAGCCTATAGGGTTAAAATGAAATAACTTTTAGCATAAGGGATAGGGTTAAAATTAAATTAAAATTAAAATATATTAAGCTATATAGGAAAAACACTATTTTTGTTTTTTGCCCAATAACTCGCAAAAAAATGACGAAAAATATGGAAACATGCATATTTCTGAACTCGGGACAACATTTAGAAACTATTTAGAAGGGGTCTTTTTTAATGATTGTATTTGTCGAAATTATATTTTAGGTCAAAGTTAGAAAAAGTTTTTTGTTTTAATTTTTCATATTTTATGATTTTTGTAGTAAATTATAAGTTATGATGAACATAATGGTAGCTAATGAAAGCCCTTCTTATAACAATAAAAACAACATATAATTTGTGTGGGTAGAGTATGTGAGAGAGAAGAAAATTGCAGCTAAACACAAACACCCCAGAAATGTCAAAACAGCCATTGTCACCAAGGGAAAGTCAAGGTGAAAATGTCTTGTCACTAAGGGGTTAATAAAATATGTAACTAAACCAGTGTGACTGGGCGCTGCCATTTTGTGAAATAGTGTTATACATCAGAATTTTGATCATAGACTTACATTGAATGGGAGGGTAATGTTACATCACAAGGGGGCAGAGTTATGTTCCTGTTTAATCACGTTAATCTCCTCTCTTTGTGTTGGAAGGCAGGTAAAAAAATGTTCTACCCACTATGGTACACAGGAGCCAGTAAGAGAGCAGGGGAGTAGGTTTATGACCTCATCATGCATGATTTAGCCACAGTTGTAAAGTGAGACTGGTTGGAAAATTTTGGACGATATTGCATCATGGGAAATATTCACAAAATGGAACCAGGAGATAAACACCTAATTTTCTTTTTATATTCAATTAATTCAATCATATAAAAAAACGAGTGGCATATGATTTATATATGCGTTTGTTTTAAATGACCAGGTTATCTAGTTACATCTTATGTAAGTGGTAATGTCTCTCTAATGGTTACTGATCCTTTGAAAACCGTTTTATTCTCACTTGCTAATCTTAGTCTTTTGGCACTAATTTACCACTTATCTGCAAAATGTCTCAAACATTAAAATATAGATATATATTAAGGTATCTTTTCATTTTTGGCGATAGTGTGCCTTTTAATCATGCTTGGAAGAGCACTTAAAGAGAGATGTAGAGGTGTAAAACATGAATATTACTTGCAGGGCAGTGTTCTCCAGAAGAGAACATTCCTACACAAACCCCAAACTATTACAATGAAGCAAACGTTATTTGCTTTATTAAAAGGACCTGATGTATAAAAATAGTCCCACAAGCTAATGTTCAAACTGGGCACCTTCTGCATGATTCAAAAAAGAGAGTGGGAGGGATAGGTAAAAACACCTGATAAGGTGTACTGCCAAACACCCAGACAACTACTCCATAGGTTCTCAAACACTCATTGTATGCATGCATTGTTCTGGCTAATAAATGTAAGGAAAATCGGCAATAATACCTAAGGGATAATAAAAATAAAAATATGATTAACATGAAATATTTAGGGAAAAGTTAAAATTGGTTTCAAAATAAACAAATCAAAGGAACATTTTAAAATCGATAAAGCAATAATTGTTAGCCATAGTCAATCGAATCAAGTTGTAAGGATCGCCAAGCGATTGTCCCATCAAATGCAGGAAGAAAGCATGAGTAAAGGAAACTATGCGTGGTGTTTACCTTTACAAATACACTAAGCACACACAGATTTTATTTGATTAGTGTTTATGATCACTTGTGTATTATTGGCCATTTTTCCAGATTTTCTTTCATGTATACAGTGTGTGTTTGACAACCAAAATGGACTGTCACATAAATCTTATTTATATTGTGAATACACCACAGACACATTTAAAACCCTTTCTTTTTCTTAGCAATTTTTCATTCAAATGCAAAAACTAACACAATGTACAGATCATTTAAAAAAAATGAATAAATATATATAATATATTCTGCATTCACAGTATAAACAAGGTTTAGTACCTTTTTAAGTATGGTAGAAAGGGTATTTGCACTCTGTATTTATTTTGCTGCCGGCTTTGTTTTTAGGTGGACTACTTACAATGACTGAAAGCTTCTCCAAGATAGAGGATGAAACCTTCCCAAGCTTTTTGGGGGATTCCATAAACAGCAATGTGACTTTAGAAAATTGTACTCTCACTTCAAATCTTGGACTGCCGGTTGCTGCATCTACTGTTGCTAAAGCACGTTCTGGATTTGACAGGTAACTTTTGTTAAAATATTTTGAGAAACCATGTGCAAACAGAATGGGGGGAAAATATAATGAAAGAACTTTATAGAGCCCTCTTTGTTTAGTTTTCCTAGTTTCATCTTTTTTGGTTTATTATAACTTTAATCAGTTTATTGTATTTTTATTTTTGTATTTGACAGATTTCCCGATATTCAGGCATCTTATTTGGATATTGAGAAACCATCCTCACCTAATAACTCGACTCATTTTAACGATTCTGGTGGTAATGCAAAAGGAAAACACGTGTCTAATTTTAAGGATGACTTGTAAGTATTGTTTGGCCATGTTGTACTACATGAGTTAATTCCAACCCCCAAAAATCCCAACTTCAAATTAGTCATTCATACTACCATTAAATACCGCAGCATTACTACTTAATATTGATCCGTATAGGTTATTGATGCTAGACATTTTTCTTTATTTTTTATTAAGTTATAGAAGTGACCTTTTTTTAATAAAAAAATGCTAAAAAAATCTGTACAGAACCAACCATATTAATGTATATGAGCTCTTATACTTAAGAAATACAATGCATTGTCTATATTTTTGTAATACTTGTGTGTGTTGTCTCACAATGGTCAATGCCAGCATCTGTTAGGAGCCAATGATGGAAAACCTTTTTGAATGTTCTATATACATATATATAATTTAAGGAAAGCTGAATGACAAATCTCAATCAGTGCTGGATTTGGATTGCCTTTATTTTTTTAAATAATTGTGATCCGACAATACATTTTTATCTTGACAGGGACAACCGTGATACAGTTAGCCATTTTAATCCTCTACCTTCAAATTCTGATATACAACAGAAAGCATCAAAAGATAAATCCAGTAAGTCAGCACAATTTTTTTTTCTTTTTTGTGTTCAGATGGATTGCACACCTGTGTAGACCTAGTTAATATCTTTCTGGTCCATTTTTGTAATTCCTAATTTTTACATGCAGCAAGTGTTACTATAATGTGCAGATAAGTAATGGTATGACTTCTTCATGCTTTATTGTATATGTGATAAAATGGGTTTTTATTTCTAAAAATTGTATTTAATCGTAAGTCATACCTTTTCCATGAATGTTAGACAACTCTGGACTCAATGGACTACTGATGAAATGTTTTCATAAAGATATAATGCTCATGTCCACAGAAGCAGGCATTCTTCTGTGCTATGTACACAAGGAATGTTCTTTTTCCATTGTTTTGCAGTGCTAAGTGCTATATATTTATATAAACACACATACACCTTTTTCTCAAAAACGTAGGTGTGTGTGTGTGTGTGTATATGTGTGTATATGTATATATGTATATGTGTATATATATATATATATATATATATATATATATATATAAATAAAAATATAGAACTTCGCACTGAAAAACAATGGAAAAAGAATGTGTGTGTGTGTGTGTGTGTATAAAAAATTGTTTCATATGTGTGGTAACTTATTTGTTCGTGTACTCATTTTGACTATTTCTCTTTCTTCGTCTGGTACATTTTTCACTTTGTTTTTTTTTTTTTGTATTTCAAAGTTTCACACCCTTTTTAAGAAATTTGTAAAACTGTTGCTGTTTATGCTATATAATATGTTTTTCCCCCCTCCAGATTTTTCAAGCGATTTATGCACACTTCCACGTACCAAACACAAAGACATGGTAATTTTTACTTTTTTATCTTTTGCTTGTACAAAGAACATATTTACAGATAATAAAATATCTAATGTTTATGGCTCCCCACAGCCTGTACTTTTATAGTGTACCAGGTGTGCTGTTATAAGTTTCTTTCTTTTCTTCTTTATTTATATGGCATTTTTCTCGGTGTTTTTTTTTTTTTTTCCATTTTCGACCTTTATTGCTGGTTACGCAATAGTGTTTTACAAAGCATGCCTTAAGCCAGGGCTCGACAAACCCCGGGCGCCAGGTCGCCATGGCGACCAGGAAATCAGACCTGGCGCCCAGGTGCTGTTTGTCACAGAGTGCCCTTGCCGGCTGCCATCCGTTTTACTTTCAGCGCGAGGGGAGAAAGTCTGTGCGGATCACACAGACTGTAAGCTCCGCCCCCTCGCGCAACACGTTGTAGTGCCGATTGTCACGTGACAACACGTGCAGGAACCAAAAGAAGCTCTGGCTCCAGCATAAATGTCCCCCTCCCCTGCAATGAGGTAAGCAGCAGGGAGGGAGGACACCGTAAGAAATACATTTTTGTTCTTTGGTCTGTGTGTATGTATGAGTGAATGTAACTGGCTATGTATGTATGAGTGAATGTAACTGGCTGTGTATGTATGTATGTATGATTGAATGTAACTGGCTGTGTATGTATGTATGTGTGAATGTAACTGGCTATGTATGTATGAGTGAATGTAACTGGCTGTGGATGTATGTGTGAATGTAACTAGCTGTGGATGTATGTGTGAATGTAACTGGCTGTGGATGTATGAGTGAATGTAACTGGCTGTGGATGTATGAGTGAATGTAACTGGCTGTGGATGTATGAGTGAATGTAACTGGCTGTGGATGTATGTGTGAATGTAACTGGCTGTGGATGTATGTGTGAATGTAACTGGCTGTGGATGTATGAGTGAATGTAACTGGCTGTGGATGTATGAGTGAATGTAACTGGCTGTGGATGTATGAGTGAATGTAACTGGCTGTGGATGTGTGTGTGTGGATGTAACTGACTGACTGTGGATGTGTGTGTGGATGTAACTGACTGTTTGTGGTGTGTGTGTGGATGTAACTGACTGTTTGTGGTGTGTGTGTGGATGTAACTGACTGTTTGTGGTGTGTGTGTGAATGTAACTGACTGTATGTGGTGTGTGTGTGAATGTAACTGACTGTATGTGGTGTGTGTGTGAATGTAACTGGCTGTGTATGTGGTGTGTGTGTGAATGTAACTGGCTGTGTATGTGGTGTGTGTGTGTGAATGTAACTGACTGTATGTGGTGTGTGTGTGAATGTAACTGGCTGTATGTGGTGTGTGTGTGAATGTAACTGGCTGTATGTGGTGTGTGTGTGAATGTAACTGGCTGTGTATGTGAGGTGGGTGTATGCCACTGTCTCCGTGTGTTTATGATATTGTGATGTGCCGTTGTCTGGCTCCTAAATTTTTTAGCTGGCTCCTAAAACTAAATTAAATTTGTCAAGCCCTGCCTCAAGCTGGCACACTCTCAACAATCTCTTTAAAGGATCTCCTATTATGTGGCTAACCAGGCTAGAGCCCAGATGAGCTCGGTCACACACAGGGGCGTACCTAGAGCATTTGGCACCCGTGGCGGACCCTGAGTGTTGCACACTCCCCCACCCCCATAATAAAAATGTAAGAAAACACCCACAATTTTTTCAGTGTTTGAAAATTGTACAATTATAGATACCAGGAATATTGTGCCAGTCAGATACAAGTAATATTGTGCCTTTCAGATACCAGTAATATTGTGCCACTCAGAGCCCAGTAATATTGTGCCAGTCAGATACCAGGAACAATTTCCACTCAGAGCCCAGTAATATTGTGCCAGTCAGATACCAGTAATATTGTGCCAGTAAGATGCCAGTCAGATGCCTGTAATATTGTGCCAGTCAGATGCCTGTAATATTGTGCCAGTCAGAGCCCAGTAATAGTGTACCACTCAGAGCCCAGTAATAGTGTACCACTCAGAGCCCAGGAATAGTGTGCCAGTCAGAGCCCAGGAATAGTGTGCCAGTAATACCCAGACACACACACACACACACACACACACACCTAGACACCCATACACCCATACACAGTCACACTTTTTATTTTTATTTTTTACTTACCTTACACTTGGTCCGTCATCCAGGATCTTCTGCCGGATGTCCGTCCACCTGACATCCGGCAAGCAGCTGACACAGCGCGACGGGGGTGGAGCTTGCACCCGTCGCGCTGTGATCTCTATGGCCAGGAGGAGAGGCTAGGGAGAGAGCTCCCTATAGCAGCCTCTCCTCCCGATCGGCCCTCACCCCCGCGTGAGGTTAATCCTCGGATTCTGGGACTATGTTCCAGACGGAGGAGAGCTCACCGGGGGATTTAAAAAAAATATATATATATATATATATTTAATGCCCTGGAGTCTCGGGGCTAAAGAATACTTTAGCCCCAGAGTCTCCATTAGGGGCTATGAAGGGGGGACTCGGGGCTATAGCCCCAGTAGCCCACCCCTAGCGACGCCTCTGCCACACACACACAGGTGCCCCATAATTATGCCACACACACACAGGTACCCCATAATTATGCCACACAAGAGTCCCTTTAATTATGCACACATGTGACCGCCATTAATTATGTAACACACAGGAGCCCCACAAGGTGACAATTGTACAATTCTAAAACAATACTTATCTATACATACAGACATCGCTCTCTCTATAACAGCCAATTTGCCCAATTATATGCCAGGATCATTTTGTCATTAATAAGCCACCGCCAATTTGCTCATTAATATGCCAGGAATATTGTGCCAGTTAGATGCCAGGAATATTGTGCCAGTCAGATGCCAGGAATATTGTGCCAGTCAGATGCCAGGAATATTGTTCCATTTCAGTGCTCGTTTTCTTACTCCCCCCCCCCCACCCCTTCCCCATCACTTACCGCCTGACTGCTGCGCCATGTCCCTGGCCAGACGTCTCTGCAATTTTCCCTCCTGCACGAAGGAGGGAAACGCAGTCACCGTAACGTCACATCCGGTCGCAGCAATTTTTTTTTTTTCCCGGCGGATGCAGCTGCCAGGGGGGGGATGCCGGCAGCACGGACGGGTGTCACCCCCGCTGGGACACCACTGATCACACCAGACTAATACTCATATCAGGAGGAAAAAGCATCCACATCTTTCATTTAGTTCTAATTAGCCTCTAATGTTTTAATGTGTATATATATTTTTTATTTTGGTATGTTTTTAGCTCCATAGCACTTTCACTTGCACTCGATGTATTGCAGTATTCACTTTATGAAGAAGCCCTGATTTTTTGTTTTTCATGTTTTGAACAGTAAATTATGTTTTGGAAATGCAATAATTTTTGGGTTGTGACATAATCAGTAAAGACACATGTGGGTCCTAAGGTTAGACCTGTTGAGAACCACTGCTTTAGAGGTCATTGATGGTCATAAAATTATCCAGGCAAGCAAAAATAGTTTTTGCCACTGTAAAAATAAATTGTGCTTAAAAAAAAAAAGTTTTGTTTTAATAGCTCTTGTTGCAGATCAAAGGTCGGAGCATATTTTTATGGCTTGATTTTATGTTTGTTGCATCTTTTCCTCTTTGAATGGTCTAATTAGGTTTCTAACGTGAAGTTCTCATATAAAAGTACCGTAAATCAATGTGTAGGTACCTGACTGGCGTCTAAATGAGCTGGCATTACCCATAGCTAATCTGTTTGTTTATGTCCACTAACACACCTTTTTGGATTATTTTTACTAATTTTGTAGAACCCAGTTATACCAAATCTTTATAAAGACAACAGGAGTCAAGTGATGGAGAATGACTTTGATGCATCAGCTGCAGGTTTCATTGAAAATGAGAAGCTGGTTTCTATCGCCAGCTTAGAGGGCAGCTCTTCAGGTACTCACTTCCCGCATTATTTTATTTAGTTACAACTTTTTATATCACCTTTTAGAGACCTAGATAAACTTTATTTGTTCTGAAATACATGTTTATGGCTAAGGTGTACAGAAAGGCCAGTATCTGCTGAAAGATATTATGGCGGTGGATAATGATGGCATTTACCAGATATACCATGCTAGCATCTACAAAAGTGGCTAAAGTTCTGTTTCATTTTTTTTCTTTCTTTCCATTTTTTAAAGTTCCCCTTCCCTCTTATTCTGATTATTTAAAAGAACAGTTAAATATGCTGGATGTTTGTTGTCAAGAATAGTGCCAAAGTGTGTTTTAGAAAAATGGTCCAATATATCTCATTGTAACTTGCCAAGTGGACACATTGTAATAAAGTATTAACTGAGCTGTTTTGGCTAAAATAATTATTTGTATAACTGACTAAAGTAATGGAAAATTACAAAACACGTTAAGAGTCTGCTTTTTCCTCTGTACACTGCACATACGTGTGGCCTCCTGATGTATTATATTTAAATTAAATTATGTTTGCGTCTGGACCTATAAGTGCCGGTGTTTCTTATTTCGATGGATCTCTGCAGTGTTGTCACCTACTTCACTACTGGCAGATTAAATTCTTATATTTCAATCAAAATAATTTTGGGGTTGTACAGAGTAGTGGTGAAACCATTGTACAAGATGACTTTTTGCTTTATTTTTATCATTCAGCACCTTAAATATATGGCTATGTAAGTACAAAACTAAATTTACTTCCATTCAATAGATGACCTGGATGATGAAGAGTTTTATGATGATCAGTTGGAGGCCTACTTTAAAAAACTCCTGCCACCAGGAATGCAGCGTGGAACAGTTGAGGGACAGGAGATTGTAGAACCCAAAAGAACTTCCTACACGGTATGGAGCAGACCATTTTAATAATAAGTAAACATTGTAGTTCAGGAACCACTTGTATAAATGCATATAACAGTTCAATAATTCAAAAAATATATGCTTTTTTAAAATTTACATTAGTCTGTTTTAGGTTTAATTTGCAGGTTTACAATATATTACCATTTTTTTTATATAGTTCCCACAAATTTACGCAGCACTTGGTACAGAGCATAAGAAGGGCGTCACAAACAAAATTAGACAAAACATTTTCAGACTAAAATCATGTGGTAGAGGGCCCTGCTCGCAAGCTTACATTCTAGAGGGTATAGGGAACATGAGACACACAAAGAGAATGTGAGGAGGTAAAAATAAAAGTATATTGTGATTATAATGGAAGGTGTGGGGGGAACTGTGAGAACAGAGTCACACCAGAGGTTATTTAGTTGGGTGCATTGTAAGCCTACGAACTCCAGCCACATGTTTGGAGACTGCATGTGAATAAAGTGTGTGAGGTGGTTAACATATTACAAGTAATTATGGGCAGTAGGGAAATAGATTTACATATTTGAAGCTTCTACTGATCTTTCTACTCTGCTCCCCAATATGTGGTTTGAGTCTGAGAGAATAAAATGGCAATGGTCATACTATCTCAAACTTTACTTCTGATGTGTCCATGACTTTCACACGGTCCTGTAGAGAGTTTACATGGCACATATACACATTTGTCTCCACTTTGGGTGGAGTTTGAACAAAATTTCTGGCAAGTTAGGGTGGTTGAGAGTGAAGTTTATAGGGAACAAGTAACCAAATAATGGGCAATGGGCGTGCATAATGGATCTATAACGAAGATATTTTTTGTGCAGTACTATAGGTCATTCTTATAGATGGTGCTTTATGTGGCTTGATTCAATCCCAGTATCCTCCCAAATGGTGAGGGCGAAAGTTCTAGCAACTTTCCTTTTTATTGTTATATTTAAAAAAGGGGCCGCATATACTTCTGTATAGATGGCATGGGGGCTGGGAGAGACTAACACTAATGAGACTTTAAATCAGACACATGGGAGTTGTGTCTAACAAATCTTTCAATGATGATTTCAAAGCACATTGTTTTGGATTAAGATTGTTGAGTCTGTAGCTATTATAGTGGAAAATGCTAAGTTTTTTTGTTTTGTTTTTTTTTTGTCTGGTGAATGATAGGGATTTAATTTGACACCGAATAACCACTCTTAAATTTAAAAAATTGTAATTTAGTTTTGGGTTTGTCTGTATGCAGTCAAGTGAGGCTTGTGAAGCAAAAATTGCAACAATTGTGGCTCTATGAAATTCTGTAATACAGCTTTCAAAACCAAGTTTGCTCTTGAACTATGATTTATTTCAGCCCAGACTGAATAACTGGGCTACTGCTACACATATGACCAGCCTTCTAGTCTTTGTATAGGTATTTGTATAGGCATTTCCGTTATCCAAAATGCTTGGAAGCCAAAGTATTATTGATAACGTATGATTTTCACCAATAAGCTATATTAAAGCCTCTCAGCACTCATGAGATACAGTAGTATCAATGCAAATACTGTATATAGCAACTTTTGCTATGATGTGAGGTATTGTTGGGAACCTGCCATTGGTGTGTCAGGCCTGCACACATGCCATTGTATTACCCTTTGTGGAAGTGGTGGATTCTGGGAATTTATGGAATTGCTATAGCCCAGAGTAAGTTGGCTGAACAATGAATACACTATTGTGTGCTTTCATTCTGAAAGGTGTGTGTACAATTTGCAACTTGTAGCAAAATCCTAAAAAATATTTTGAATGACACATTTTTTGTATAAGGGATATTGAACCTGTATATCACAGTCTTGGGTTTTGGTGTTTTTTTGCCAGTTTATATTTTGTCACTTGTATTTTTGGAACCTATTTATTCTTAGCGAAATAAATGTAGAAAACTGCACTCAAGGAGTTGATGCATATCATTGAAAAAATATAAATGATTTAATATCCAAAAGTGTAAGCAGCACAGCAAAAAATGACAGTCAGAAAGTGTCAAATAAAAAGTTGAAAGTATAAAACGCGTTTCGCGCTATAAGCGCTTAATCATAAACATATTTCTTATATTATTAGTTATGTTTTAACTTGGGATTGGAGGGTTGCCTTTCTTTGTATCAATGTAATTATTTTATGTTGAATAGGTGCCAGTATGTCTAATAAGCAAGTGAATCCTATGTGCCAATAAGCAGCCACAGAAATGTTTTCATATAAAATATAATAGAATGTAACCAAAGAGTTATTGTAAATGATGAGCTTTTCTTTTAATTGTGGAAATGGATGGGTTCTTGGTAAAGGCCAATTCTGGGTCAAAGTACTACATATTCTCCATGTGACTCAATGGTGTGTTCATACGGATTGCTCCATTATTACAACTTTACAACTCATCTCCACTGATTTTTACCTAAATAGCTGATTCACCTTCTAAAGTGTCCCTTACACCTTATGCTTCTCCTGTGTCCCATACTGTCTAAATTGTAATCTTTATGGTGAAGCTAGCTCTACATTTCCATATCTGTTTTTCTCCACACATTTTGTTTCTGTTTAAATGGGCAGCGTGTAAATTTTGAACCCAATGTAAATCGGTTAAAGGGACAGTCTAGTCCTCAAACTCACTTGGTGCAAGATGAAGATTACTTCTTGTATACTGCACAGGCATTTTTCCAGTGTGATTTTGATGCCCTCCCCAGTGATTACTCTGCGTGTTTACTGCAGGTGCACTGATTATATACACACTGAGCATTCAAACATAGAAACAAAACAAACAGTGGCATATGTCTTGTTTTATGTGTTTGTTTTAAATGCACAGGTAATGCTCTAGTTCTAAATGTGGCTGGGATTTACTGTGCTACTAAAACTAAATCAAGTTTGTCAAGCCCATAGTTACATCTTATGTAAGTGGTAGTGTCCCTTTTTTAAATATTTTTTTTTGTTTCTGTAACATAAATTCCAATTGTTGGTCAAAGGTAACTGTTGTGTTCCAAATGGTTAAGGTATTTTGCCTTTTTTTTTTTATTTCTATATGAATAAAATTAAGTTTTTTATTATAAATTAAAGTGTGTGTCCCCCTGTTTCTAAATGTCAGGTTTTTTTTTTTGGTTTTTGTTTTACATAGTTTAATAAAAACTCTATTCCAGTGTTGTAACATTGATGTAATGGTATGTTATTCGTTGAATTTCAGACAGGGAGCAACATTCCAAGCAGGACTACAAATACAGAATCTGAGCGATTACAGTTTCTAGACGACTATGAGGTAATGATAATGAGCTGTTTAAGCCCTTTGTTCTGTAGAAAAATCTGTTAACAAAATAGGTGTGGAACATTTGCTACATATTCCACCAGTAATTGGTGCCGTTATTCAGAAATCTTAATGCAATGGTTCCTCACTTTAGGAAAATTTCCAGATGCTTCATGTTCGCCTGGCCGCTGCAGGCATGGATTCAGCGCCTTCTAGTGATGATGATGATGATGACGATGTTGAAATGGAGCTTGAAAGGGCTGCTCGACAACATCTGCAAAGAGAACAGTTCTTGGAGAACACGGGAAGAAGCTTGGTATGTGTATACATGCTACATAGTATATATGCAAGGGGTATGAAAAGGGTGCTATTTTAAACTGTTAATCCAGCAGCACATGTTGCATGTCTACTCTATTTGTGATATGTAAGCTGTTGATTTGTGCAATATTATCCGTGTTTGTTTAATATAATACAATATTGTGTTCCATATTAAATTGGTTTGCTTTACAAGTTTCACTTTAACCCCTTGGTGACACAGGATGTACTGTGTACATCCTGTGTTTAAAATGAGCAGTGGAAGCCATCATTAATCACTTCCAGCTCTCTAATGGTGTGGCTGTAATGGCTGTAACTTTTAGTTATTGCCCTATGATTTTCTAAACTCTGGACAAATATTAGAATCTATTTAGCAGGGAATTTTTTTAGCGCAGATGTGTAAAAATGTGTGGATACATTTTTATGAGGGATTTAAAACCTATGCCAGTAAGGAACTGATTTTATTTCTGTGAGTAGAACGTGTCTTTATAATAGCTGGTTATTATCCCTTGGATACATTTTTAAATAATAAAACCCAACTGTTTTTCAGGTTAATGAGCAAAATAGACCCAGTTTCAGGCCAGGATTGGAAGGCGGAAGCTCTGATGACGAGTCCTCTAAACGAATCCTAATGGTTTCTAGCAGTTCTACATTGACTGGTATTAGGAAGTCTGCAGAAGGCGACCCTAATCTTTCTCCCATGACTTCTGCCACTGGTACGGTTTTTTTTTTCCCCCTGCGTTGTCTGGTTCGTTTACTAATACACACACAGTAATTACCATGTAGTATTAATGTACTGTAATAGAATTTAAATGACCCTAGCAGAATAAAATAACCCTATTATATACAAATCCTTTATGTCAAACCCTATTGTACTGTTGGGCAACAAATAAGTCTTATTCATGTTCTGATTGTGTGAATTATTTTTTTAAACGGTTTAATGTTTTACGTGCAGGTTGTGCTTTTGATGGAATCTATTACAGTGAGCATAAAATTTGCAGAAAAAAAAGTGTTGCTGTGTTAGTCTCAAGTGTTATACATGTGTCAGGGCTTGACAAAGCCCGGGCGCCAGGTCGCCATGGCGACTAGGAAATTGTACCTGGCTCCACCGTCCTGAGACTATCGGTAGTTTAAAAAAAAAAAAAAAAGTATTATTGTTTCACAGCGCGAGGGTAAGCAGAGTGTGCGCTTCCTGCTTCTCCCCCTCGCGCTGTAGTGTCGGATCGGCGGCTGTCACGTGACATCCCACCGATCAGCAGCAGCATGCAGACGGTCTGTGCCTGTGTGACAGGCATGGACCAAGCTGCAGTAGAAATCCTCCGTCCCGTGTAATAAGGTAAAACAGCAGGGAGAGGGGAGTCATTCTCTCTTTTTTTTTTTTCCCTTTCTCTTTTCTTTTAAGTGTGTGTGCGTCTGGCTAAGTGTGGGTGTTTGTGCGTCTGGCTAATTGTGGGTGTTTGTGCGTCTGGCTAAGTGTGGGTGTTTGTGCGTCTGGCTAAGTGTGGGTGTTTGTGCGTCTGGCTGTTTGTGCGTCTGGCTAAGTGTGGGTGTTTGTGCGTCTGGCTGTTTGTGCGTCTGGCTAAGTGTGGGTGTTTGTGCGTCTGGCTAAGTGTGGGTGTTTGTGCGTCTGGCTAAGTGTGGGTGTTTGTGCGTCTGGCTAAGTGTGGGTGTTTGTGCGTCTGGCTAAGTGTGGGTGTTTGTGCGTCTGGCTAAGTGTGGGTGTTTGTGCGTCTGGCTAAGTGTGGGTGTTTGTGCGTCTGGCTAAGTGTGGGTGTTTGTGCGTCTGGCTAAGTGTGGGTGTTTGTGCGTCTGGCTAAGTGTGGGTGTTTGTGCGTCTGGCTAAGTGTGGGTGTTTGTGCGTCTGGCTAAGTGTGGGTGTTTGTGCGTCTGGCTAAGTGTGGGTGTTTGTGCGTCTGGCTAAGTGTGGGTGTTTGTGCGTCTGGCTAAGTGTGGATCTTTTGTATGAATGGGACGGAATGTCTTTTGTATGAATGGGACGGAATGTCTTTTGTATGAATGGGACGGAATGTCTTTTGTATGAATGGGACGGAATGTCTTTTGTATGAATGGGACGGAATGTCTTTTGTATGAATGGGACGGAATGTCTTTTGTATGAATGGGACGGAATGTCTTTTGTATGAATGGGACGGAATGTCTTTTGTATGAATGGGACGGAATGTCTTTTGTATGAATGGGACGGAATGTCTTTTGTATGAATGGGACGGAATGTCTTTTGTATGAATGGGACGGAATGTCTTTTGTATGAATGGGACGGAATGTCTTTTGTATGAACGCGACGGAATGTCTTTTGTATGAACGCGACGGAATGTCTTTTGTATGAACGCGACGGAATGTCTTTTGTATGAACGCGACGGAATGTCTTTTGTATGAACGCGACGGAATGTCTTTTGTATGAACGCGACGGAATGTCTTTTGTATGAACGCGACGGAATGTCTTTTGTATGAACGCGACGGAATGTCTTTTGTATGAACGCGACGGAATGTCTTTTGTATGAACGCGACGGAATGTCTTTTGTATGAACGCGACGGAATGTCTTTTGTATGAACGCGACGGAATGTCTTTTGTATGAACGCGACGGAATGTCTTTTGTATGAACGCGACGGAATGTCTTTTGTATGAACGCGACGGAATGTCTTTTGTATGAACGCGACGGAATGTCTTTTGTATGAACGCGACGGAATGTCTTTTGTATGAACGCGACGGAATGTCTTTTGTATGAACGCGACGGAATGTCTTTTGTATGAACGCGACGGAATGTCTTTTGTATGAACGCGACGGAATGTCTTTTGTATGAACGCGACGGAATGTCTTTTGTATGAACGCGACGGAATGTCTTTTGTATGAACGCGACGGAATGTCTTTTGTATGAACGCGACGGAATGTCTTTTGTATGAACGCGACGGAATGTCTTTTGTATGAACGCGACGGAATGTCTTTTGTATGAACGCGACGGAATGTCTTTTGTATGAACGCGACGGAATGTCTTTTGTATGAACGCGACGGAATGTCTTTTGTATGAACGCGACGGAATGTCTTTTGTATGAACGCGACGGAATGTCTTTTGTATGAACGCGACGGAATGTCTTTTGTATGAACGCGACGGAATGTCTTTTGTATGAACGCGACGGAATGTCTTTTGTATGAACGCGACGGAATGTCTTTTGTATGAACGCGACGGAATGTCTTTTGTATGAACGCGACGGAATGTCTTTTGTATGAACGCGACGGAATGTCTTTTGTATGAACGCGACGGAATGTCTTTTGTATGAACGCGACGGAATGTCTTTTGTATGAACGCGACGGAATGTCTTTTGTATGAACGCGACGGAATGTCTTTTGTATGAACGCGACGGAATGTCTTTTGTATGAACGCGACGGAATGTCTTTTGTATGAACGCGACGGAATGTCTTTTGTATGAACGCGACGGAATGTCTTTTGTATGAACGCGACGGAATGTCTTTTGTATGAACGCGACGGAATGTCTTTTGTATGAACGCGACGGAATGTCTTTTGTATGAACGCGACGGAATGTCTTTTGTATGAACGCGACGGAATGTCTTTTGTATGAACGCGACGGAATGTCTTTGTATTGAACGCGACGGACTGACTGTCTCTGTGTGTGTGTGTGTGTGTGTGGTTTTGTGAATGTGCCGTTGTCTGGCTCCTAGATTTTTTTTCTGGCTCCTAAAAGTAAATTAAATTTGTCAAGCCCTGACATGTGTAGTGTGAACAAGATAGAAGAACTCAAGTAATTCACTATGTACATTTATTACAAATACTGCCCTTCTTACACTTGTCAAATTGACACTAAGTGAATATACATAATAGAAATACATTTTGTCTTTCTGGGTTGTCCCAAAAACAATTGAATTTTTAGGTTGTTCTGGCTCCCTAAATAAAACACCATTAGTTGATGAGTGAGTGGTCACCTATATTGCGATGACACTGGAATTAATTTTTCTATCTTAGTATATAATCTGGTGTTCTATGTAGTGTAGTGTGTGTGTTTTTGTTTTTTCCTTTAATTATTTTTTTTTATTATTATGCCTGCTTTTTTGTTTGGGGTGCATGGCTCTTTTTTTTTTTTTTAATTTATTTATTTTTTTAAACACTCTAGTCTCCATCATAATTTTTTGTAAAATGTTAGAGCTGCTAATAGCAAATCCTCCTAAGCCAGTTTATAGATGCAACAACACAAACCTGCAGTTTATCTCTAATGTCTAGTAAAAAACAGTGACAGGCCTTTTGTCCTGTAGGTGACAATCTTGGAGATGGAAGTAGTTGTAGTGATGATGGAGACAAGACCATACAGACCTCCTTTACAAATAAAACGCCGTCTTGGACAACAGACTTGGTTACAAGAAATGTGGCTGGTGAAGAAAGTAACAGATTTTTGCCTGTAAAGCAGGTGAGTAGTCTTACTTGTAATACACACGATAGCTAGATAAGCATAAATGCCTATGTAATTGAAATCTGAGAAAAAGAGCTAGCGGTTCATCTTTTAAATAGACAGTCTCACCTAGCTACTTTCCTATATACATTTTAATAAATGTAAAATGCACTTTAAGACAAATTATTCTTCTCCTGTAGTCATACACTGAAAGTCATTTTACAGTGACCTCCACATTCAGTGACATTCGTGAGCAGGAGTGAATTTGAGGCAATATGCCTGCTTATGCAGCACATTTCATGCTCCACTTGTAGAGAATTAAGTCATTGGCCGTTACTGTGGAATCAGCACGTTTCTGTTAAACCTAAGTTCTGCTGCTTAGGAAGCAGGGGCCATGGTTTCAGCCAGCTGCGATTTAACACGAGGACTTGAGGATCTAGATAGGTCTGTTGCTACAGCAATAGCTATTGAACTTTGATATGTAGTTTGTATGCCATAATAAGTATTGTGGGGGGAAAAACTGGAGACAGACCAGTCTTTTTTTCTTCACATGTTCAAACACTTTTTTTTAATAGTGCCCTATTGAAGGAAAATAGTTGGCTTTAAAGAACCACCTAAATCTTTTCTATTGTAGAAGCACAAGTGAACATTTCAGTGGCTGTAGTATGAATATCAAATGGATATTGGTCTTAAAGGGACTCTCTAGTTCCCAAACATACTTTGGTGCACGATGAAGATTACTAATTGTATGGTGCACTGCCTTTTTTCCAGTGTGATTTTTGATACAGGCATTCTGCATAAAACATCTTTCTAATATTCAACTCAAGCCTTACCCAATGTTTACTCTTCATGTTTACTGCTGGTGCAGCAGCACTGATTATATAAACATTGAGGATATAAAGTTTTGTTTCATTTAGTCACTTCCTGTGCTGCTGAAACTGAATACATTGTGTGGACTGTAATAGACTTGCTCTTGTACACAGTAGGATCTCTTAAAGGAACACTAAACATTACTTTTCACTAGTGCTTCTAATATAGAAGCACAAGGGAAATTTTAGTTGTTCCTGTTGTGATCCCATGGAAAAACGAGGGGCTCTCTGCGCTAGCCGACGTTGTCGGCAGGCAAATTATCGGGACATGTTTTGTTTAACCCTTGCTTCCTTCAATGAAGCAAGGGTTAAACAAGATGCAATGTTCCTTTAACAGTACAACACATTGTCTGATTACATCAGTAGAGAGAAATTCTATTTATTTGCATGGCATTATTCTCATTCATTTGCATGGTATTATTTATTGTATACCACTTATGTAATCATTTATAAGCAAATAGCTTTTATTTTTAATTTTTCGTTGGTATTTGCAAATGTTTTACACATTTAGCTTATTAAAGATCGTGAAGAACCAGTCGGAAATGGTGCAATATCAAAAGACAGTCAGCTAAATTCTTCTCAACTTTGTCTAACTCAGGTAAGTGTGAAATGTTGTATAATTTGGTCTCTGACTAAAATTGTTCTTCTTTTTCATGTTTTAAAGACATATATTTTATATCATTTTTGAATGGTAATTCAAAGTACCATTCAAAATATATCACATAGTCTGTAAACTTTAAACTGTAAGCTGCTGCTTCATTCAGGTGGTCCGGCAACAGTCTGCTGCTCCTAGTGTTGTGTCCGTCATAGAAGCTGGGATGAAGTAAAAGGATGTAAATGCTAATGTGGATAATTGGGAAGGATGAGAGTGACACAGGAGGGAGTGTTTATATAAACACTTGTAGAAGGAGAACAGAACATGCTGAGAGTTTGTAGTTTTAGGGTTTGTGTGTGCTTTTTGTTTCAGTACATTACACCAGGATGGAATGTAAGAATTAGTGGAAGCCTTTTATAGGGCACATGTTTTATTGTTTAATCCCCCTAAGTTTATTTGTAAATAAAGTTTATAATGAAATTGTTTGGGGGAGATTCCATGTGTGTTATTCAAAAATTCAATCTTTTCTGCAGGAATCATGTCACTTAGCTTGATCTTTTTGCTTGTAGTTAACCCACTCACACATACACTGTCTGTCTGGCCATTACAGTGTGTATGACTTAACTACCTTTTCTCTAAGCAAAGTTTTGTTTTCTACATATTGTTTTTGTAGGGTTCAAAACCTCACAGCACAGAGGGGAAGAAACTAGATTCTTTTTATTTTCAGAATGGAAATTATGCAAACAAACAGCCAGACACTTTATACTCTCAAGGTAATATTCTCTACTCCCTGAACAACCAGCGTGCAGCCTACTTGACAGCAACGTACAGCACATCTGATTTAACGACTCGTACTCTTATCAGCCCTATAAATATGTAGTTGTGTTTTGAGTACAGTTAATTTAAATTGGATTTGGACTTGTTTTGTATTACTGCTCATCAGCAAAGATATTCTTCACAATTAGTATACATAAAAAAAAAAAAAAGTATGCGGCCCACTACACATATGCGTTTCTGATCTTGCCCACCTCAGAAAGACTTGGACGCCGCTGCTCTAATCATACAGATTTTCATTCTGTATTGAATGTGTACATTGAAATTAGGTATTTTTTTTAAATTAGGCATTATTATTGCACTTCATTACATCACGAGTTCTCTTTTTTTATATCCATCAGATACCAAAGCTGTAAATAGACTGGCAGATGAATATCTGTCTCCTGTGTATCAAGAAAGTCAGAAATATTATCCAGATAATTCCAAGACGTGGAACTCTTCCAACGAACAGCCATTTCTTTGGAGCTTTGGTCATTGTGAGAATGGAGACGGTAGTACGTATATAAAATCTTAAGTGTTTTAAAACGGATGTTCCATTAAAAATCGACAGAGTATGAAGCCCGGCATATAAACTGTACCACAATCCTGGTTGTTCGATTAATCTTACACTATTTTGTACAGTTGTCAAAAGGTGTTCATTGAATTGCCCTCGTGATGCAAGAATGACCATGTCACTTTATAGATCTCTCTTCATTGACAAATGTTAAATTTAGCTTACGTCTAACTTAAAAGGACAAGAAATACCAGATATTGTCACTTAGATGTGTGCACATCGATCTGCTGCCAAATGGTGACAATTATGATAATGTTTATCATACATTAGATGCACTTGACAAAGGGTTCTTTCTTATTTAAGTTGTTCCCCCCCACCCCTCTATTTTTCTTAGATGGAAGTCCAACACACAGTGTTGTGTACCAAAATGAAGAGGGTAAATGGGTGACTGATCTTGCATACTATAAAGCCTTCGATAATGAGCAAAATGCAACCTTCCCTGGAATAGTAGATGATGTGGTTAATGAAAGTGATTTTATTGCAGGAAGTAAGTAGTAGTTTGAGTGTATTTTACTGTCTTCTGTTTAACATTTTAAGGCTTTTTTTCTTTTTCTTTCAAAGTAATGGCAGGTGTGGTTAAAAGGAAATCTGTCATCATTGCAGCATTAGAACTGGAACCCTCCATCGTTTTCATCATATGAAAACATCTATATTCTATGCTAATATAGTGCAAACTATAATAAGAGCCTACACACAGTTTATGCACACAACACCACCTGAGCAGCCATATTTTTGGGCAGATACATCCATCGGAGGAGTTGGAAAGAGGATACATCCATCAGAGCGTTATCCGGTCTGTTCTGGCGCACATTGTCAGTTACTACTGACCCTACAATCTAATGCATCAAGTGAGGTGTAAACCATAGAGGTGGAGTATCTAAAAAAAAAAAAAAAAAAAAAAATCAACAGGATACATGCTGCTCAGAACCAAGTGGTCTGAAGGATAGCTGCATTATTCAATTGTATTCAAAATCGACTTCTTGCCAAGTCCAACACGTAAAGAACATGCCAGACTCCCGCACACACGTTCTTCTAACGATACACATATCAATACTAGTGAGTGCTTAGCTCAGCATTTATTTAATAATTTGTGAGAGCTTGACTTTGTAGACATACATAAAACATTCTTAGTATGGCTCTTTAGCTGTCTAGTAGAACTTTCCCAGAAAGACACTGTCTATTTTACTGTAATTGTTTTTTTTATTTTTTAGATGATGCTTTAGCTATGATAGAGGAAGATCAGGAAGAATTTGAAAAAGAGCACAGATTTATTCAGGTAAAATTATCTAAGTTTTTATAAGTCTAGTGACATTTGTATAATATTTTATTTCTGTTTGTACTTTTTTTTACACTGTGTGAACTTTCCTGGAAGCATTGTCATTTTTTTTTTTGGAAAGTTTCTAAGCTGAAATTACAATTGTCACTTTTTCGTATGCATGCATAGCCAACATTTTCAGGCATCATGGTTTGGCTACTAGACTTTACAGATGCTTATAATCTTCTCAATCCCCACGATTGCAGGTTTGATTCCTGGCAGGGTTTGGCTCAGACCTTTACAAGGTAGATAAAATAAGTACTATAAAATTGGGTAATCAAAACACTCCCTGGCTGTTGGGCGATCAGTATATCCCCAGGACATGCATGAAAATAAGGGGATATTTAGATGTGCCATTTCTAGTTAGACGTAATTATTATTATTGTTGCCATTCCCTTATTTGCATACACTTAAATACTTTTTTAATTATAATTTTTATTGCATCACTGCATCATTTACAACGTATACATTATACATAATAGTCCAATATAATTATATTAAACAGAGTTAAATAAAAAATACAAACATTTTGTTTTTTCTTTTTTTGGATCTATTAAACCAGGTTCAATAACATATTGCATCGTATGAAGTATCAATCCTGAGAATATACCAATTGAATTTGAATAGTTGCATATTTAATGCCTATAAAACATAACATATGGGTTGAAGGATAAAACTTACCAGGAAAGGTTAAAGCATCTTAACATGTATAGCTTGGAGGAAAGACGTTACAGGGGGGATATGATAGAAACATTTAAATACATAAAGGGAATCAACACAGTAAAGGAAGAGTATATTTAAAAGAAGAAAAACTACCACAACTAGAGGACATAGTCTTAAATTAGAGGGGCAACGATTTAAAAGTAATATCAGGAAGTATTACTTTACTGAGAGGGTAGTGGATGTATGGAATAGCCTTCCAGCAGAAGTGGTAGAGGTAAACACAGTCAAGGATTTTAAGCATGCGTGGGATAGACACAAGGCTATCCTAGCTATAAGACCGGGATCGGGGGACTAATAAAAGTATTCCGAAACATTGGGCAGACTAGATGGACCGAATGGTTCTTATCTGCCGACATATTCTATGTTTCTTTGTTTCTATAACCATATAACAGATTATGATGGATATATTTCCAGCCTATGGGATTAAAATAAACTGTTCATCTCCATCTTGTACTAAAATAATAAACACAGATTCTAAACTAGAGTAGGCCTCAGACTAGAATAAATGGGATCCCTCGTGTGCCCAATCATAACTAAAAGTTGGCATTGTTAAATTTCTCACTCTAGTGGCCTAACTGGAATTGACATTTGCAAAGTATTTCACATAAAAATATACAAAGAAAATAGGAAAATTTTATTAGGCACATTGTTCTCATAGCAAAGAATGTTAAAGCAGAAAAGGAGGTAGTGGGAGTACTGGCAGGATAAGATTGGGGAGGGCTTGTGGAACCACATTTTGTGGCTACAGCATGTCTACCACCCGTGGAGGTGGCGACTGTGTTCCCGGTGGGGGGGAGTTTGAGAAGGTGAAGGTTGCACATCAAGGTGATAGTGCCTTTTAGGAAGACACATGGAGACTCTAGTTGTGTCCTATTTCGATTGTGACGTCATTGAAAGGCTGTGGCAGACGACAGGAATAGTAGGTCGCTGATGCGGAGGTCGCATTTCTTGGCCAATCTCCCAGTATAGGATGAGCGGGTATCGCCCCGGGATCATGTGCCCTAGATGGGGCATCAGAGGTCATATGTGGGTCCTCGGGTATTTGAATAGTGGTGTTTTCATTCGGATCAAAAATTTTCATGTGAGAGACGGCCAGCTTATCAGGCCAGTATGTTGGTCTCCAGAGTTTTGAGGGGCCCTCCCCCGCAGCACATCTATTGGTGGTGGTGCATGTGTAGGAGAGATCTCAGAGATGTCAGAATCAGGGTGAATGCATACGTTGGGTCTGATGTGTGAGGCTTGGCAGTTGGCAGGCCCCTCTGCCTCTGATATGCCTTTCCATCTCATAACTGCCTGTCTGCGCCCAAATCCCTAGTTAGTACCTGAAACTGCTGATTGCTGCCAAATACTCAATTTTAACGATGGTCTTCTGCAAGGTTTATTTTTAATGCTTTTCAATAATACATTAAGTTTCCAGAATATACTCTAGCAGTGTTTTTATTTGTACAGCTCTGTTATGCGTTATGGCTGAAATTAACTCTAAATGTTCAAACATACAGAAGTGGTGTTTTAAATGCATTTCCATAAAGTGCTTTATCTTTTGATTTATATGGAGCCTGCTTGTCATTCCAAAATCACTGCATGAAAGCTAAAGCCCACAGCATTAATAGTTTGAGTGCATCAATGCATGCATGTGCACACACAATTTTTCGTTTATGGGAAACGGCAGCTAAAATTCTGAATATTTACATGAACACTCTTTTTCTACATGAAAATAGTTTCTATGTGCTTTTCCTTTTTGTCCTTACATTTAAACTTTTTTTTCTTCTTTCTTTTACAGGAGGAGAAAATGGATTTAGAAAATATTTCTGTTAATATGGGCGATACGTCATGGAAAATGCCACCAAATAATGCATTGCTGAAAACATCTCAGATGTCTGCTGAGCTGTGTCAGGAGGATGCAAGCTATTTGCGTCTTTCCCTTGGAGAATTTTTTGGTCAAAGGTCAGAGGCTCTTGGCTGTTTAGGTGGCGGTCAGGATGTAAAAAGGGTATGTACAACAATTTACGAGATACCAAAATATCATCAAACCAATTACAGCTATAATTCAGGAATTTTTTTTTTTTTTTTTTTAAACCTTTTCTTATTAAACCTTCTCACTTTGTTTACCCATATAGCATCATACCTATACTGTTAATAATAATACATTTGTGATTTATTTTGTTTATCGCACGGCCCCCAACCTTCAAAGTGTTTTAAATACATTCATACAGATTAGGACACCTCACACTGCTAATTCCTATTCACACTGCATGTCTTGTAATAGAGGTGACGTTTGAGGTTTTTGGGGGGTTTTGACCGGGTTAAAATGACAAAGTTTAGTTTGAAGCTAAATAAAAATGAGTAATTGAAATAAATCTGCATTTAGCACAGGTAGGAAAGTTATTTCCAGTCATTGGGTAGTTTGATACATTTCCAGAGGGTAATTCGGACTATACAAGAACATGCTATGCAATGTAGGTTTCTACGGTGTCAGAAATTTTCCATAGGAGTAGATGAGGATGATTGAGTTTTTTTTAAATACATTTAAAATGGGAAATGTAGAGAATTTTAAAAAAATTATCAAAAGAGGGGTCGGAGCTAGCCGTTAAATGGGATCAGTTGCAGGAGAGCTGAGCTCCTCATCCAGACTGATAATGTGGATGATGTGGACTGATAATGTGGTGGAATTGACCAACAAGCAAAGAACTGATAGCGTGAAGCCAAAAAAGGTGCAAGTTTAAAAAAGAAGATAAACTAAAACATACGCAAAGCACTGATATAACAGATTCCTGAGTAGGCTTCTGAGGCACTTAACTCCACACGTGACTCTGATTCCTCCTCAGAGAGCTTGACAGATATCCTGCAGACTCCAAACTGTACTCCTACTCTGCAGAGCAACCCTGATTGCTACACTCAAGGACTCCTCTGCATTCACACAGCAACAACTCACAAAGACTACTGTAGCCCTCCTCACCATTAAATTCAAGATGGGTATTAAAGACTTTGAAGGATCCCAAATTTAAATTTTTGATATTGACAAAGCCACAAAGTATTGGTGACACACTCTTTGTAACCACTTGCATCACACCTGCATCAGTTGGAACTAAAATACTGCTGGGTGCTCACAGAAGTTAGTAGTATTTACAGAAAACAAAATACTTTTCCATTGACAGCCCTGCAGACACTGATAATTTCTTCAGTCATTCAAGACTTCCACCGATTTCACATCAGACCTGACACAAAGTATGGCTGAAAAAATTATCAAAAATGACTTCTACATTGTGTTGGCAAAATTGTATATACATGCAGTGTTTTGTTTTTAATCTCTGTCGTGTCCTGTTCATGACATGTGCTATGGCTTCATATGCAAATGAGGCTCACCATATACTTTTTAAGAGAACCTGCAAGCTAAGGCACATGGTGCATAATGATTTGATTGTAGGTACTTTGCAAGTCTGTTTTTAACAAGATGTAGCCAGCCAGCGGACGTGTTGGGTGAGCCATGTTTGGAAAGTTTTATAGAGAGTAAAAGGAATGAAGAATGAGTAGTGTAGCTTTATATTAATGGGTGGAAATGGAGCTGTGTTTATATTCGAGGAATAGGAAGGGGAATTGAAATGTGGAATGAGAAGAGCTAGGGATTGAGCTCAAATAGGAAGGAAAGCAGATCTAGGTTTGGAGAGAAGGTAAAGCTTATGTGAGTGAGACACCTATCAAATTGGTAGATGGCGCTTTGAGATTTTTAACCTTCATCACAGTTTTTTCCAACAGATAGTCCTTCATTCATGTTTTGCTTTTCCTTCCACATTACCTTTTTGTACAGCTCTGACGAATATAAAGATGCTTTTACAAATAAAGAATCACACCGCAACTGCTTATTAACTAAAAACTAAATAAACTGAAATGTTTAGGGTTTCTTCCAAAAGTTTCTAGAAATGTATTCTAAATGTGCTAAATCACTATCTGCAATCTTTTTCAAAGTATGGATCTTTACCCTTTTACATTTTAACGCTTGCCTGTGATGTGGGGGTACTTCCTTCCTCCCTTTTAAGTCTCGCATTTCTCTTTACAGCCGTCTTTTGGATATCATATTATTTCACCAGAAAAACAGGAACCTGTAGTACTATTAAGATCATCTGATATTTCAGAAAACACTGAACATGAAGATACAATAAAATTTTGTGATGATACATTAACTCCAGGTTTGTGAAGCATACATATATTAAGATTCCCTTTCGAAGATCCTGAATTAATATTCCTGGTGCTGTCTGCATGAAGTACATTTAGATTATACAGCATACAGGAATTTTATATTCATGTTGCAGCTTTTAGTTTATTTTGCTGACAAAACTTTAATTGGAAAATATTTTGTTTTACTAGCATCTCACTTCTGCGGCAATGTTTTGTACCGTTCATTAATACGTTGCACCCGCTGAGATGAGTTTGAGACAAAATAATGATTGTATTGAAATCAATAGCATTCATTAGACTTAACTCTACAAAGACTTCACATTGACACCATCTAATCTTGAGTGGGCCCAGCCACATTCAGTTGCAGCGCCCAGCCACATTCAGTTGCAGTGCCCAGTTCTATTGTGAGTGAATTCCCAGTTAGAATTCTGATCAGGGAACTCTGACTTGTAGAATAGACCATCCTGTGTCTGAAATGACAAACCTTCTGTTATATTGTGTTGTGTCCAATTTGATATTATCAAAACTGGGACTTTTTGTTTGTTACAAAGTGAACCTGCATACCGTACATTTAATGTCAAGTGACTGAAGAATCAAACCATACTAATTTTAAATAATTACCTTTTTTTTTCATTTTGAATGCTTTTCAACATTTTGCTAGGACGTAATTTATTTATTCATTTATTTGCAGATGATCTTTGTTGCTTACCAGATGATCAGAAGCTTGCATGTGCTACATTTGATGTTCGAGCACCTGAGAAACAGGATGATGAAAATCAATGTGTTAATGTTGAACAAACTAGTCGTCAATGCTCTCCTTCTGAGGTACTGTAATGTTTAATGTCTGTTTTAAAACCATACAGCAAACTGTTTTTCTTTCATTTGGTTTCCATGTGTGTTCGGTATGAAGAGCAACTTTTGACGCTTTGTAGTTAGGGGCTCTTATGTTAAATACTTTTGGGCGCAACCTGCATCTCAAATGTCATATGTCATTGACAACTATTTTAAGACCATAAAATAAGGTCCTGCACTTTGTTGTGAAAGATATGTAAACCTAAGCAAAAGTCAGTGAGTGTTTTCTTTATAATGACAAATTTTTTTTTTTTTAAATGAGGAATACATATTTCATGTTGCTAATGTACAATTTGAAGGAATTATCCGTCAAATGACTGTGTTCTTCTGGAACTAATGACCTGTTTAGGTTTATTTTTGTAGGTGGAGTTATGATTGGATGTCTACAATAAATGATATTAAAGACACTGCCAAATGAATTGTCTATGCAATATGTCATAACCATGATTTAATGTCTTGCATAGAATAAACTTACATTTCTACTATATATACGAAAAGGTAAGGATTTAAAAGACTGACTTTTTTGTTTTACCTAGGAATTACTTGCTGCCACTGGTGAGAGAATGAATGAAAAATCAAAACCAACAAAAGATAATTCATTTCTCAGCATAAGCACAATTGCTGCAGCCATTGCTGGTGCCTCTGCCAGTGCAGATCCTTCAGAATTAGCCACTATAATAATGGAACTCTCCAATAAAAATAAAAATGTCCTCAGGGATTCGGCTTCAGAAAATGTAGACTGTTCTGTTAGTGACCACATGACTTTAGAAAACTGTGCTCCAGAGAACATTATTGATATGGAAAGATACTTGAAAGTAACCAAGATGAACGGTCGTGAATCTGGAACCCAGAGCTTCATGCAGTCTGTGAAGGATTTTACTTGGGACATGTCTCTTCAGTACAAGCAAGCCCTGCAGGATTGTGTTGATCTGACCAATATCACTGTTGTTCAGGAGCAAGATCTGAATAAACCAGATGTCCCAAATGAAATTCAAAGTAGTCCTCTTCCCTCTGAGACTATTTTTGAGAAGACTAAAGTCAAAGCTGTATGTCGTGTTGCCTCTATAGGCAATGATTCAAAAGCTGGTGACCTTGGAAATATTCAGACAAAATTAAGACAGAGTATGACTAAGCCCACAGACACTTTTCATGGACAACAAAGTGGGCATAGAACAAATAACAAATGCACCACGGATGAGAAAGAAAAGGGAAAAATATTGAAATCTGTAGCTCCAATGCGAAGGACGTCTAATGCATCTGAGAATAAAGGAAAACCATTGATGGAAAGAGTGAAGGAACAGAGCCAAGGCACAGACTGTAAGCCGAGAGAATCTGAAAGCAGCTCACAGCCAAGGTCACATATTCCAAGGAGCTCAAAAATCCTAAAGTCGCCAAGGAGATCTACTTCTCGTTTGTCAAATGAGCCAAAGTCTTCACATCCTGTCAGTGAGTCTAAACAGCTCTGTGAAGATACCCACCAAAAGCATGTTACTTTTCAAACGTCTGCCTCTGTTGCAGTGCCAATAAAAGAAACCGGTAAGATAATTCTATAGTCCCAAATATATAATTTTTTTTTAAATGCTTTATCCTGGACTTCTGTTTACCTTAGAAACATAGAATGTGTTGGCAGATAAGAACCATTTGCCCCATATAGTCTGCCCAATTTTTTAAATACCTGTATTAGTCCCTGGCCCTTTTATTTTCACCTTTCACGGTTCGTCATATGGCTACTAAAATTATTATTTTTTGGATATTTTTTGTGGATTTTTTTTATTTTTGTGGTGGTACTGGGAACACATCTAGAATATAAAAAAAATTAAAAAACTTGGCTCAGTATATTTAATGCTTTTGCAAATTTTAAAGCTTTTCCAGGTCATGAAGCTCATGGATTTGAGGAGGAACAATACAGCTTTAGGCCTTCAACTTCCCCTTTGATTCATTCGTCTCCGAGCCAGGATTCATTAAAGATATCTGAGCAAGGGTAATAAATCATGGGATTGGGTTTTAAGTTGGCTGTTTCACCATATAGTGTCGTTTTTTAATCCATATATCTATTCAGTTCTTTTTGCTAAAGATTAGAATGTGTCGGCAAATAAGAACCATTCAGTCCAATTTCTGCTTAATTTTAAAATATCGGTATGCTTTCATTAGTTCCTGGCCTTCTCTTAGATCTAGGAAAGCCTTATGCCTAACCCATGCATGCTTAAACGCCTTCATTGTATTAACCTCTACCACTTCTGCAGGAAGGCTTTTAAATGCATCTACTACCCTCTCCGTAAAGTAATACTTCCTGATCTTTTAAGGCTTTGCCCCTCTAATTGAAAATGGTCTATTGTTGTAGTTTTTTTGCTTCTTTTGAATATATTCGCCTCCTTTACGGTGTTAATTCCCTTTTTGTATTTAAACGTTTCTATAAAATCACCTCTGTCTTGTCTTGTTTTCCAAGTTCAAGAATATTGTGTTTGTGAAGATGTTCTTGGTAGTATAGCACTGAATTTACAAGCTCCCTGTGATATGTTACTGATGGAATGTACAGATATTGAGACTTGTTAATTTTACATCGATATGCCTCTTTTTAAATGTGCTGATTTTTCCTCCTAAGGTCTGTTGATTCCTCTAACAGCACTGCTTCAGAGTCCACATGTGTTAGTCCTAGTTTAAGCAGATTGACTTACATATCAATGGCTGAGAATACTTTGCAAACTACAACTGTTCCAAGTCCAGAAAAAAAGGTGAGTGAGTGATTTGTCCCCTGTACTTTTTGAGCCAGTGTTCTTTGAATGCTGTAACTTGGTATAATGTGGAGTCACTGCTTTGTGGGATGCAACTTTTACATTCTTAATTCTATGAGGTTTTTTCCCTATTTTTCACAGGGGAATAATACTATTGAGCTTAGTACGACTATAGTTCGAGCGAGCCCGACACCTTCAGAGATGATTAATCCAGCTATCTTATCCTGGCAGCACACAAACTCCCAACTATCCGGTTCCAGCCCACTGAAGACAAGCAACCAACCTTCTGCTTCATATGCTGTCCATGGTCAAAATGATGAGTTCTTAAAATTGCAGGGCAAAAATCAACAAGAGGGCTCGCTACTGAATATGAAAGAGAAGATGAATGCTGCTGGCTCCACATTGGATGCACTTCATTATATACAAACGCCATCTGTCCAGGGAGACATTGCTTTTCCATACCAGAAATTTTTATCAACTAAATCCGTTCAAGAGTTTGGTTCCACCAATATTCTTTCTGCAGGCACATTGGATAATTACCCAATGATGCCAGGAATTCCTCTTACTGGCCAATACATACCTGCTTTTAAGCCAGCTCAGTCTGCCACAGACTCTCATAAACTACTGCCTTCTGTTCCTACACTCCTCACTGGACAGCCTCTCTCTGCAACTGCATTTGCACAACAGTACCTCGGAAGTATGTCTTCCATTGGAAATACAGCTGCACAAACATACCAGTCTGGAGGTTCAGCACTTTATAACAACCATGGGCATCCTAGTTGTACAATTCCAGCACAACACATGCAGACCAATGTTGCTGGAATACAAATGAACACAAATGTTGGTTCTGAATTATTAGCAACACTTCCAATGAGCAGTCACATGTCAAGCAAAGCAGACAATTTCATTCCAACAAGTGGCTACCCTGCACAATCGTTTGGTGCAGCTGGACTGCAGCAATGGGGTACAAGGCTATCCTCTGGTTTTGGTAAGATATAAATAGGTTATCACTATAAAATAATTATAGAAAAAATATCTCTAATTTAAATATGTTTTAATAATGTTTAATAATGTTTTTCCTATTTCTGTGAGTGTTTGTTTTAATTAAGATCAACCGACAAATGTGCTTTATCTTTTAGGGGTTAATCTTGTTATGTATGCCTTCTTCCTAGGGCAAGTTTTGGTGCCTGAAGAGCTGACCTTTCCCAGTGCCTGCTGTGTTGGGATTGCTTCACAAGCATCACTGAACATTTTCAATCCAAATGAGCGTTGGATGCAGGTTAATCTTGGAATACTGAGCATTGCCATTAATGGTGAAAAAGTAAGTGCTAATTTTGTGAAAATGGAAATTTATGGGCCAAACTGTCTGAATTATAATGAGAATACATGGGATAGCACAAATCATGGACAATGATCAGATGTTTCATATATTCCCCATGTACTTATTGAAAAGCCTCATAGTGGAAAATGTCCATGTTATACAAGTTTGTGTATTTTTGGATTAATACCCGCTTTTATAAATGTTTTTTATTTATACCCACCTAATGTATTTTGTCCACACTGAATTTTTCAGATTGACGTGTCAGCCTATCAGTGCTTGGTCTTCAAGAATAAAACAATTATTGGTCCACGAGCTGCGGAAGAAATGAAATTTCTCTTTTTACCTCAACGATCTGGTCTCTTCCAGTGTGTGCTCAGTGTTTCATCTTGGCCAGTGTCTACTGATCCAGAGACGATCCTGAGGGCAGAAGCCATGGCTTCCAAAGTCCTCCTGACCGCTGTTTCAGAATATCCTTTAATAGAGGTGACTAATGAGCAGTTTTGGCATAGGTTATTTTGGAGCAAGGAAAAGGACTTACATTTTTTTAAAGAGATTAGAAGAGTTGGTCATAAATTGGTAAGGACTAACCAGGTAGTGTTTAGCTGTCATCCCTACTAAGAGAACCTTCCTAATATGCCGCCTTTTATGGTGAGCAAAAAATGGATGTCTCCGAACCTATGTGCATTGCATGAATGTGTTTTGAAAGTGATATTTGGTATGTTATACAAATCATTTGCTCCTGATGACAGATTAGAGAATCACCCGTCTGTAGAAAAAATAGTAATAGTCTCACAGAGAAACAAAAGGAAGCACTAGACCTTCACTAATTAGGTTTTAATTATTGGTAATATTTTGTGCCTTATGTCTGGTGTTCTAAAATGGGCTTTGACTAGTAACTATATTTTGGAAACGCATGAAAAATGTATAAAATCCTGTAAGTAACTGAGCAGAAAAGCTTTTGGAAAGATAACTTGTAGCAGATTGCCATTTCTTCAAATATTTATCAAGTTTGTATTTAACATTATATATTGGAAATCTTCCCCTTCGACTTCTAGCATGTATTTTTTATTTTTCTTCCAGTGGTTCATTTCACAAATAGCAGCATTTATTTATTTATGCAATAACTGAAACTATCTGTCTGCACAGGTGGATACCGGGAAAGTAGATGGCTTAGATTTTGGAGACCTTACAACCGGCAGCTGGAAAGCACTGCCTCTTAAAATAATAAACAGGACTCATGCAATGGTGCCAGTCCGGCTTATCATAAGTGCTGTAAGTAAGAAGGAATCAGAAAACCTGCTTATATATTTACAATTTCAACACAAACACTGGTTTACACCAAGACACAGCCTGTCTGAAAGCCAAACAGTGTCTGCACGTGCACAGCCAATTAGAGCAGTCGCTTGCTCCACTTGTCTGTTAAGGGTCTGCGGGGGGGCGCCCTCCTCTAGCGCATTTAAGGACGCTTCTGCTAATCCCATAAAAAAACGAGAGTCTCTCTGCACAGAGACAGTTGCCTACCACACTGCTTCCCAGGGTAGAATGGTAGCTGTTGGTCAGAGGATAAATTGGCATGCATTATCAAAACTACATGCCAGTTTATCCCCAGACTAGGGACAACTAACTTTTTGTTAGAGCTTCTATATTGGAAATGAAAAATAAAGTTTAGTTGTCCTTTTTAATAAATGTGTTGTAGCAGTATTAAAACCCTCCTTTTCTTGTGTTGCTATAGTTAAACAGATATGAATGGACATATTTCTGCTCTTAACTTATGCGGTTTGTTTATTTAAGACTTCATGCTCCAAATCTTTAAAGTATACTTTGCTTTCAAAAGGCAATCTTTAATCACCTACCCATTTCTCTGGCACTGTTTCTACAATAATGCATTTTATTAATGCATGAAATGGTTCATTTCCATGTGTGTTCTTTGATCCTCCAATTGACTCCTTTTATTTGGCAAGCCTCCTGTACATGATATGTTAAGTAGTATACAAATAATTTGTTCTGTGTCTCCTGTAATTAGAATGCTACAGCCTGGCGTTGCTTCACATTTTCTAAAGATCCTTCAAATCTGGCATCTGAGTATCCCTTTCAAGGGGACTTGTCGAAGATGTCTTCACCTTCTGTCATTAGCCAAGTCATGCATGCATCTCATGATGGACAGGTAAGAATTGACACTTTGCAGTGCTTTACTTGTCTGTCTTTAAATATGCTTTTTTTTTTTTGTTTTGTTTTTTGTGTTTTATTTTGTACGATGTTATTGAAATTTGTGAAATGTAATTAATTTGAGAAGTAAAACCAATGCCACTTCAAAATAAAATATATGTGGGTAATTTTATTTTTATTTTTTGCAACTGAAAAATTTAAACTCCACAATAACAATCTGTGTAAAGCAAAATAGCATTGATTAAATTAGATGTACACAAAACAAAACCTTATTTAGACTCAAATTATGGCGTGCAGATTAATATAAAGTTCACAGTATTTTGTAACTAGAAATCTTAAAGTTCCAACCTGAATTGGGGAGGGGGAGACTAAGAACATTTTTATTAAATTCATCACACAGGAAAATGTTTTGGCAAATACCTTCTTCAGAAAGCAGTATTTTGGTACTGTAAAAAATTGTTTTAATTGTTCGATTTCATTTCAGGATCCAGAATCTATGTTAATTTGGATTGTGTTTCATGCCCCGCAATCATACAGTTCTGCAGGTATTCATTAGAAATTGTTCAATTTACTAATTTTCTCTATCACATGCATACATTTAAACTAATCCCTTTTTAGAATATTTAACCATGCACATTTTTCTTTTGGTTTTCTTATTCGTAATACTCATATTAATAATAAATTTTGTTAATATTCCATAATGGCCGCTTCATATGTGTACAATTCACAAGGACTTTAAAATATTAAGTATGCCAGTTGAATTGCTGACACATATTGAATTGATTTTTCAAATATTTCCAAGCTGTAGTGAAAACTACAATATGCATTAAAATTGCATTGGGTTTTGTCTTTTTTTTTTTTTTTTTTTTAATACTGCTGGATATTTAAAATGCTTAAAACAGACTAATTACACATGGCAGTGTATAGAAAGTTTGTGGTTATTGTTTTAATTGTTTTGACCATTCAGCATTGTATAAGTATTGCTTCTGTTTGAGATAGCTCAGTGGGCTAATCTATCATTAGTAAATCTGTTCAACCCTTGGGAGTCACAGGTTCATTTGCTGGCAGGGGTGACTCAGCCCTTCATCCTTATAGATAGATAGATACACATTATTATTACATCTGTAGAGTAGTATAATATGTATATTATCCCTCATCCCAAATCTCAGGTTCTCTTGGTCCAGCAGAAGAGTTTGTAGCAAGAGTTGATGTGGAAGTGGACAGCCCTGGACCTGCATGTGTACTGAAAAGTGTCCCCTTGCATGCAAGAGCAGGGTGTGCTAGGATACATGCACCCAAAGATTTACAGGTACTTTGTTGCAATGCTAAATAAGTGGACAGATGGCTGGCATATGTTGCTTGAATATAAGAGGTTTCCGCATTTTTCTTTCAGACCATTCGTTTGGTATGTAATGTGGGTTCGTCTGTAAAACAGGTACTGCCACTAAAAAATGCTGGTAATATTGCAGTTCATTTGAAAATAAAGGTAAGTTTTCTATACTTCATTACAACCTTGAGGCGTTTTTATTTTTTAAATGTATTCTTCAACAACAACTTTAATCGGTGATCCACTTGAATTCATTTTATTCTTCTGTTTGCTTGATGCAATTACAGTCTGTGTATGTTGTATAATGATTCCTCCCCGAATTCACTGGTTTCAGAGTGTGTTGTGTATTTGCAATAGTCGTAACGAATAATGTACTGCAGCACTTGAAAAATCTCTGTAGACTTTAGGAACCATACAGACCAATTCAGGAGGCTCCCTGGTTATTTTTAGGAACCAAGGTGATTGAACTTCTATTGAGTTCTGTGTAAAATAATCCAAAAGGTTAGGAGCCAGTAATAGGAATTTTAGGGGCCACAGCTCTTTGGCTCCTGTGATTTGTCAAGCCCTGTTGTACTCACTGTGTAAGTCTTACAAACTAAATATATTTTAGTCATCATAGTTTATTCCTAGGTGGTAAGAGACCAGCAATTTGGTATTGGAAGCGTACAATCAATTCTTCATCAGGAAATGGTATAATTTAAATATAAGTCACCAAATATAAAGTTAACCAATATTTGCAATGATAGTAGTGTGCATAATTCACTGAATGTCAATGGCCCTCCATTTTTATTAAACGGACTTGGCTGATTTTTTTTTTTTTCTGTTTTCTGGTCAATAGTCCTCTAATCCTGACAGTAGCTTTGCTGTGGATCCTGCAGACTTATTCCTCGTTCCAGGTGATGAACAAGTAGTTGAAGTGAAGTTCTCTCCTCTGAATTTAAAAGTTCAAAAGAGGTACATTTTTTGTTTACATAAGGCTTTTGGTTAAACAGAGGCAAACCCCACCTAACCCTCACCCAATTTTTATTTATGTATTGGAACTGTGTTAGCCCTTATGTGAATAAATAAAAGCATATTAATATATCCTTAAACCATATTGGGATTGGATTATAAAAACAATACAGGCGATTGGGGATATAAAAATAAAGACCCATTGGCCCTCCTCATCCACCGCTCAGATCATTCAATAAGAACATATAAAAACTCATTATCAATTAGGCTCATAAATGTGACAAATACTAATTCCTAGAAACTGGGAAAAAAAAGAGAGCCCCCCTCCAGAACAGACAGGATAAAGGAAGTTGAGAGAGTATATGAGATGGAAGAAATGATTTTGGCAGGTCAAGGAAGGTCTAGGGAACACCATATAAGATGGGAGCCATGGATCGCATTTAGGGATTCGCTCCGGATAGACCAGGGGGGACCCTGGCACTAGACATTGGCCTGTTTTTCTACTTTTCTTTTTTTAAAGGATACTATATAATGAGATTATTTTGGAAAAAACACCCACAGTGACTCTTAGAACTTTCAATTAGAGAAGTAGGAGCAGAGGGGGAAGGACAGGGAGGGGATGTATATGGGAGGGAGGGGGGGGGGGGCGTTTAAGGTTAAAATTAGGGTAATTTATGATGTAACGTTGATTGTATTTAATTAATGAAGAACAATATATTATGATGTGATTTTTTTTTTTTTTTTTTTTTTTATACTGTCCCTTTTTTTATACTTTGGAATATGAAATAAATAATTTAAAAAAAATAGAACCTTATATTTTTCTTGATTATTGGCAGGAGTGTGTAGGTACAAGTGATGGATATACAGCCAACTAATTATTACAAAGCCTCAAAAAGCACATTAAAGAGCCATGTAAACTTACATTAACTGTATTAAGCTGTTCAGGGGTCAGCTAGGTCTTTAGTCTAGCAATAGCAGAACTTTTTACAATATAGAGGTCTGGGTAATGTGGGACTAAAAATAAATTTGGAGCTCATTTCATGTGGATTTGTCAATAAGAATTTGCATTAGAATGTGAACAGTGAGGAAGTGAGGCAAGCATCTGAGGCGTTACGCATGATGTCAGTACTGCAGTAGGAAAGGGTACACAGAACATGCTGAGGATTCATAGGCAAGATGATTATTGTAGCACATTGGACAAAGATAGATGTTGGGTAAATGCTTTAACCCCACGGTGTCATGCCTGTGAGGACTTTGACATGGGGTTTAGCCAGAGACAATGGCAACAGGCTTTAACACAAGTGGCCTACGGTCATTGTGATTCATTATCACAGCGGTCCTATGTATCAGAAGTGTTTTGAATAGGCTTTTGAATGTCTTGACTGACTTGTTTTGAGTGGGGATGTGTATAATATATGTCCTCGTGGTCCTTAATGACCATTGTAGTGAAGACTTCTTGTATATATTATATTTAGTTGTTTTTTATTTTTAAGGTTTATTTCCTCCTTTAACACTTATCAACTAATGTATTTAGCTATGTTTCCAAACCTCTCCACTAAATCCTAAATAATTAAGCTAAATTCTTGTGGTGGTAAGTCACTTTTTTTTTTTTTTTTCCTTTTTCATTCTTCCCAGTATTTTGAAAATCATGGTGCAACCCACAGGTCCACAATATGAAGTTTCAGTAATAGGAGAAATTGAGACTCCAAGTACCAGAAATTCCATGAATCCATCATCCGTTAATTCTGCAGATGTACCTCCAATTCTCTCAAATAAGCAGTTCATGTCTTGGGGTGGAGTTACTCTTGGAAGAGCTGTGTAAGTATTATGACAAGTTATAATAATTGTGGTAGCAGTTACCTTTTAATCTTAGAGTGAAATGTATTTCATTTGATCATAGTGTTTCTGTATGCTAAATGACTGTTCTGCATATTACATGTAACTCCTACTGCTGATCACATCCTACATTAGGTTAGAATCGCATTGTGTTAGCTGTGAAATGTGATGGGTACAGCAAGGGGATATTACCAAAAGATTTAGATGAACACCACAAAGCCAATAAAATGTCAGAATTTATAACCAGGTTTGTTCATCAAGATGCTTTCAATGCCACATTTGGAGGAAACTAGTGTAGCATGCTGTATTGTTAAACACTGGTGAGTGTAACGTAAAACATATCCCCAAGTACTAACAGGTTGTCCCTTGATATCTAGTCCACAGAAGTCCATCCTGTTTCAAATGGGAAGAATTTCTAACTTTTTTTTTGTCTCAGAAGTTTTATTTTGATTGCTGTCACGTTTTTTACCCCACAGTCAACAGAAGTTGATACTCAGGAATACGTCTACATCTTGTAGTCAACATTTGCGCCTTTTAATTAGGGGGCAGGATCAAGACTGCTTTCAGGTTTGTAAAGAATAATCTTTATTTCTTATCATTTTCTGAGCTCTTTGTTTTCTTTATGTGCCTTATGTACCTCACAGATGCCCATCAATGTTCTCATTTTCAAAGGAATTCAAATATTTTTACAGCATTTACCTTATTTGGATGTTTTCTGTGTTTGTGTGCAAGAAGATGGCGTTGTTTTACCACGAGGTTTAATTACAAATAATTGAGATGAGACATTTTCATGCTAATGCTGTATCTTTAGTTACAGAACATATTTGGGCCCGAGGAGCGTCTGACAAGCAATCGCGATCTTACAATCCGTGCAAAAGAGGATGCCATTATTCACTTGATGTTCACTCCTACACGTGTTGGGTGTATGCTTGCAAAGCTTGAAATAAAACAGTCTGGTGTTAAATCTGCAATGCCAGGCATCAAATTTACTGTAAGTATATGGAAGGGGTTACTGTCCAATATATACTTCAATAATCATGCATTGAGGCTTGGCTGTTTTAACCCCTTCGTGCCGTTAGGACGTACTATGCCGTCCTGACTTTAAGTGCCTTAAAGTCGTTAGGACGGCATAGTACGTCCTGTACTAAACAGCTCATGCAGGCAATTACAGCGGGTTCCCACTCAAAGCGAGCACCGGCTACATTTTGCTAAATCGCGCTGTGCCCGAAATTCCGGGTTTGGGCACGCCTCCGTGACGTCACACGTCATGTTTGGAGGTCTCGCGATTTTTTGGCAGGGACCCACAGGGTCTATTAAGACCCTGATCGGGTCTCTGCCAGAGTGTTCCTGGCTACCGATCACCTTGTGATCGGGGGCCAGGAACAAATCGTGACGTTTTGGTGCTTGCGTCGTTTGGGACTCAAGCACCATGCGTCACGAAGGGGTTAAATCAGTCCTGTTGATATGTATTCAATTTCTGCTTTCTATTTTACCCAGTCAGACAGGCAGGGTATGAGAGATTTTTGCAATCCTGTATCCTGAGCATCCAAATGTTAAAAGTTCTTCCATGTTGTATCAGAAAATATACTGCACCTTAGAAATCTTTTTAACTGATTTTGGGTCTGCACAGGAGAGCAACACCCAGAGGCACTGGCTGGGGAGATCAAAAGATCTCCCCTCACCAGCCCTCTCTGCGTGGCAGGCAGCACAATATCTGTGCACCTGAGCAGTTCACAGACAATCTTCTCGGGCAGTCTCTTGCACACCCTGCACAGCTGTGAAAGTAGGTGCCGGGGGTCACATTATATCCGGTACTCCAACTCAGAGATGTGTGGAGAGCACCACACTGAGAGAAAACCTTGAGCTGTCCACCACTGTGATTGTAATCTGGGTGCTGTTTAAGTCCTGTGGATCATCATGTAATTTTGGCAAACCCTGTGTGTGCAATCTAGGTGCTCTAGCAACATCCATGGGTGTAATCAAGTTGTTCTGGCAAGACCTGTGCTTGATGCTTAAAAGTGAGGTCCTACTTAGGGAGTCTGCATTGCAATGTTTTAAGGCATTTTTTCTTTCTTTTCTAGATACCGCTGTCTGGCTATGGAGGAACAAGTAATTTGATTCTTGAGGATGTGAAAAAACTGTCAGATAGCTATATGGTTATACTGAATGGGGTTTCCTCTGGAAGAGTGCGCAAAATTGCATTCTGTATAAGAAATACTGGTTCTCGGGCAGCTTATGTGAAGGCGGTGTGTTTTGCTGACTTTCAGAAGAGTGTTGTAATGGATCACAAAGTGTTTTGTGTAACACCAGAGAAATTTGTTTTGAAGGAGAAATCACAGGAGGTACGTGTTTAAAAGCAACAGTGTCACTAAATTTCACCTTTTTAGGAAACTGCTGTACTATTTCCCATATCACTATATATTGGATTCTGTCAATTTAAAATGTACGTATTTTTTTTTTTATTATTTTTAAATTATCCTACTCCTCTACTAATTCTTTGCATTGATAATGTCATGTTTTGATATGTATGCTTTCTTGAATCATTGATTTTCCAATTTGCTTCAGATAATTACAATATCCTGCAATGCAACGGAAAGAGAGGAAAACTTATGTCGTAACAGCAGTGCTCTGATATCTACAGTATGCATCTTCTGTGGTGATGAAGTTGCCAGGCAACAGTATCGGAGGTATGTTTCCTAGCCAATCAAAATGAGAATAAGTTACATTACAATTGCAGCAGCATTAACCCTTTACCATGCATTGGAATGAATAAAGCGGTCTTTACTCCTCCTGCACGAATTAAACAAAAGAAAAAAAAAGTACATCGACATTGCAGAATACCCTCCGCATTAAACCTTAACACATACAAAAATATATCTCCCTTCTCCCACAGCAAAAAGCACATTTACATAGAGGAACTCCTTGTGATGGCTAACTGTCATTCTGCCAACAGAAGAAACAACTCTCACTTCCTGAGAACACTGGGTTCTCTCAGCCAATCCCAGGCTTACTTTCAAGATCATAGCTAGTACTTAAGTACCAAATTGATTTTAAATGAGAACAGCTGGTGCCTTTCTCTTTACAAACAATAATTCTAGGTGAAATTTCGATGCATAAAAATACCAAGCAGCACGTTAGTAATTTTACTGGATGCGTTAAGGCACATTTGGAGGCTGGGGCTTCTCTCTTGAAAGCGTAAAAAAAATATTTGGCAGTTTTTAAAATAAAAACGTTCCCGAAAAAAGCTCCATGTAAATGCAAGGAAGTTTGTAGCTATCTTGAAGAGCTGGGATTCTACTCCTCCTTTCCTTCTTACCTCTGTTGGAGCCAATCAATGGGCTTACATAGAGATACATAAAGACTTCAAATGTCAATGCACATTGGTAGGCTCCTTGCATCTCTATATATAAATACTGTGCACTCAAAGTATGTCTTGTTGAGTGGGGTAAGGTTGGAGTATCTGCATTACTGAATGTGGTAAGGGTGGAATTAAGGTAAAAGTTCCTTTATGTGTGCAACCACTAAACATGTTTGAGCATGAAAAAACTGAAATGAGTTCAACAAGTAGTCTGTATGTCCCACAATCTAGATATATCAATGTAGCTTGTTGAATAAGCTATTGAAAAAAATTGATGTGTGACCTTCTTGAGAACGTATTTAAAAATGCAAGTGTGTGTGTGTAACCTTCATTACTACCTTTTAGATTCAGTGAGAGGCAAGTTCTAAAGGTGCTATGTACGAGATCTGGTAATTTTCAGTCCATTAAACATTTTGGTTTTTTTCTTTGACACTTTTAGAGCATTACAACATAAACCTGAAATGGCTCAAAAAATTGTTTCCGAAAATGCAAAATTAAAAAATACAAAATTTGATGATGAGTTTCCTGGTGAGCACCTGGTGTCTGAAGGTAATGTGTAAATTTTCTTTTTTTTGTTGTTGTTGCTATTAAATAACTTGAACACCAATAATCTGCAATAAAAGTACAGTAGAACATAAGTCAAAGTAAACATGTACGTAAACCCACAATATGGCCTTCAGTACAGTTAGCTGTAATGTGGGGGACGTGGTTAAATAATGTAAAATGCAATTAGAATGGATGATGAGCTTGTGCAAGCAACCAATTCTGCCCCCTCGAAACTGGGTTGGAGCAACAACCACCCATAAGGCATCTGTCACCATTTCATAGTACCATTTTCCTCCTAAAATAACTAGGCAGGCTCTTGAAATGGTCAGTTTAGCCCTTAAATTCTATAAATATGTTCGGCCAGGATAGAGTGTGGAAGGTGAAGGTAAACATAAAACATATTTCTAGGCTATACATGCTATTTTACTGGAGACAAACACTATGAAAGGTGGTCAGAAGAAATTAACATTGAATGAGCTAAAGGAGTTTTAGTGGGCCAGAAAAGTTTCCGCACCAGTTGAGTAGGCACACCAAATGTACGACTATAGTTGTCTAATTCTAAAAATTTTTTATACTTGCTAGTAAAATGTATAGGTCATGATTTGATACAGGTTTGAAATGTGTTTTTAATGTGTCTGGCATCTCCAGTTTATGACCTTGTGGCGGATGAATTACTTTCAGTGGGAAACGTTCAATTTACATATCAAGCCACAATGTGATGTCATATACGGGAGACACCACAGACCTATTTTAAAGCAAGTTTTTCTGTTAATTGTGCTAACCCAGGATATAGATAAAATTTGATCACTTTATTTTCTACAATGCCACTAAAAATTATGTTTAGGTAAAGTCCTTTTAAAGGGTCACCATGATATTGACAAATCATTATGAATTAATGCAGTAATATTTCAGCTGAGGATTACTTTATATCGTGGAGCAGATTTCTAGAACTAAAAGTATATGTATGTGTTTTTTGTATTGCTTCAGGGGGAAACAAAATGGCAAACAGGGCCACCATTGGTTTATTATGAGAGCTGCTTTTTCATGTAAATGTGATTTCTAATTCTCAAAGCCAATATTATGAATTCTTGAGGGTTTTTTTTTTTTTTTTTTGTATGTTTCATACATTTACTGCTTGGCCTACATTGCATAGCTTATTAGAACTGGTAAATGACAACAGAGGTCAATCTCGTAACGTGTAGTTTTTAGTAAGTGTCCCTTGTACTAAAGGATCATTAATTTTTTTTTTTAATTAGCCAAGGACATCCACATTTCTAGTGAGAATTTTTTTAAAAATGTTTTGTTTTTAAATCTTAGTGTATGATTTACCCCAAAGACCAAATGACATTCAGCTTTTCTATGGAAATATGAATAAAATCATCCTTTCAGTCATTGGAAGTGGGATTGATGGTGGTACCAGTGGAGGTTTGGTCCAGATGGCTCTCACACATAGTGTGGACAGGTAACATCTGTTTTTATTTTAAAAGCAAAATTGTTTAACATCTGGCATTTTATTTTGTGCTTGATTCAAGTTTGGAGGACACCTGTTTTGACTTGAAAACTTTCATTAGTTGCTGGCCTTATATTATACGGGTTGGGAATCCCTAATCCGAAATTATCCAAAAAGAACAATTTCGGATGTGGGACACTTCGGATAAGGGATACTCCTCACCTTATGAATAAAAATGAACATTTTAAATTGATATAGATACTTGATTGAGTTTAGTATTTTTCTCATCAAGCTTCTTTGTGTTTCAGTGCTTTGGGAAGTACAGAAAGAGACATTGAAAACACATCTCTAGATGTACTGCCTGTAAAAGGCCCACAGGGACCTCTTTTGTCATCAAATACAAATAAACCTTTGCAGGAGTCTACTGTTCGTGAGCAAACATGGAGTGTGAAGCCGGAATCCCTTGTGCTGACTGCGCCGTCTTTAAGTATGCATTCATATTACTCCATTGTTTGTTTTTCTTCTTCTCCAGGCGTAACCACCTGATGTTATACCATATACCCAAAATGTTAATTTTACGTGAATTAAATCTTGTAATGTAATTGTCACCAATATCCAGCCACAAGGGTGCAAAACACACACAGAAAAATAGGAATACACCTATTCAAGGGGTGCAATTTTTTTTTTTTTCCTTTTCTGCATTTTCTTTTCAAATATAACAAGCAGGTTATTACAGATTATGACAAGTATCTGACAGCATGGAAATGTTACAGGGACACCCAATTCCAAAAGGAACTGTCAGCAAAGCATGTGAGAGGGTGTCAGGAAGGAGGGGGGCAGAGAGAAGAGGACAAGGGAAGTGAGGATCTGAGTGGCCACTTTAGGAGTCGGGGACAACCATCAAGGGATTGCCGTGAAAGTGGGGGAAAAAGGTCCCGGGGGACCAGATCTTCTGAAAGACCCATTGACCTCGACCCCAACGTTTTTCTCTTGTCTGAACCAATTGATTCATGCACCAACCACGAGAATCAACTAATCTCGAGAACTGCTTTAGCTGCTTGTAGGGCAATTGCCCAACTGTGGAATCGGCCAACCCATCCCAACTTGCTTAAAGTCAGACTTAACTGAAGATGTAATTGACATGGACCTTTTGACAGCATACACTTGCATACCACGACCAGATTTCAGGGGTGCAATTTTTAAACAGTTACAATGAATGAGGAGGAAACCAACAGATGTTTAGTAGTAGAGGTTTTTCCATTCTTTGGCTGCACTATTAATACATTTGGATTAAAGTAAAAACAATATGCATAAAGTGTGCATTAAAAATAACGAAATCCACTTACAAGAGGTAGGCAGCACTCTCCTAATGAAGCTTGGCATCCGTAAGATTTAGTTATGTTTGCAAAAACTACATATAAACTGTAATCATTTATATTGTTGCTGTGGCAACAGTCCTGCCTATCTCCCTAACAATCTATCCTTGTGTTACATCACAGCAGACAAAACCCACACTGACTGCACTTGAAACAGCTGTTCTCTGGAGCCGATCCTATCATAATGGATAATGATAGCACTTTCTCAGACTGAGGTCGCAGTCACTGAATTTAGAGTTCCCTGTCAAATTACACTAAATTTAAAACTACAGGAACGAATAATAAATCCTGTGCAACCTATAAAAATTAAGTCCTTTTAAATTCTTACCAGAAACGTTCTCCTCCCCTTGTGAATTGGGTGCACAGAACCTCCAAAGACACTGAACAGTGCAACAGTATAGTGCTGGGCATGCATGCCCTGAGCCTGAACAGTACATTTGAAATGAACCCAAGCGCATGTACTCCCAAACATATAAAAACATTTCTGAACATAACTTTTTTATACCGTTTGGCTAGTGTAAAAATTACAAGAGAATGCAGTTGTCACTTGAAGATTACAGGGTTCGTAAAATAAGAGAAAAAGATGAAATGGAAAATATGGAATGCAAAGACTGTATAAAGTGCTTAATTTTGATGTATGTTGTGACAAAACTAATAAATATATATGTGTAAATGTATGTTTGTGATATATATATATTTCAGAGAAAGACCCAAGTAAGATATGTCTTTGTTTCCATGAATTAGGTGGTATAGCTGGAACAGGCCAGGTTAAACTGATAAACCATTCCACCCGCTTAATACAATTTGAGTTATCCTGGCCGGCTCATTGTCTGACTATTACACCACAGCATGGTACTGTTGAACCACAGTAAGTTTGAATGCTTTATATAATTATATACAAAAACAATTGCCTGCCCTTCTCTCCCGAATGAAGTTGGCAACAACTGTGTAAACATATAAATGAGAAGTTTTGGTTCTATTAATTCATCATAGCTGAATTCAGCTCACCTAACACCAGGGCTGCCAACAGGGGGTGACAGGCGATATACCTGTCACAGGCCCCTTTTAACAAAAAAAAAAAATGCTAGTGCAAAGGCGCTAGCTGGGGAGGTCCTGGGGTGCATTTAAACCTCATTGACATGATATACAAAGACTTGGAATAATTGACTTTGGGAGGGTAGGGGGGTCAGAGGGAGATCGGGGGAGGGGATTTGTTCTGTAAGAGGCCTTGAAATTTCAGATGGAGGCCTGGCACACTAAGGCAAGGCAAACTCAATAGGGCGAGAACCTAACCACAACTAATATATAGTTTTCACACAAAACAGTATACGGCTACCAAAACTTTTTTTTTTTTTTTTTACAGTTTGTTTTATTTTTTTTATTTTAGGAGTCACTTGGTAATCCTTGTTAGCCCCAATCCATCTTTGGCAACAAAGCACAGCTTGCTTCCATGGAATGGTCAGATCTACATGCATTGTGACAATGAGCAAAAGGTACCTGTTTCTGTCTTGCAAGACCCCTGTATGGATATGTAACATTAATGTACTCATTTTATTTCAAAGTTTTATTTATATTTTTTGCAGTATAAACATACATGGCAGTGGAGTTTCTTTCTAAGGTATCATCCATGTACAAGCAGAAATCAGTTTGTTTACATGAATTACAGATGGGGAACCAATCTTTTGTAGAAACTATTTAATTTTTTTCTTAATACTCCCATACCTTTTTCTAGTAAATGATGCGTTTTATCGGAAGTTGGTCACAACTTTACTAAACTTTTGAAGTGGATATTTTAATATGGTTGGTAAAGTATGGCTATATAATAAACTCCAGGCTTTAACTCCCATTCTGGGCAGGAAAAAAAATCCCTCTGAATTCAGGTAGAACATGTTAAAATAAGTATGGGTGAAGAGTCAGTGACGTTGAATGGACGCATTCACATCTGAAAATTCTTTTATACTGTTTAATTAATTATTGAACTTGATCTATATGTTGTGCTAACAGAATTGTATGCAAATGCATAAATCAAGAGAAACGTTCTTTAATAAAGCTGTAGTGTCTCCTGTTTGACTTCACCTGTAGCTTGATATGCATGGCACTGTCATAAATTGGATAATAATGCAATTTTTTTATAAAACAATGTAGACTATGTATTGATTATTTTTTAATTTGTAACAATATCCAAGTTCTCTTTCATCAATGAAATTTACTTTGGAAAATGTGGATACTATTTTCATATTACTTGTAATGTGGGTCATTGTATAGAGGATGTTTTGTATAATGCACACTTTTATTGTTGCAGTTTGTTAAAGTTCAGATAAGTGGGGAGAGTCATGTGGACAGGCCTCTACCTGCTGCAGCAAAACCTGTTTCTATCTTGACAACCCATCTGGGGACACCTGTCCATATGGCAAAACCTTTACCCAAATCTCCCCCAACAAAAGTGGAAATTAAGAACAGCACACTTGTTTTCCCTAAAACGATATCAGGAGAAAGTTCAGGTAAATGTGTTGCATAATTTAATGCATTGTTGCCAAGTTTCCACAGATGCATATTACAGACAGAGCATGCAAAGTGCAGCCCTGTAGTATGTAGGTTCCTTATTTGCACAGACAGAATCCAATTAATCCTCGGTTTATTTAAAATTCACAGTCCTATTGGTACAAGAAAGTACAGGTTATGCAGAGTTGCGTTGGAGTTGCACAGAATAGTACAAATGTAATTTAAAACGTGTAGAAAAGCTGGTAAAACACCAGGAAAACAACATTGAATCATAAACATTTTGTGTTACAAGTGAGATGGGAAATATGAAAAATTGTATGTACTGTAGTTTCTGAAACCAACCATTTAAGTAATGTTGGGGTAAAGGTGATGGTAAAACCCCCTCCACCTGAAATTTAGTAGGTAGCAGTGGCATTGTCAAACAGAAGCAGAGTACTTTTATTAATAAAGAGTTGCCTCATATTATTCTAGTAAAGGAGTGTTTTTCTATATTGTACAAGCTTTATTACGTGGCTTTGCCCAGGATTTGATTTCTTGGTGCTGCTTTTCGATTTTTGTGTGCCTTCCATTTTGAAACCATTCGGCTTGTATTATTCTGGGCATATTGTTTAGCTCGAAATTCGGTTTCTGATATGACCCAGATGTACTCCGAACCTTTCAGAACTTTGGGCCAATTAGCTTAGAAATCTTGCAAGTGCTGTGAAGTTGATGGATCATAGTTCTACATCACCAGTGATGTCGCAATCTCCTTTTGTTCATCCCCAATATCATACTGTCTATAAATCATTTCTGAAATTTCCATAGGTGGTATTCAACGTAGCTGTAAGATAATGGTTATATGTTTTTAGAAACCTTTCTGGATATGGAGAATCCAGGAGATGAAGATGTTAAATGGCTTTTATCGTCGTTTGCACCTCCTTATGTAAAGGTGAGTTTAAACTAGCTTGTGATATTGGCACAGAGATGGGAGGACATAACCATATTCAGATCCATACAACGGGTTCATGTACACTATATGTATTAATGAATTGCTCACTTCTTACACTGCCCTTTATAAAACATTTCAAGTTTTTATTAAAGTGGACCTGTTAATTCTATTTTTTATTTTCGATTCAGTGTGTATAATAAATCTACCAGTTGTTTGTCATAAGGTTTAAGGAAATGATGGACTTATGATGCTTTTTTGGATGCAATTTTGATCTCCAATATAGAGAGCGATACATTTCCAAAATTGTGAAATAAAATGTGAAAAGCTTTGCTGTAGTTTACTTTTTATACCTTTTTTGTTTTCAGGGTGTAGATCAAAGTGGGGATGTGTTTCGTGCAAATTATGCAGCATTCAGGTGTTCCCGTGTATCTGGTGTACTTGCTGCTCGTGACAATTTAAAGGTATTTATGCATGTCTTATGTCAAGTCAGTGTTACCCTGCTGAACTGTAGCCCAGATTAAGATGGGAATAGTACACCATAAATATTGTTTATTGTTTAATCCACTGTCTGAAGTGTTTTTACAGTTTATTTTCCTTGTGTCTCCTTTGCAGGTAGCAATATTGTTTTTTCCTCGAGACAGAGGGGATTATGCTCAGTACTGGGATCTTGAATGCCATCCAATCTCAGAGCCACATTTAAAGCACAAAGTGCGGTTTCAGTTGTGTGGAGAAGTAAGTCTAGACAGGATGAAAGTATTTTTACAAAAAGGGAAAAAAGGGGTCTCTGTCTTGGGTCTGGCTAATGTGCCTTACTGACCTAAACATCCCATGATTCCAAGCCAGCCTTTGGCTCTCTTGGCATTATGGGAGTTGTGGATCAACTGCAGCTAAAGAGCCACATATTTGCCATCCTTGCTTTCTTTAATGCTATAACAAAACCTTTTGATCATCGAAAGTCTTAAAGGGACACATCATGAATGTCAGATTTAGAAGGTGCACATATTTAAATGACTCATTCTTGCTAAACCCAAGAGCAAGAAAAAAAATTCTGGCTTACATCCTGTAGGAATTAACAGATTTCAATGAGGTGGATAGTCATTCATGATGAAAATCATATTTATGAAGTTCAAGCTTCAAAATCTGGTTTACTGAATTAAAGGGACACTCCCACCAAAAAATGAAAAGGGTTTATTTTTTTTATTTTGCATTTTTGATTTCAGATATGCCTTTTGTTTTTTGTTATGCAAGTTAATTTTATGAAATATTTTACTAAACACGTGACTGTGCGCCGCCATTTTGTGAAATAATGTTTTTGGGTGCCACCCCCTTTACAGCACTAGTATCTCACTTTGGGGCTGCGGACAACGAATACAGTCTATAAGTCTGAATTCTTATCATAGACTTGCATTAAATGGGAGGGTAATGTAATTATTACATCACGAGGGGGTGGAGTTATAATCCTGTTTGATCAGGTCAATCTCCTCTCTGTGTTGGAAGGCAGGTTAAAAAGTTGTACACAGCCACCTAGTCCTGCCCACTATGATACATAGGCGCCAGTAAGAGAGCATGGGTGGGTTTAATGACATCATGCAGGCTCTGCCCACAGTTGTAAAGTGAGACTTGCTGGAAGATTTACATGGGTAAAATTATCACAATGTATGCTGGAGACAGACACCTATTTTTATTTTTACTTTTATTTGTAAATAATTCAAACATAGAAGAAAAAGAACAGTGGCATATGTCTTATGTAAGTGTTTGTTTTAAATGCACAGGTAATCTAGTTACATCTTATGTAAGTGGTAGTGTCCCTTTAAGATTGTGCTCTGAAAGTTCAATAAGAGGATTATCCAAATCCTTCATATGCATTGTCACCTGTTAGTGTGGTTTTTCCACTGTTAAAATATATTAACAAAATTAATCTTCCCAAACCACTTCCTAACCCAGACTGAGATAAATTGTTAATTCAACACGGTCAGGCCCTCATATTCACTTTTAATAAAACTGTTCCTTACCCCAGGGTAATAAGGGTGAAGGTGTCTCTGAGAGAGGTTCAGCTGATTCGCTTGTAAAAACAGAAGTTACAGTGATGCCGAGGAGAAGATCAGGCTCTGAGGCATCTACTTTGAAAGCAATGTAAGTACTATGCTTTCCATACAAATCCTTATAAAATGGTTATAAACCCAGCACGGTAGCATTATGCTACTTGATTATGTACTAAAAAGGTTATTTGTGATTGTATGAACTGTGTTTAACTGAATTCCTTGAAAGATTATTGAAGATCACTAGATGTTACATATAGAATGTACTCTCTTTTCCATGGAAAATGCGGTTTTGGTTACACTGATCACTTAAGCCAATAATGAAATAGAATGGCGGACTGCACATGTGCAGAAAAGCATGCTGTTTCTTCATATCCCCCTTTTTTTAATTTTACAATACCTCTCACCTGCCATCCTTCACTTCTCCCTGCCATTGTCACCTTTCTTCTTTCTCCCATCAACCTGTTCTCCACTCTATTCCTCTTGTGGCATTTACTACTCTTCTTTGCCTTTCCTGTTCAATCTTCATACCCTACGATCTCTGCCATTTTACCTCACTTTAGTTTACCCATCTATTTTCCCCTTCAGCCTTTTATCGCCATTTCCATTTCCCGCATTTAGTGATGGTTAACTTTTGTTGACAACGTTTCCCATGATCTTAAATTTTGAACATTGACATATGGCTGGCTGTGTATCATGGGAAATGTAATCCCCAATAGCCGTTTTGTTAATTGCCCTTGTTTTATTACATTTAATATTTGCGTGGTATCAACAATTTATTCAGCATTTGGTACCGAGCATAAAAGAGAATTAAATAGACCGATACAGAGATTAGCAATCACTGTCCTTTTAGCGTCATCTTGTATAGCCTGTAGAAATAAACAAATTTACAAGTAAGCCCTTCAGATCGAGCTGTGTACATCTCCTCCCTGCACACTTTTACTGGATTGTGTGGGGCCTTTAACGTTCAACTGTTCTGTGCAGTGTGAGCACATTTTTTAAGAGATGTTTATGTTCAGACAGACATTCTCCTGATCTCCCCAGCGGACTGTTAATTTGCTACACTCAGTTCACAGTGCACCTGCAGAGGTGGTAGGTCTGCCCCTAACTTTCTTAGTAAACCAAGGCAAAAATCCAGTGACTATTTTTTTTTTTTTTTTGGCCATACCTAGGCAAGAAGAAACGTCTCGTGGTGTATTTGCCCCAGAAGAACTGTATACGTTCCCTCCTACAATGGTTGGTGACTCCAGCACTTTGAAAGTAAATCTCCAAAATAACTCCTTCTCAACATATATGGTAAGACAATTAGAAGAGACAATTACATGCACTGAACTGTTAATTCCAGTGTCCCCAGTGAAGTTACTGTTTACACTGTTCAGATACAAGTCTGACCCTTTGAGTGTCAGAGGGAACGTGAAGGCCAGGCCATTTTTTGCAATTTTGCTATACTTCAATAGAGATTCTTTTGAGCTCTAGTTTATATATAGAACACCATATATTTTTTTTCACTTTCAGCTTTTCTCTTATAGGTGACTTTAGGTGCGTTTTATGTTACATGACAAAATATGAGGTCATAATAGGATTGCCACTTTTTTGCCCCCAAATTAAAATACGGCTGGGTGGGTAACCCTAAGTGATAATGATGATTGTGTGTGTGTGTGTATTCACACACAATGGTTATTGGCAGTCTCTATTAACATCTACTCATTAATAATTCATACATTCTGACACGTAATGATACACAACCTAAAAAAAATGCCATTCTGCACTATTTTCTATTTCAGGGCTCTGCGCACAATATGGTTACAACACTACATATTTAGTATTAGAATGTCAAAAAAAAATTATCTTCGGATCCGAAGCAGCCTCTGAGAGTAGCTGCAGGCATGTAGTGTTGCGCTAATGAGCGCAACACTACATGAAAACGGAGGACCATGCTTTTCAGGACGTATATATACGTCCACATGCGTTAAGGGGTTAAGTGAAATGTATGGTCATGAATCTATCTATTCCTGTTTGATCTGATCAGAGTGTGATCAGATCATAGCAAGGGAGACTAAAAGGAACTTAATAGTGTCCTCATGTCCTTGCTTTACCGAACAAAAGACACTGATGTCACATGATAGTTCGAATAGTTTCCAAAAGAATGCAGCCGAGTAGGCAATCGTATGGCAGCGGCAGCAGCATGACAGAAGGCTCTGCCCCATAAGGAATAGTGTTCCCTATGTACAGATGCAGGACATCATTTTTATGACTTGAAAGGCCAACCACATGATTTACGTGGTTGGTCATTAAAGCCCACTTTGCGAAAACCGGGAGCCTCACGTGGTTGGCACTCTAGGATCTACAATGTAAATGTGTATTTATTACAATTGTGAGCTATCGCAATCTATACTGACACTATCCTTTGCCACATGTGTTTTTAAGTCTAGTCTGGATGTGACGTGTGTTTAAAATACCAAGAATTTGTTTATACCAAGTCAAATATACTACTCAATGAACTTGTGATTTACCACCATTTAATGTATAAGAAAACATACCATTTTCTAAAGCATGGTTTTATTTGCATGAAAAGCTGTTTAACATATGCATTATTTGTCACTAATATTTTGCATGGGTGTGTGTTAAAGCATTCTGTGTTGACTTGCAGCTGAAATTTGTTAGCCCAGGGGAGCCATTTCACATGAAGCATTCCAAATACTCTTTAAGGTAAGTAAAATAAAGATGTATTATTGGATACCTGCAGAGAATCTGATCTAAGAAACAGTGTGTAACAAACAATAAGCACCAGTAGTAAAAGTTTTCAATATCTAGCTCTGTCACATTGCATGCTTTGAATTGGTATATGTGAGCATGTTAAATGTGTATTATATATTTTCTGTATTGTTAGTGTCCCCTAATCTGGATTTTAACTTGTGTGTGCTACATTTGTGACTGCACCATTTATATATATATCCTATTTGACATTTATTATACTTTTTGTGCTGATCAAACACCATGAGTAGCCACTTTAGAATTGGTTTGGTTAACCATATTATGCTACATACATTTTTAGTAGATTTGATGATCGATTTCTAATGTTTTACTTTAATTTTTAAATATTTTTTGTCGCTAGCAGCTTTTGTAGACAGGCCTGTTTTCTTCCCATCTGACAGACGTACAGATTGAACCTAATGTTCTCTATAGCAATGGATGTGATGTGAGACTAGTTTGTTTTTTGGTCTATATCATTTGAAATAAATACAAAACAGAATTGGAACCAGGATCCCTGCAGATTTGTTTTAAATATTGCACTTCTACTAGTTATGCTGATGGGTCATTTGGGTCTTGAGCTATAAGTTGTGCCTTTTAGATCATTTGAATTCTTATTTTTGTAGAGCTCATCACTATATCAACCTGCCAGTGAAATTCAAGCCAAGTTCGTCCGGCAAATTCGATGGCCACCTAGTCGTACAAGCAGACACAGGAAATATCTGTATTCGACTTGCTGGTGAAGCGCTGGACAAGTAATTTGTCTTAAATATGTATATTTGCATTTCTTTATCTAAGTGCTGTCATTCTAAATGTAGAAATGGTCAACAGAGTGAATTTCAAGTATTTAAATATTCAACACTACATTATGCAGTATGTTTACAACCTTGTATGTGTTGAGCTAAAGTAATGCACTTTTGTTAGTATGGGACTGTCCATTTCTTTGTAAATTAATTGGGTTTAGAGTGGCAGAAATGGCTCTTGTACAGTTGGAATAAGGTTTTCTTTATCAAGCTGAGCTGTGCTACATTTGGATTGCTTTTAAATGATTTTTAATGTCTCCAATCTAATTATTCTTCTTTGCCCTGAAAATCATTTCCGGTTCCCTTCCATTCAAATTGTTTAATTTCTATGTAATTTGGATGTATATTTGGGAATAACTGACCCAGAATGATCGTTGGTCTAGACTGTGCATTTAGTTTAGCAGAATTCTGTCTGATGGCAATTTAATTTGCAGTGCATTGACCTATCCTATATACTTTGAATAAAGAATTACATTGAGTATTAATCTGGCGGTTGTTTAGATAAAGCCTTAAGTGAGGTTTAAGGCAGCCATGAACTAGCACTGGGGAATATACTGTTCTGATTGTATAGTCATTTATTGTGGGCACAGGACCAGAAAGTGGGACAATGCTTGCGCTTTTTTCCATATTAACTTGAATTGTTAGTTTCCCCTGTATTTATGCGATATTAGTCATCTGTTTCTGTTGGGTTGACTGTATATATGTTTATAATGGTAAATAAGTACTCCAAAGACTCAATTTAAAGTGCCTTTGATTACATAATGCTGTACTTTCCATTTTAGGAAATGTTATTTCAGTATTTAAAGAACACTGATTTTGTGAAACCTTTTTTTCCTGTAGAAGTTAAATGCCTGTTGTTTTTTTAAATGAAAATAAAGTGTTTAATTTTGTGAACTTTTTGAGGAATGTTTCAGATATTGTGTACAAATGTACCATCATTATAGTTTATTTGCCAAGAATTTACAATTTAATGTAATATTAGAATTTAGAATTTGGGTTGAAACTTATCAGGTAAGGCACCAGATTATTTATAAAGAGCATCATTGTGCTTAGTTACTATAGCTAAATTCCACTTGTCCCTTATACGTGTTGCTTAGGCATAATACAATACAATTAATGTTAATAAAAGCTTTATAGAAAACAGCTGGTTGTTGTGCATTAAAGGGACTCGCATACATACATACATACATATATATATATATAATATGTGTGTGTGTGTATATATGTATAATATGTGTGTGTGTGTATATATGTATAATATGTGTGTGTGTGTATAATATGTGTGTGTGTGTATATATGTGTGTGTGTGTGTGTGTATATATGTGTGTGTGTGTGTGTGTATATATGTGTGTGTGTGTGTGTGTGTATATATGTGTGTGTGTGTGTATATATGTGTGTGTGTGTGTGTGTGTGTGTATATATGTGTGTGTGTGTGTGTGTGTATATATGTATGTGTGTGTATGTGTGTGTGTGTGTGTATATATGTGTGTGTGTGTGTGTGTGTGTATGTGTGTGTATGTGTGTGTGTGTGTGTGTATGTGTGTGTATGTGTGTGTATGTGTGTGTATGTGTGTGTATGTGTGTGTATGTGTGTGTATGTGTGTGTATGTGTGTGTGTGTATGTGTGTGTGTGTGTATATGTGTGTGTGTGTATATATGTATATGTATATATATATATATATACACACACAATCCAAGGTACAAGCACTCTGCACAAAGTTCGTCATTAATAGAAAACATGCCTGTGTGCAATACACATCAATAAATATCAAATCCAAATAATGCAGAGAATGCACTCACAGGTCTTCTGAAGAAAAACAGATAGCGTTTAATTCACATAGCAATTAGCGACGTTTCAGGCTGCCAAGCCTTTTGTCAACTATCACTAAAAATGAAAGATAAACGTGCATATATACACACACACAATCAAACACTTACCAGCTGCAGCTGGAGAAACTAGCTCCTCACACCCGAGTGTGCTGATCGACTAGCGATTTCCGGTAGGAGGAGAATGAGCTTGCGTTCCACCTTGCGTGTCACCTGCTAGGCGACGCGCTAGAAGCGTCTGAGTAAAGAAATGAGAGTTCACGTTTACTCGCACCAGGGGTCAGCATAACCACGAAACAAACCCAAGGATTATCTCTGTCACTGACTGGGTGATCTGTGGCTGACAAAATAGCGCTCTCTGCAAACTACACTTACAACTTAAGAGTGGTTAGAAATGATGATAGAGACCCACTCACCAAGGATGTTAAAACATCTCACGTGGTAGCAACCCCGAACGGCCACTGTGTAATGAAAGAAGTAGATGTTAGCCGCAGAATTAAATCTATGTGGAAATACTGCCAAGATACACCATAATAAAGTGCCCAAGTGTTCATTTGTCTCAGAACACTGAGACAGGAGTCTACCGACAAACCCCTTAGAAAAGGTGCAACAAAGTGCATAAACACAAAGGGGGAAGCCAGCAGTGCTACACATAGTGAATTAAAGGGGAATATCAGTCACAAAAAGACAAGCTGAGAAACAAAAGAAAAAGAAAAACGTAAATCACCAACGACAAACACTAGGGAAAAAAAACAATACAGTAAATAAACAACCAAACATACCAACTAAAAAATATCTGTTAACACTAAAAAAGACACAGGGACACAAATGAAAATAAAGTAAAATAAAAATGAGAATAATTCTAGAAATAAAAAACATGATACCAACATAAACCAAAAAACAAGTATAAAAAAGAATTTCCTAAATCAAGGCACACGATGAATAAAATAACTGCACAAATACGCCATTGTGGCTAGAAAAAGCATGAGGCTCAGTGTCGCAATGACGATAGTTCAAAAATGTACAAGTTAGAAAAAGCAGACACAATCTCAAGTTCTGGGTGACTAAAAGGAATTGAATAATAATTGTTCATTTAAGCCTCGAGGAGATACTGTGTCCAATGTGAAGATCCATTTGCATTCCCGTTGTAGAAGTAGTCTCGCCCGCCTCTCAAGAGGGGAGGAATGTGGTCAATCACAATGAATCTCAGTTGTATATATATTCTCCTGCAAACTTGTTGGAAAATAAATAGGTATGGGAGTTATGTTATACAAATGTGCCTGCATAATCACCCAGCATGCTTTGCCTAAGCCCCTGTGCAAAACATGCTGAGCTCAATTTCACAGATGTGCTATCCAATTACATGCAGCCAAGACTGCAAGTTGACTTGAATCTGAATCTTAACGAAAATTTGGATTTACCCTTTTAAACTATACATTGTATAGCTGTTTGAATTAAATACGGTATGTCATGTTCTACAGCAGAGTCTGATTTTAGGTGTGAAACGAGAAGTCCACGCAAATGAGAATTTTAGAACTCCATTCTATATCTAGAACACTACAGGTAGTAGGAAACCACTAAACCCTGAAATTGCATAATTTCCTCATACAAGCTGCCTGTCAACTGTGTAATATAAAAAGTGATCTGTCAACATGAGCTCCTGAAAGGATCATGAAAAGCTACACTGTTTTGAGATGGTATTGTGAAATGTTGTTGTAAGGAAGGCGGCTCGAGTAGGGTATGATCTCTAAAGGTTGTACCATACGGGAAATGTGCAATATTCCACATGAGATACATCTATATATGTTACACTATGGTGATGTGTCACAAGCTATTTTCTTAGAATCTAGATCATAGTGTATCTAATTATAAGAAAATAAATCCTAAATCACTTAAGTGCTGTCCTCTGCTTTGCTTTTTTTTTTATTTAGGAGATCAGGGTGGAGATCTCTGACCAGGCACTCCACAAGTGAGTGTGATCACTCTATACCGTTGTTATATATATAGTTTATCTAAATATGACTTTACTGGAGTTTAGTGAGATTGGTCTTTAATCAGCCCAGCAATTCAGGTTTTCAGGATCTCCCTAGATTAGATTAATTCAGTCTGTTTCTCCATCTTATACGTGCCCTTGTCATACACCTTTGGTCCTCCTAGCCAGCATTTTCAAGGGTAGTGAATGGCATTTGGGAACAGCAGGTGGACTGCAGTTGAATTGGACCTAATCACTGGATGATAAAAGAATATGACCTTAACCATTTTCTATCACCGCCTATTTATTTATTTTCCTCTAAACTTGCTGCATCATGCAAACCTGTAATTCAACTTTCCTCTTTTTGCTAACATTCTTATTAATAAAAGATGGTTACATTTAAATTGGCTGCAAAGAATTTAAATAGCCAGAAGAGGACAGGAGGCTGTCTTGGTTAATACCTTTCCAGTATAATAACTATTTGCCTGCATGTGAATAACTGTACTTTTGTATAATGTTGAGTAAGGAAATGTAAAGGGAACAATAAAAATTAAAATGTGGCAATAAAGTATAGTCAATATTCTTGAACTTACGAATGAGTGGGGATAAAGCTTTTCTTTCAGAATTGGAGAAATAAATGATGTCTCTTGTCTAGGCTTGGAAAAAGTGTAAGACAGGAATACCCTTACGTACTAATATGTGTAGCGTCTTTAAGTGTGTGTGTGTGGACAGGATTGGCAGCTGGTAAGCTGGTAGTGGCTTCATGCTGCTTGCCAACCGTCAGCACCTGTTTATTTAGTGTACTTTGCTGCAATATGCCACATGAACTTACCAAATCGGACATGATAAAAAATAACTGGAATCCACAGAGAAGGCGCTGGTGTATCTGTCTCCAGTTGGTGTAAGTAAATGTAATCCTGTTAACCAGATAAGCTCTTAATACAGAAACCTGGAAAATATATGTAGATTCACAATAACAATACATTCTGCATCAGGTACATCCTCTGATAACAGATGGATGAAGGACAATGTTAAGTGGTACTAGCCATCTGAAAAGCCAATCCCTGCAATTACCAAGAACATCAAAACCAACCAAATGTAATATAGTCCCAAAATTAATGGATTGAAAGGTTAGAGACTGTTCTTTCATATTTGGCCTGGTCATCCCAATTACTCAACCTTTTAATCCAATTATCTATTGAGGCATCCATCAGCTCATACACAGGACACTTCTTGAAATTGACCTTCGCTTTCAAAGCGTTAAATTCTTCTCATTCCTTGGAAGGTTCTTATAAATGTAACTATTATTGGGCAGCTTTGTCACCCTAAGCAGTTCTAGAATGCAAGCCTTGTCATTTTCAATTTTCAGGAAATAGCTCCTGTAATCGCTGTGCGACTTTTCCACATCATCTTTCCTGGCAGATTTTACACAATGAAGGCGTTGCAATTCTTCTTGTAAGGGGATGCGCTATAGTTCTGCCTTTGTGCAGAAAAAATAAAATAAAATTGGGAAAGCAACAGGGCATAATAGAAATGTTTTGGAAGTATTTACGCTTGGCTAATTAACCCCTTAAGGACAGATGACGTGCCAGGCACGTCACAGCAAATCGTGGACTTGCCGACAGGTGACGTGCCTGGCACGTCATGCACTAAACTGAGTAAAGAAAGCGACCAGCCTACGTAGAGGCATTGTGCAACACCCCCCAAATGTGCAGGGGCGCGCTACGATCACTCCACGGAGTGATCGTAGCAGCCATTTAAAAATGGCTGCGCCCACTGCACACATGTGCTTAGAAAGCGAACGATCGTTCGCTTTCTAAGCATCTCCGGTGTTGTTAAAGTGCTTCGCCAGCGAGGCACTTAACAATACCATGCTGCTCCCCAGAGCCGATGGTGGTCGCTCTCCTGAGCGACCCCATCGGCTCAGTAGAAGGGAACAGGCAGCGCTTCCCTTCTAATGGCAAGAGCATCGGAAGTGAAAGTATTTCACTTCCGATGCTCTAGGGGGAGCCAATCGATGCCGGCACAACAGATCTATGTGATCTGTGTCCAGGCATGTATGGTAAGTGCTCTGATGAGCACTTACCATACAGTCAAAGGCAATATTAGTAAATATTGCCTTTGACAAGTATTGATCTGCCTCCCTCACCTTACTAGTTTTAGTAAGGGAGAGAGACAGATCAGATAAAGTAAAAAAAATAATAAAAAAAAATTTAATAAAATTTTAAACACCAAGGGCTTTTATGAAAGCCATTTAACCCCTTCCCTGCCATTGATCACTGTGTACGCAGTGATCATACACAGCAGCACATTTTTTGCTGTCTGTGCATTTTTTAGGGGTTAATTTTTTTTACTGTAATTCATTACAGTATAAAAAAAAGCTCTTTTAAGAGAGATTAACCCCTTTCTTGCTGTAGATCACTGCCTAAGCAGCGATCTGACGCAAATGCAGCAATCTTTTAACTTTTTTATTACACCCGTCACGTGTTAATTATACCCGCTAGGGGACTACGTTTAACGTAAAAAAATTTTAAAATAAGAGCTATTAACACCTTCCTTGCCGTATATCACTTCCTAAGCAGCACATATGGTCACTGCCTATTCAGTGCATATGGTCACTGCCTAAGCAGCGCATATGGAGCAATCTAGTCGCAGAAGGATTTTTTTTTTGCTATCAGCATTTTTTTTTGTCAGACTCGCTAGGGGTTAATTATACCCACTAGGGGATTACGTGTATTCCTTTTGAAGCTGTCTGAACGCGTGTATAGCGATCAGTAACAGCCGATCAGTGGCAAAGGTGGTTTGGTGATTTCTCAGATACCCTTTGTATAGTGTCGTGTATTAACCCCTTCCCTGCCAATGATCACTGCACAGCAGAACATTTTTTCTTGTCTGTGCATTTTTAGGGGTTAATTTTTTTGTACAGTACTACAAAGGCTCTTATAAGAGCTATTAACCCCTTCCTTGCTCTACATGTTCAAATCCCAAGTTTGAAAATCAAAAAGCGCACCTCTCAAATGTAGCCTTTCAACACCCAACAAAGCTGACAAAGCTATGCATGGGTGGTATCCCTGTGCTCGGGAGATGTTGCTGAACATATATTGTGGTATTGTTTGTCAGTGACACATACCGAAATATGTGATTTTGTGTCTAAAGTACAATGTATGTGGGAAAAAATACACAATAAAATGACTACCACAAACTTTGACAAAGGCTTGTGGTAGAATTAGTGCATGGAAAGTGTTAAAATAACACCATTTAAAATAGCCTAGGGTGTCTACTTTTACAAAATATATACTTTTTGGGGTAAAATACACTGTCCTTCTTTAAAAAAAAGTCCCAAATGAAAGATGGGCTCAGGCTGACTACACGTCAATATTCCAAGTTGAAAATGCGCACCTTCACAATGTGGCCCTTTTAGCCCCCAAACAACCCAACAAACCTATGCATGGGTGGTATCCCTGTACTCAGGAGATGTTGTTGAACACATATTGGGTTATTGTTTGGCAGTGACACATACCAAAATCTGTGAATTTATGTCTAAAATACAATATTTGTGAAAATAAAACACACAAAAATTACTACCACAAACTTTGACAAAGGCTGGTGGTAGAATTGGTGCATGGAAAGTGTTAAAATACCACCATTTGAAATAGCGTAGGGTGTCTACTTTTAAAAAAATATATGGGTTGATGGGGTAAAATACACTGGCTGGTTTCAAATATGTCCCAAATGGGACACGGGTGCAGGCTGTCTGCATGTCAAAATTTCAAATTGGAAAACCAAAAACTGCACCTCACAAATTTGTCATTTTAGCCCCCAAACAACCCAACAAACCTATGCATGGGTGGTATCCCTGTACTCAGGAGAAATAGTAGAATCTATTTAGCATGTTTTTTCGTTCGCTATTGTCGATGAGGAGAAGTTGTTTCAAATAAAAACAAAGAAATTTGTGTATTTTTTTTTTTTTTTTACCATATTTTATTATTTTTTTTAATAATATGATAAGATATGATCAAAAATATGGCATCCATAGAAAGCCCTTCTTGTCCCGATAAAAACAATATATAATATGTGTGGGTACAGCAAATAACGAAGAAGAAAATTACTGCTAAACACAAACAGCACAGAAATGTTAAAATAGCCATTGTCCAGAAAGGACAAAAATGTTTCAAAGGCTCTGTCCTTAAGGGGTTAAAGGGGATAATAATGACAGCTCAAAGCCAACCAATCACAAATAGACCCATCAGATTTAGAAGATACACCGACTGTAATATAATTACGCTTAAATAACCTTTCAATCAAAAATATAAAACAGGTTTTAGCAATACATCTTATAAATGCAGCCAGATCATTTAATTACATTCTAAGTGTATGGATAACAAAAACATAAAATAAACTGGATGCAAAAGGGTGGAAGAACTTCAGGAAAACACCAGGATGGGAACACCAGGTAAAACGACTGCTTCTTCAAATCTTGTAAAATGGAACAAGTGGCAAACCTATTTAGATTCTGAAGTATTCACTGGACTTAATTAAGACTTTATATAAATAAAGATATTCATGTGGGAGATATTCGAAGTAGGCACTGACCCTTTTTCTTTTTCTACTTTTTGTTTACTTTACACTGTTCCTCAATATATACTATGTATATGCAATATATTTTATTGAAATACAAATTATAATATGTAATTTAATAAAGGTTAAACAACCCACAAAATAAATAAGGGTTTTTTATCAACTACAATAAAGCTTATATTGTGATTGCAGAAATTTAAAAAAAATTAGACCTTTAAAAATGAGTCCTTTAATTGGACCATGGATCCAGAATTTGACACCAAATGACTGTACTGGAGATAAAGCTCTTGTTAAACAGATGAAGAAATTAATAATTTTGTGTAGACATTATAACCTGTATATTTGTGGAACTTTCCATCTGACCGACAGAGAATATTTCCACCTATCAAAGCTCCATATCTCATATTCCAGAATAGATTTATGCTTTGGTAGTCCATTGATTGTTAAAAACATAAAGAAAAGTGAGATAAAGGATCATTTTTGGTCTGACCATAGCTGTAACATCCTACAATTGGGAGAACGATCTTTCTCAGGTCATACTAATTGTAAATTGAATGATTAAATGCTAAGAAAGAATAGAGATTTTTTTTGTTGTCCGAGTAAATTTTTTTTTTTTTAAGGAACATTCTACTGAAGATGTCTTCGACCATTTGGTCTACTTAGAAAGCAATCAATAGGGAATATCTAATTGAAATGTGAAGAAAACATTTTTTTTTTTCAATCTCTCTTTAAAATAAATAGTCCCCATCTGCTGATAATATGAAAAAAAAATTTGACCTTCAATTTCAAATAAAAAAGCAAGTTCCTCTTTACATTAACACAGAGCCAGAACCTATTACAGGGGCAACAAAGCTGACCAGCTATTAACGAATAAACCGAGGAACAAGAGAGCTAAGAAGATTAAGTTTCACTCCAAATGACTTTGGACAATATTTTAACAACTATTATGCCAAGTTGTATAATTTAAAACAAGGGCCTGTGGGTCTGATATAGAAGAGTATTCTGAGAGCTAAAATATGTAAACTGCCAGCGGGATATAAAGCATGCTTAGATCAACCGATCTTTGCAGAAGAATTACCGTAGATGTTGCTATTGATAAATTAGATAACTTTAAAGCCCTGGGATAGTTCTGAAAATTCTTTCTACAGGCAGGTTGTTTAGTGAAATCCTTATACCACATCTCCTATTAGTCTTTAACAAAATTGCTACTTCCCCTACAGTTCCAGAAGAACTTGTATTGGTATTGTGCCCAAGTGTTAAGTAACCGGAATGGAATTACTTTTTAAAGGTCCAACCTGTCCCCTGACAGGGGTACGAGGGAGATTGATATTACCATGCTGACAGTGAAACAGTACTGGACACAGCTGACCGCTCTCCCTCCCCACTGAGTAGTATGGGTAGGGATATTGAGGGGACTCAGGAGCATCACTTTAACGGAGTATCATTGATGTATGCCTAAAGATTGTTTTAATGTTTTAGTTAAGATGGTTTGTTTTCAATTGCCTGTGGAATATAAATCAGCGGTGTCTTCTTCGAGAGGTGATAACCAAACTTGGAACATTTACAACAATATTTAGAAGCTGGGTCATATAAAAAAAATGAGAGTAACTTAACAGAACAGCATCACCCATATTTCGCTTGAATACTAATAATAGATTTTATTCAGTTTTGTAACAATATATTTGGTTTTCTCAATTTGTTGACAATTGTGCTTTCCATCATTTATGTGTGTATCTTAATGACTCTTTTTAAAACAATGATAAAAAAAGAATCTCATACCATTTGTAGATCTTGCCCAAATTCATCAGTTGTCTAATGGAGAGGTATTTATCTCCAAGTTAAAAACTTCTTGAAAGATTAAATTCTGTTGGGATGAAATTCAAATCGTTATATAGTTAGAAGTAATTTTTTTCCGAAAAAATGATTAATAAAGTTTTATATCAAGATGCCATGATGTGATAAGGATTGCATATAATGATTCTACAATTCCATGGTTGAAGGCATGGGAGAAGGAGTTAGAGATCAAAAATAGATTTGCGTGAATTAATGAGTTCTATCCAACCTATGCAATAAAACAATACATTGCCTAAATATACTGGTGAACTAATTTAAAGTAATGAATAGGTGGTATCCAACTAACTTTCCCGCTTTGTGCGGGACAGTCCCAATAGGGGAGGTATGTCCCGCCGCACTCTACCTCTGTTTTCGGGACAGAGGTAGAGCTCAGTGGGGCAGCGGGACTCAGGACCGCAATTACACAGTCCTAGTCGTATTCTCCGGTTTCCCAGACACTGGAGAATGCTTACTGGTCATGCGCAGTAGCGATCTTGGCTTCAGGAGCCAGGATCAAAAATGGGTGACAGTGTTACCGCACATGAGCGGAACACCGACACCCCCCCTCCCCAGACTCGGCGTCCAGATTCGCTGGGAGGTATGGGAATCGCGTCATTAAGACAATGACAAAAATATTTCCTCTGCATGATCCTAACTGTTGGAGATGTGGGGAAGCAGATGGTTCCTTTTTACATACATACGCTGCAGAATCGATCTAATTAAAACCTCAGCAGCTGCTTTATTACAATTAAATTGGAATTATTTATTGAAGTCTTCACAATATTTATTTACTCACTGTATGGAGGCAGTAAAAATTATTATGGCAAGTCTACAGAACACAGTTAAAAAAAAAAAACAATAAAAAGAATCAGCTTGTCTTTACTGAAATCAACTAGGACTACAAAACAATTGAGGGGAATTAAAAGTTTTAGTATTTTGATGATATGTTTTTTTTGTATTTATTTTTATACATGTACAAAAGTAAAAAAATATATAAGTAAATTTAGGGTGGCTCTTCTAGCATGGACATTGCTTGTGGTGTGAATGTGGAGAGTATTATCTGTGTGTCCATCGCATAGCCAGGTGGGAAGTCTGGGTTGTGCCGTACTGGTGTAAATGTGGGGGGCTGTGTAGTAAGTTGGAATTTATGTTTGGCTTGGTGCAGGACTGAGATTGTTGGGTACAGCAGCGGGTGCTGCCTAGTCAGTGGTGCCGTGTGATGTAAGTGTTGCCACGGGAGTAGTGAGAGTGGGTTATCTCAGTGGTGTATCTTGATTTTGTGCTGCCCTAGGCAGACAAAATCCGGGCACCCCCCTACCCAAGCTGCACACCCACGTTACACACCTAAGACATGCCCCATCATTCAGACTCACATCAAGCTCACACTCCCATCACACTCAGTCACACACTCCTACTCCCATCACACTCAGTCACACACGCCTACTCCCATCACACACACTCTGACTCCCATCACACTCAGCCACACACACTGTCTCCCATCACACACACTCTGACTCCCATCACACTCAGCCACACACACTGTCTCCCATCACACACACTCTGACTCCCATCACACTCAGTCACACACACTGTCTCCCATCACACACACTCTGACTCCCATCACACTCAGTCACTCACACACACACACACACACACAGTCTCCCATCAGCACTTACCTTTCCCTGGCAGGCAGGCAGCATGGTCCCTCCATGCTGCCTGTTCGGCTTCCCGGCGATTGTGCCGACAGGTCACGTGACCGGGCGCGCGTATGACGTCAGCGCGCCCGTCACGTGACTGTCGGCACTTCCGTGTCGGCACACTGCACGGGGAGCCGAACAGGCAGCACGGAGGTTTCTCTGTGCTGCCTGTTCGACTCCCCGTGCGGCCTGGCAGGCAGAGCGTTGGTGAGGGGGGATCTTCCGATCCCCTATCACCTCCGTCTCTGCCTGCAAGCGCGGTGGGGTTTTTTTTTTTTTTTAAAGGGCCGGATTTTTTTTTCTTTTTAATTTTTCTTTTTTTTATTTATTTATTTATTTATTTATTTTTTCCCAGTGCTGGGGGGCGCTGCCGCCCCCCAAAATTTGCCGCCATAGGCATCCGCCTAGGATGCCTCGCGGTAAATACAGCACTGGGTTATCTACCGCTTCTGCTGCCACCTCCAGTCACAGTTTAAATGGGAAGCGGTAACACCATTCCCTCACATGTAATAAATGACTGGCCCTGTAGTAGTTGTTTAGGCAGGGGAGGTTGAGACCACCATGGGCTTTAGGTTTAGTAAGAAATGAGAACTTTAGCCTCCGCTTTTTCTCTGCTCATATGAATTTCAAGAACACAGTACGTGTGGAGGTGAAAAAACTCCAAAGGGATTTTTATCAGGAGAGATTGAAAAGTCAATGAAATGTGCGACTGTTTCCAATTATGTAAATCCTTCTGTCATTAAGGGAGGGAAATTGTGCTGGTATAGATTTAAACGGTCACTTGTTAACCATATGCCTAAGTAACGTGTTTTAAGAATTTGAACTCCGACCAAAGACCCCTTAGAGCTACCCTAGGGTTAGTTAGACAAAACAGAAGGTCATCTGCGAAGCCTAATACCTTGTGGTGGGTGCTGGCTCTCGCTATCCGACAGATGTCCCATTACTCCTGATCTAGAAATGGTTCCAGGGAAAGGACGAAGAGCATTAGGGATAGTGGGCATCTCTGCCCACTATTTTACCATTACCATCTTACCATTCACAAAAGTAAAGGATTCTGAGAGAGAATCGTTTATTTGAATCCTAGCCGAGGGGCAGGAGTACAGGGACGACACCCAAGGTAACAAAGCAGGGCCAAAACCCATCTGCGAAAGGACTTCTAGGAGAAATGTCCAATCCAGGCAGTCAATATTACAGGTCAATAGCTTGCATGGTACAGTCCCTGAACTCCCGTCCCGGCACAAAACCGACTGGGCCTGGATGCACCAGGGATGGCAGGAGCATCCTGAGCCTATTAGCCAGAACCTTGGAGAAAAGCTTAAGATTGACATTCAGAAGTGAGATGGGTCTATAGTTATTGCAATGCTCCATGTCCTTCCCCTCTTCAGTGTCAGGGTAATCGTTGCAGCCAGAGTATGAGGGTGGATCTGATAACCCTCCAATAAGGAATTAAGGGAGGAAGCCAATTTGGAGGTTAGGATTTCTTCAATTTGTTTGTAATAGAGAAGCGACAGACCGTCTGGTCCTGGGCATTTACCTGACTTAGAAATATTAATGGCATACGCTAGCTCACCTGACGTCAGTGGCCTCTCTAGAGTTTCCGCATCAGCCGAGGACAACTGCTTCTTCAGGTGTTTTTACACACTGGAAGATATTTTGGCTTTGTGTCACAGTTTTTGAGTATGATCAGTTGTGGTGGGTGTCAAATTGTACAATGCTGTATACTAATCCACAAACATGGTAGCTATGTCCTTCGGAAGCAATTTGTGTGTGCCCGTCTTGCCACGAATCATAGGTATGTATATTAGGTTCCGTTTCCTCAGCAAATCCCTAGCCTAAAATTTCCCAGGCTTGTTGCTGTGCTCGTAATAGAGCGCCTTCAGTTTAGTGAAGGTTCTATGGGCCTGTTGATTCATTATGGATGCTAGTTCCCGTCTCATACCTAGTAATATATGAAAATCGTCTGGGCTTAAGTTCTTTTTGTGTTTGAGCTGAAGTGTCGATATTTGGGTGTACAGCTCCCCAAGCTTAGTAGAGTTGGCCTTCTTCCCTTCCGAGCACAATTTAATGAAATGTCCCCTCACAACTCATTTGTGGGATTCCCAGACCATGAGAGGGGATACCTCTGGGGAACAGTCCTCCAGAAAATAATTAGACAAGAGAAGTTCAGTGGTCCACACGGGCTAAGAGTCATCCAAACTTGTTGACTTGTTTAACCTCCAATTCTGCTGGGTGGGGCAAGTGAGTGGCGGTTGGAGTGCCATTAATAAGGGAGCATGGTCGGGCCATAATAAGCTGTTTTGAGTCAGGTGGTAGTGAGTAATAAAATTATGATCAATTCTAGTGTATCTAGCATGAGGGTTAGAGTAAAATTTAAAAAATGTATCCACTCGATGGAGAGCCCTCTGGCAGTCAATCAGCTCTGGCGTCTTTCAGAAGTTTATTACTTTTAAGCAGGACGTGTAGTGGGATTTGTGAAGACCCTGTGGAAGTATCCAAAGATGGATTCAGGGCTAGATTAAAATCACCTCCCAAAAACAGGAAGCCTTCCTGGAAATCCCGGAGCTTGGCCACGATCAGGGAAAAGGATTTATGTTGTAGTCTGTTGGGTACGTATACGTTGGCGAATGTGTATGTGCGAAAGAGGATAGTCCCCTACACAAATACATATCTACCATCTGGGTCCGTCACTTGGGACAGCAGGAGGAATAGCAGGAACTTGTAGAACAAAATGGCTGTGCCCTTAGTTTTAATGTGGGTGTCATTGCTAAAGAAACCTATAGGATAGGTTAAACGAGGGGGTGAGGAGCCCTAGAAGTGGATTTCCTGTAAAAAGGCCACCAATGTTTTGTGATGCCTAAGTTCCCTCATAAGGTGGGACCTTTTTTTCCAGGGTATTAAGCCCCTTCACACTGTAGGTGAGTATGTGGAGGTCCGCCGGCTTAAACCGAGAGGGCATAGAGGGTGTGGACGTCATAATTGATTATCAAAGTAGGGAACTCCTGTACCTAGAAAAGGGTGTGGTGTGGGGGGACCTTCTATGAGGGGAGGGAACAAACAGGGCGGGGGGGGTATAAGTGTACTATACTTGAGGCTCTGAGTGGACTATACGATGAAACCACGCACAGCTCCAGAGCCGGGAGTCGTACTGGGACCTGGGGGTCTCTGTATACAGGGAGGATGTTGGCCAGTGAGGAGTGGCCGCTGACCAATGATCTGATGGCTGGACCAAAGAAAAATAAAAAGGGTAATGTAAAGTAAAGGTAACAGGTTGTCTCTGCAACTTTCCCAAGTATGTGGATATTTGCAGGAACCCTGCAACAATACAGTATTGCAATCTGTATAACATATAAACACATACAATACAGGCATAACAAAAAAGCCAGATGAATGAAAAGTAAGACCGGATGCCCTCCATAAACTGCTTAAAGACAGAAGTGAACAATAAACAATTGTGGCACTAGGAGAGCAGTCTGTGAGCAGCAGCTGAACCCTCTTGAGAATATCGGCGGGGGAGAGTATTCCTTTTATTTCCCTTTTATCTCCCTTCTGGTGCTGCTCAAGGTTCAGTCGGATCATATCATTGATTACATACAGATGTGAGAGATAACATGGGTCATGTTCCAGTTAATCACCCCCGGGTGTGCTGTTCCAGAGGGGTCGTTGGTTCCAAGCAGGACCCATCTCACCCACATCCAGAGCAGCTGTACAATAGCTATATAGTACTGGCTATGTGAGTGTTGAGGGAGCGGTAACAGTGGGTCAGTTACCAGCAGGGACAAATCCTTTTGAAGAATTCGGCTGCGGTGGCCGCTTTAAAAATTCGGCTGCCGCAACCGCTTTAAAAATCTGGCTGCAGCGGCCGCTTTAAGACTATCTCTTTGTGATGGGCCCCATGCTGGACAGATGTATTTCCTCCAGCATCGGGCACATCACATGGTCAGATCATGCCCCTGTTTTCTTGATAATCAAATCACATCTAGATTATAGAACGCGGAAGAGATGGAGAATGAATGATAGCCTGGCTACACCAGAAAGTAAGCAAGCCCTTCTGGAATAAGCCAAACTTTATATAGAACAAAATGACAACTCAGATATTTCAGAGAGCACCTTATGGTGCGCAATGAAGTGCGTGCTTAGAGGTCATTTAATTAAAAAGGATTCTTGGCTCAGAAGGCAGAGCGTTATGGATTTACCAGAACCGTATGCCAAACTAGCACCAATCGAGAGAGACCATAAGAGGAACCGAGCTAGAGAAGTATCAGAGCAAATACAAAAAATCCAACAACAAATAATCCAGATACTTAAAATCAATACTGACTTTGCGCTTACCCGCCTAAAAAATAAATGGTATTACAGCAACAATCGTGTCGGGAAAGACCTGACTAGGAAAATTAAAATGCAAAATGCTGTAAATAGGATTAGAAAGATAACATATAAAGATCAAGAATGTATTTCACCCTCACAAATAGCAGAAGCTTTTAGGAAAAGTTATCAATCTCTATGCAATCAACCTAAGTTGAATTCCTCTACCGAGGATGTTACAAATTATTTGGAATCCTTAAAATTACCGAAACTTGCTAAAGAGAAACTAGATATCTTGAACCTCCCAATCACAACATCTGAAATAAACAATATTATTAAAGATCTATAAAAAGGAAAAGCTCCGGGCCCTGACGGGTTCTCGTCCCTGTTCTATCAGACGCTAACCCCAGTAATATCACCTGTCCTATCCAGACTATACAATACTATCACCTCAAATCGAGGATTCCCAATGGAAATGCTGGAAGCCTCAATAACGCCGGTTCCGAAGTCAGGGAAGGACCCTATGTTAGTGTCAAATTTTAGACCTATATCCTAAATTAATTTGGATATTAAGATATACTCAAAGATTTTGGCTAACAGATTAAAGGATGTGATTACGGATCTAGTCTACCCAGATGAATCCGGGTTTATCCCGGGAAGAACTGGAGTGGATAATACCCAGAGTGTCTTTGGAATAATGGAAGTTCTTCATCGGGGGAAATCTTCAGCGGTTATTCTGGCCCTTGATGCAGAAAAAGCTTCGGGTATTTGGTATAGAGGGCAGGATCTTTGATTTTATTATGGACTCATATTCAAACCCAAGAGCAAGGATTGAGGGCCCTTCCCTGGCTTCCGAACTATTTTATATTAAAAATGGAACCCGACAAGGGTGCGCGTTGGCTCCCCTTTTGTATGCCTTAACAGTGGAGCCTCTGGCAGAACAATTGAGGCAATCTAAGCAAATAGAAGGTATACACATAGGAGAGCAGAAACATATTATAACATTATATGCGGATGACATTCTCCTTACTCTCTCTACTCCTGAAATATCGATTCCGACTTTGCTCCAACACATAAACAAGTATAGCTCATTGTCCAATTATAATTTGAATCTATCTAAGACACAGATTATCCCCTTTTTCTTCGAACCTATTCATTATGATCTATTACAAAGATTTAATAGAAAAGATAAAGGGGTAGAGAATATTGATTACCTAGGAATAAAAATACCCTCTCAGCTGGAGAAAGTGGTTGAAATAAATTATCTTGACCTATATCTGGATTTGCAAAGTGAGATTAAAAAGTGAGTCAGGATTGAGCTAACATGGATGGGACGTATAAATATTTTAAAGGCATACATCCTTCCAAATTTTTTTTAGAGTAATACCATATAGTGTTCCAGTAGCAACCCTTAAGAAATTTAAATTACTGTTTTCTAGGTTCGTGTGAGGAGCAAGGAAGCCTAGAATTCCCAACTATACTCTTAAACAATCATTACATAGGGGCGGTTTTATGGGTAAAATCTATTATAGTTGCCAAAAAGCCCATATAAATGCTTGGAAACAGAAGACTCATAGTAATTCATCCTGGTTAAACACAGAGAGAGTACAAAACCATATAACAGATTTATCTCTAATTTGTTGGCTTCCGCTGAAGTTATTTAAATCTCTGAATATCTCAACAAAAATAACAAAAAATATTATGGCAACATTTCATAATATTAAAAAAAAAACATTGGGTATTGGTGATGCTCTTTCTAAAGCAGCTCTATTGCAAGTTATCTCACTATGCACCTGTAACGGATCACCTGGCACCCCGACTGGGTACCTCCGTTGAAGGATGCTCCTAGCGCTTCCTGAGGACTCCAAGCACTCTGGCAGACACCACAATCACTTAAAATTACATATTCACAATCAATCCATTCAGGGGAACAACATATTCAAAAATGGCACAAATCAGACAAGGGGTTCAAAAGTTAGTAAAAAGTCCTTTGTGACTAAATGAAGCATGGCTTTCTGGCCCAAACCAGTTTCAGAGTCTTCTATCCTGGAGATAAGTAATTCAATTATCTCCCAGGACAGACACAAGACTCCATTAAGCACATGGTTGCAAAAAGACACAAAACACTTTAAAATACATAAAGTCACATTTTACACATAACACACAGACATTTCACATATCCCCAGATAGCTCAGGTCTGAGCGCACATTATTAAGTGAATGGCGCTCGGACCACACAAATACAGTTTAATCGCCATGGAGCCAAAGTCTTTACAGTCAGTTTCATACGAATGGGCTCCATGGGATTCCTATCTGGGGTATAACACATTCACATAAAGTCTGGTCCATAGTCCAAAGGCAAGAGGCGGGCAAGCAGCCCCCTCCAAGGACACGTGGCGAGGCCGGTTTCGCCACATTTCTCCCCTTTACCATCCAAACTAACAGGGTATCTGACCTCCTGCCGGTCAGTGCCCTGGTTAGTCCAGCAACCCACCCCCGAAGCACAAACAGCAATACAACCCACCCACAATAACTGGTTACTACACCTGGATAAAATAGCAACTTGTCCATGTCCAGGTGCCTCACCACAGCTGGGCGGGGGGCTGGTAGACTGCCTTGGTGGGTTGCTGAGTGGGCAGAGACCAGCGGTACTCTGCCCGGGTGCCAGCGCTACCACTGAAGTAGCCTGGTTGGAGCCTGGTTGGGGGAGGGGGAGACCGACTGTCTCCCCTCTGGATACACTGCTCTGTGGCTGGGGGACAGGACTGACCGTCCCTACCCCTGGTGCTGCAAGTGCAGAGACTACAGTCCCATCTGCATAGTTGCGGGGCTTAACATCTCCCCTTGGTGGGTTAGGCTGCCGCTGGAGAGAGGGTGTAACAAGCTCCTCTCTCTGAACTGTAGACTGCCGCTGGGGAGAGGGGGTAACCTGCTCCTCTCCCTGACCCTCTCTTTGCTGGTGGAGAGGGGGACCAACTGTCTCCCCTTTCAATATTTGGTCCTGCGGCTGGGGTGCGAGACAGACGGTCTCTGCTTCCTGGGGTACACACTGCCACTGGGGAGGAAGGACGGCACCTTCGGCTCCCTGGGACTCACACCGCCGCTGGAGATCTGGGCCGACCGCCCAGCATCCCTGTAGGGCCGGTAGAGAGACCGCCATACCATCTCCACCTGCCATCTGTGGGTCTTCCCAGGACCAGTCTGTGAGGTCCCTCAACATTTGCGAGTAAGGACCACCTGCTTCCGCACCTGGCAACTCCGGCTGCTGCTGGGGATCTGGGCCAGTCCCATCTCCACCTGCCTGTTGTGGTTCCTCACAGGACCAGTCTATGAGGACCCCTACTTCGGGTTCCTGCGGCCGCCTCAGGGGGAGACGGCTAGCCTCCTCGGATGCAGCCTCTACTCGGCTGCTGTAACACTCCTTCCGCTGAGCATACTCTCTCTCTTTCGCCAGACGGAATTCTCGGGCCAGCCTTGTGTTTCGCTCGGCCGTGACCTGGTTCCAGATCACCCGGCGTACCTCCATGGGTAAATCATCCCCATACTGGGCCACTCGCTGCCTCACCTCGGCCATCCAATCATCGCCAGAGCATTCCATACTTGTCTGCTCCAAGTCGCTGGATACCTCTGCTCCCAGGGGCGCTGCACGTGTGCTAGCGTTGCCCTCAATTTGTAACTCCAAACGAACTGTGTCTCTGAGCTGCTCTACCTCGCACTAGGACGCCATCCCACCGCTGCCACCAATGTAACGGATCACCTGGCACCCCGACTGGGTACCTCCGTTGAAGGATGCTCCTAGTGCTTCCTGAGGACTCCAAGCACTCTGGCAGACACCACAATCACTTAAAATTACATATTCACAATCAATCCATTCAGGGGAACAACATATTCAAAAATGGCACAAATCAGACAAGGGGTTCAAAAGTTAGTAAAAAGTCCTTTGTGACTAAATGAAGCATGGCTTTCTGGCCCAAACCAGTTTCAGAGTCTTCTATCCTGGAGATAAGTAATTCAATTATCTCCCAGGACAGACACAAGACTCCATTAAGCACATGGTTGCAAAAAGACACAAAACACTTTAAAATACATAAAGTCACATTTTACACATAACACACAGACATTTCACATATCCCCAGATAGCTCAGGTCTGAGCGCACATTATTAAGTGAATGGCGCTCGGACCACACAAATACAGTTTAATCGCCATGGAGCCAAAGTCTTTACAGTCAGTTTCATACGAATGGGCTCCATGGGATTCCTATCTGGGGTATAACACATTCACATAAAGTCTGGTCCATAGTCCAAAGGCAAGAGGCGGGCAAGCAGCCCCCTCCAAGGACACGTGGCGAGGCCGGTTTCGCCACAGCACCCCAGATTTGGATTTAACTAGTTGGCAGATAAAGGGAATAGAAAAATAGGGAATTGTATTAGGACAATTATCTAATGCAGTTTCCCGAATTACAGTTGAGATTTAATCTTACTTTTAGCCAGCTCTTCACATACCTTAGAATAAAAAATTTCCTCAGAATATATTCACCAGTCAACCAAACAGAATGGGATTCCTTCTTGGAACGACCCCCACGGAGACATGCAATCTCTAAGACCCTAAAACTATTTAATTATTTCACCCAAGGTGGAAAAGTTAAGGCGATTATACAGTGGGAGACTGATATAGGGCACACTTTCTCATATGAATCTTGGTGCACCGCCTGGAATGATGTTAGGAAGGCGTCCCATTGCGTTAATATTCAAGAACAATATTATAAACTACTGAACAGATGGTACCTTGTTCCTGTCCGTGTTGCAAAATACAATCTAGAAGTGAATGATCTTTGCTGGAGATACTCAGAATAGCGGGGCTCCCAACTCCATAGTTGGTGGGAGTGTAAAGCTCTTGAAATCTATAAGGAAAAGTTAGCATCTCTTTTTGATATTCTGTTTTCATAAAAAAAAAAGAATTAACGCCACAATTATTCCTCTTCCATATTGACTTACCAATTGGAGATCGATACGGTAAGATGTTATATATTAATATTCTCTCCGCATTTAAGATTTGTTTGGCTAGATATTGGAGGAAATCTGAGATCCCATCTTGGAACGAAATTAAAACTCAAATCGATTTCCAAGCTTCCTCAGAAAAATATTTCTACAAGAATGTCTCCAAAATGTTGACTTAGTATGAACAAATTTGGCAAGATTGGCCCCGGATTGAACGGTAGGCAAGAAACAAAGAAGCAATAACGCTTTGCTGTTCAAAACATAGTGACTGTTTAGAACAATTCTGCATATGAAGTCCCTGGGAATTGAAAAAATACTGGTAATAGCAAGTTAGTAATATTGTCGTGGGCCCCCCAGGCCCCTCCTCCTTCCCCAGCCTCCCCCCCTCGGTGAGAATGAGTAAATGGTTTGTTATGAAAGGCGTGTGCGGTATGAATGAGAGTGCTTGTCTACAATCCAACGGTTAAAACTATTGATCAGGATAGTAAATAATGTGAGTAATCTTGACTAATCAAAGTGACATTGCATAGAACCAACCATTCTTAAATCCTGTTAAGCCTTTAAAGGATCACCTGATATCTACTGGATGTGAAATGTTACGCACTTTAAATGTATGAATGTAGGTATGCTGTTGCTTTTTATTTTTTATACACTTGAAAATTAATAAAATATTTTTGAAAAAAAAAAGACTACATGCTCTTTCCCCAGCTTCCCCAAGACCAACTGAGTGCCGGATGTTAGGTGGCTTTAATCCCTAGTCCAGCACTGGTTACCGGGTCAAATAGAAGGGCCTGGCAGCGCAAGAGATTGCGGCGTGAGACAGAGAGGCCCGTCAGGTTGACTTACCTATAAACTTCCCACCTGAGGTACCCACACATACACTGCCAAAGTACTCAAAGCTTTCCCTGACAAACCGATAGAGAGAACAGATGGCCCCATCTGTAGGGTATTTTTCTCAGCCGCAATTTCGTGGTCAGTTGCCGAAGCGCTCTTCTGGTTTGCAGGTTGATAAATCTTGGTACAGGGATACAGAGGATCCCTCAAACAAAATGTCGCCACCATCCCTGGCCTTATCATTTCTCATAATTTGTTTCTTGGGACTCAACCAAGTGACAGATTATGTACTGTGGTGGACCTTCCGTGGGCCCTCTGGGTTGGAGCACTCGGTGTGCCCAATCAATTAAAATGTCAGAATCGTCTGGTTGCTCCATGGCATTAAAGAGATGGTGCAAAAAGATAAATGTGCCAAACGGCCCCGTGCAGATTGTTCAATAATAATAATAATACTTGCTGTACCACAACAATGCTGCCTTCTGAAGTAATCTCCAAAATACTTTAACAATATACAAAAAACGAACGCAGAATGGCGCAATAATAGTGGATACATGAATAAACATAATTTGTATTGAAGAGTAATATTCTTCCAAATTTTAATCTGATTTCTGTAAAAAAAAACACAACAAAACCACAAACATGTGTATGACCAGATATATAGAAAAATATATTGGCCCCTAGTACAAGGAAAACTCACAAACTGTGGTAAGGGTAAGTCAAGTAGAGATTGCCATCACAACATGGAAGTACATCAGGATGGAGCAAGTGGCTGGAATATCATCAAAGGCTGGATCTGCCTACACCTCAACGCGTTTCGCCGGAATATACACGGCTTCTTCAGGAGGAAAAAAACATGCATAACCTGCGAGTCCAAAGTCTAAATATATATACACACATACATTAGTGCAAGACAGCCCATACGCGACGTCCACGGACTTCCTGATGATGCCAAACTTAATGCGACTCTCCACGGAGAAAACCAACGTCAGCAAAGAGATCCTCCTTCTGACACGCCTATAAGGAAGGACCTTCTATTCGAAGCGTCCTTGGTTTCTATGGCAATTTCTAATGCCTAAAAGTCTGGCGCTTCAATATTAAAATGAATCAGGGCAGTTTACACATGCTACAATAAACATAAATATTACAATAGACATATCTATTACAAAGCGGTTAAAAACACATTCTCGACAATATAAACATTATAAAAAAAGCTAGGGAAAAAAGAAGAAAGAAAATGATAAATACCGTAATACAAATATAGAACGACTTTTTCATATAAAAAAGGAACTTGGGCAGAATATAAATATTGATCATACAGATAGATAACACAGTATAACACATTGTATAGAAATCTGTATATACAATATGTGCAAAAGACACCAATGGCATACTTCTTGAGGGTAGAGACCAAGGGGACATACAATAGCATAAAAATGATTTTAAAAAAAAATGGTAAAATCCAATGTTTGCCTCGGCTGATCCCTACACATTTTGCACATTCCACATTTATAAAAGCCTTTCGGTTTAGAGCTTAAAAAATGTTGGGTGGTCTCTTTTGGAATCCTAGGTAGTGCACTCGGGGCTAATATCTGTTTGAAATTCCTGGCTTTTTTCGATTATTTGATTCGGAAGTACTTCATTCAAAAACTGATCACCCTCTAAAATAGGCCAAAATTTCTCTAGTGCCTTTTTAATGGCCTTCGCCTGTGAATTATATTGTGTAGAAGAAGAAAAATTATAGACACTATCCTCAGTAGCTTTGATATAAAATATGTTGACTTTTATCTCCAAAAATATGTCAGCCAAGCTCCCTCATATCTTAGAGACACCAAACAGCTGTTAAATGTGTTGCAGGGTTTAGTTTGGTCCCCTGACTTTCTGTGGGCTACAATTGATGTAACCTCATTATATACTGTGATTAAACATGAACATGGGATACAGGCAATAAGGAAAACTTTAGAGTCTGATCCCACTATGAAACCAGAACAGAGAGAATTTCTAATTCAGTGTATTCAGTTCACCCTTACGCATAATTTTTTCTCCTTTGAATGGCGTTTTTTTCTGCAGACTTGTGGAACCGCCATGGGGACCAAGTTCGCCCCCAGTTATGCCAACATTTTTGTGGCCAGTTGGGAACAGCAGACCATTTGGGAAAACCACTCTTTGGGGGCGAGCCTGGTTTTATGGCGTAGGTATATTGACGATATTCTTATCGTATGGAAGGGGTCTGAGGCCTCTTTGAAGGAATTTATTCAGAATATCAATCAGAATGATTTAGGGTTAAAATTTACCTCCACTATCAGTGCGGAAAGCATTGACTTTCTGGATTTGACTCTGTTTGTGAAGGATGGATCCGTGGGCACACGTACTTTTTTCAAGCCGACAAATGCCAATGGTTACATCAATTTTAAAAGTGGGCATCATAAGAACTGGCTTGGAAATATCCCTAAGGGTCAATTTACCCAGATAAAACAGAATTCTTCCTCCAATGATGATAATCATCATTGGAGGAACAATTCTGTTTTATCTGGGTAAATTGACCCTTAGGGATATTTCCAAGCCAGTTCTTATGATGCCCACTTTTAAAATTGATGTAACCATTGGCATTTGTCGGCTTGAAAAAAGGCTTGTGAATTATATTGTGTAGAAAAAGAAAAATTATAGACACTATCCTCAGTAGATTTGATACTGACCGAAGTCTCTTTCTCTTGCAATAAGACAGATCTATCTAGTGTACTTACGCTTTTTACACTATCATCTAGTAGTTTAGAAGGATAAGATTTTTCTTCAAACTTTTCTCTCAAATGGTAGTCTGTTGTATATAATATACAACAGACTACCATTTTGAGAGAAAAGTTTGAAGAAAAATCTTATCCTTCTAAACTACTAGATGATAGTGTAAAAAGCGTAAGTACACTAGATAGATCTGTCTTATTGCAAGAGAAAGAGACTTCGGTCAGTATCAAATCTACTGAGGATAGTGTCTATAATTTTTCTTTTTCTACACAATATAATTCACAGGCGAAGCCATTAAAAAGGCACTAGAGAAATTTTGGCCTATTTTACAGGGTGATCAGTTTTTGAATGAAGTTCTTCCGAATCGACCAAAAATAATTTTTAATAAAGCCAGGAATTTCAAACAGATATTACCCCAAAGTGCACTACCTAGGACTCCAAAAGAGACCACCCAACATTTTTTAAGCTCTAAACCGAAAGGCTTTTATAAATGTGGAATGTGCAAAATGTGTAGGGATCAGCCGAGGCAAACATTGGATTTTACCAGCAGTGTCAGTGGAAAAACCTACATTATTAAAGATTTTATAAATTGTAATACCAGCAACGTGGTTTATCTCCTCCAGTGTCCCTGCGGCGCCCAATATGTTGGGAGAACTATAAGGCCACTTAAGGAAAGAATCCTAGAACATCTAGGGAGTATCATGAGTGAGAATCCTAGATTGATTAAATGCAGTGTCCCAGAACACTGCAAACAATGCACTTTGTTTTGCTTTAGATAAATTATTGTGTATAGGGATTGAAAAAATTGTTCCACACTGGAGAGGGGAAAATGTCACTAAAACTTTGTCAAGGAAAGTGACCAAGTGGATTTATGAATTGAAGACAAAAGGTGGAAATGGACTTAATGTGGATTTAGAGATCCTGTCCTTTTATGATTAATATGTTCAATTTTTATTAGCTCTTTTTAATTCAATTCAAATTAAAATCAGTTTTGAATCGATTAATTATGAATTTTTATTTTTTCATTCTTTTTATTTTATTCAATTAAATACCCATTTTTTTATTATTTTTTTAATCATTTTTATGCTATTGAATGTCCCCTTGGTCTCTCTCCTCTAGAAGTATGCCATTGGTGTCTTTTGCACATATTGTATATACAGATTTCTATACAATGTGTTATACTGTGTTATCTATCTGTATGATCAATATTTATATTCTGCACAAGTTCCTTTTTTATATGAAAAAGTCGTTCTATATTTGTATTATTTATAATTTTCCCTAGCTTTTTTTATAATGTTTATATTCTCGAGAATGTGTTTTTAACCGCTTTTTAATAGATATGTCTATTGTAATATTTATGTTTATTGTAGCATGTGTAAACTGCCCTGATTCATTTTAACATTGAAGCGCCAGACTTTTAGGCAGAAATTGCCATAGAAACCAAGGACGCTTCGAATAGAAGGTCCTTTCGATAACGACGGAGACAGGCGACGTGATACGTCATCCGCACAAAGGATGCCTTCCTTATAGGCGTGTCAGAAGGAGGATCTCTTTGCTGACGTTGGTTTTCTCTGTGGAGAGTCGCATTAAGTTTGGCGTCATCAGGAAGTCCGTGGACGTCGCGTATGGGCTGTCTTGCACTAATGTATGTGTGTATATATATTCAAACTTTGGACTCGCAGGTTATGCATGTTTTTTTCCTCCTGAAGAAGCCGTTGATATTCCGGCGAAACGCGTTGAGTTGTAGGCAGATCCAGCCTTTGATGATATTCCAGCCACTTGCTCCATCCTGATGTACTTTCATGTTGTGATCTCTACTTGACTTACACTTACCACCAGTTTGTGAGTTTTCCTTGTATTAGGGGCCAATATATTTTTCTATATATCTGGTCATACACATGTTTGTGTTTTTGTTGTGTTTTTTTTTTTACAGAAATCAGATTAAAATTTGGAAGAATATTACTCATTCATTGCAAAATATTTTTATTCACGTATCCACTATTATTGCGCCATTCTGCGTTCATTAAAGAGATGGGTTCAGAGGATATCTTGGTCTGCGTTGGGAGCGGGCTCAGGTATGCCCCGTATCCGAATGTTCTGTCTCCTTCCGCAGTTATCTAGATCGTCCTTATGTTGTCTGTAGTCAGCCAAATGCATGGAATTTGTCACTTTTATTCTGGGTTTCTGGCTGTTTCCTCTTCAGCCTCGAATGGATGCTATTCTAAGGTGCCCATTGTCCTCCTGTTGTGAGTTGCCTTGTTATCCTCAGACCTTCCCTATTTAAACCTGCAGCTTATGGCACTCAGTGCCTTTGCATTGCTTTGGTTGCTGCATGTGATAGTGCTTTGTGCCTTTTACTAGCGTTCCTGAATTAATTTGCTGATTATTTGTTGCCGACGCCTGCTAAGTTCTGACCTTGTTCGTTTGTCGCCTGTCCTGACCTGTTTTGCCTGTCCCTACTACGTTTTGTTTGCTTCCAGCCTCGATCCTTCGCCTGTATGATCCCTCTGTACCTTCGCCTTGATCCTGCACCTCAAATCCAGTGCAAAAGTCCTGGGGGAAAGAAGCCTGCGGCTCAACCATAGGGTGGATTTCCTTCAGGCAGAATAATTCTGTTCTGTTACCTGGGTCCGTTGCAAAAACTTGTACCTAATTCTGTACAGTGGTTTCAGCCTCGTACCAGATCGTTACAGTTATCACAGGTCCGTGTCCTGCTCTGAGAGCTGCCAGTTCAGTCTCTGCATCCTGTTCTCATCAGCCTGTCCTGTCTCAGCTGCCAGTCTCCACTACCAGTCCTGTCAGAGAATTCCATCCAGTCCATAGTTATGCATCATGGGGTGTAGACAGACCCCACACTCTGCCCTGCAACGATTCTCCTCCCTGGTCTTTTATCCCAGGTTTTGACAGAATGTTGCGAGTTGATCCTCGCAATCTGACAGAGTCGTCTAGCATGTTGGTCCATCATGGCCTCTTGCTTGACATCTTTTTGCTCTAGAGAGGGAAGGCCTACTTTTAATAAGAAGATTTCTTCACGGATCGTCTGTTTCATCTCTGAGAGCAGTTTTCCAATGTCATCTCTCTAGGGAGCCGAGGTGAAAATCTGGTGCCCAGACATATCATAGTAACATAGTAATTGAAGTTGAAAAAAGATACAAGTCCATCAAGTTAAACCCTTCTACCTATCATTCCAGCTTTTGATCCAAAAGAAGGCAAAAACCCCTAAGGAAGCTATTTCGAATTTTGCCTCCTAGGGGGAAAAATTCCTTCTTGACTCCAAAGGGCAATCAGATATCTCCTTGGATCAATAAGCTGTATTATTAATGCTTATTCTATTATTAATAGCCCTGTATGTTCTGCTTTTATAAAAACAAACAAACATCCAACCCATTTTTAAATGCATCTATTGTGGTTGATAGCACCACCTCTCTTGGCAGTGAGTGCCATAACTTTATTGTCCTTACCATAAAGAATCCCTTTCATTGCTGTCTATGACGTTGACGGAGGTAAGCTCAGATGGCGTTGGGTGGCATCGCTCCCTTACCGTCATCCTCCGTCGAGTGAGAGCTAGCTGGGAGATAGGCCTCACAGCCACCTTGCAGTTGGGAGGACAGGTCCTCTGGAGTTCCAAAAAAGTCTCTCATGGTCGCGGATGGTGGCTTACCCTTACCTCCAGAAGTTGGGGTGTCAGGAGGAGGCTTCCTATTTCTGCCCATCACGGATTGTAGGGATAGATTGTGTTAAATAACTTGGGAAGGTAGTGAAGCTCAAACACTATGTGACCATCTCTCTCGGTGGAAAGCCACCCCCAGTACTATGCAATCTTACTAAAATGTTCATTTTTCTTTTATATGAAATAAAATAATATGGCTCAACAACAGAAAGATAGTATGTTTTGAGATCATTAAGAATCTAACAATTCCAAAGTTATTGTAACCCTTATAATACTAAACATCAAACATGTGCATCGAGCATTTGATTAATTCTTCAGAGGCATCATACGATGGTGAGACTAAAATCATTTATTAATTGTCTAATAGTGCCCTCGTGTGGCCACACTTGAGTATCACACCTTTCTTATCTTAAAAAAATAATAAATAGAAAAATAATAAAAGTGATAAAAATGCAGAAAAAGGAAATAAAATAAAAGAATAAGGAAAGTTTTATTAGAGAAATTAAAAAGTGGAGTATAGAGGCTGAAGATTAGGGTGATACATAGAAGATCTGTAAAGAAGGCAGACCAAGAGAGTTGCCAAAAATCTGGCAAAACGGCCAGCAAAAAAGTAACCTCCATAGTGCTCATACAGAGCGTGGGAAAAACGGAGAGTCACTACCAGCTGCAGAATATCTAAATGATTATATGTAAACTTGTGAAAACATAGTTACTTAGAAAAGTAATCATATAAAATGTTATGCTGTCTATATTGAGTCGTACTCAGGGCCAGCCTTTGGGATGTGCGACTGACCAGGGCGTCTGCTTCACTGGGGAGCCACAGGCAGCATAAGCTCCATATGTTAAACACACACAGGGCTCAGTAAGTGCTGCTCGCTCTCCCCCCACGCTTAGTGGATTTCTGATACCCTGCATTAACACTAGCACGCGGGGAGTGCGAGGAGCACTTACTGAGCTCCATGTGTTTTTAACACACAGCTCTTATGCTGCCCACTTTAAGTAAGAATGGGAGAGGGAGAGAGAACAGAGATGAGGTGAAGAGGAGGAGTGAGAACAGAGATGAGGAGGGAGGGGGGAGAACAGAGATGGGGAGGAGGGGGAGAGAACAGAGATAGGGAGGAGGGTGAGAGAGAACAGAGATGGGGTAGGAGAGGGAGAGCAAAGATTTGGGGAGGAGGGGAAGAGAGAACAGGTATGGGGTGGAGGGGGAGAAAGAGTAGATATGGGGAAAGGGAAAGATATATGGGGAGGTAAAGAGATTTGGGGAGGGGAAGGCGAGGGAAAGAGATATGCAGGACCGTATTTATCATGGGGCAAACAGGGCAGCTACCCCTGGCCCAGCTACTCCTGGGGGGGTCCAAAGCTTCCCCATGGGCCCCCTGCCCTTGCGTGTCTGCTGAATTTTTATTTTCTTTCCAGCAAGCCAGAAAAAAAATAAAAAATCATTGTCACCAGATATGACATCACGTCATATCCGTTTGCTGTGTTTTACTGGCATCTGAATGGCACGATAATACTGGCATCTGAATGGCAGAATATTAATGGCATCTAAATGGCACAATATTACTGGCATCTGAATGGCACAATAACACTGGGATTTTAATGGCACAATAATGCTGGCATTTGAATGGCATAATATTACTGGCATCTAATGGCACGATAATACTGGCATCTTAATGGGCAAATTGGCTGTGGCATCTTAATAAGCAAATTGGCTGTAGCATCTTAATGACACAATAATACTGACATCTTAATGGGCAAATTGGCTGTGACATCGCAATGGCACAATAATACTGGCATATTAATGGGAAAATTGGCTGTGGCATGTTAGTGGGCAAATTGGCTGTGGAATATTAATGGGAAAACTGTGGCATATTTAATGGACAAACAGTGGCATATTTTAATAGTCAAACTGGCTGTTGCATATGTTAATGACAAAGTGGCTGTGGCATGTTAATTGGTACCTGACAGTGGCTTATTTTAATTGGCAAAGTGATGCTGTGTCATGTTCTGTGGGGCAAAATAACATGTACTATGGGGGAAAGTGACAATGTGGCTTGTTCTGCAGGGGCTGTTCTGTGGGAAAAAGTGACACTGTGGTATGTTCTGTGGGCAAATTGACACTATGGCATGCCAAATTGTGAGGATGCGATATGAGTGCAAGCCAAGTGCTGTGGGTGCAATATAGGTGCATGACAAGTGCTGTGGCTACTGCATGACAAGTGCTGTGGGCCGTGGTAAGTCCTTTAGGTGCAATGTGGGTGCAGAAAAAGGAAATAAAAACAAGAAATTTGATTTTTCAATAACATTATTATTACATACAAGTATAAATGCAACTAGTGAGAGAGAGAGAGAGAGAGAGAGACAGAGAGAGAGAGATGTGTATAGATATTTATAAATATATATGAACATATATAAGTGCTCTCTAATATCCGTGTATACTTTTGTAAATTAGGCAATGAGTAGTTATATTGCAGTGCTGCATAGTAAGAAGGTATACATATTGCAGCCATATATACTCATTTTGATCCATTTATAATGGTTATACACTGCAATTATACACTTATTATACACATTTTATACACTGCAATAAAAGTACTCATTGCAATAAAAGTCAAATTGTGTGTGCTTATTTTTGTGTTTTGTTTTTTTTTGCAATGGATGGCCCTGGAGATAAGGGGAGGGGAAGGCGAGGGGAAAAGATAAGGGGGAGGAGAGATAAGAGATATGGGGAGGGGAACAAGAGGTAACAGATATTGGGGGGGGGGGGGGGGGGACCAGACAGGGCCGTCTTTAACGCGGGGCAAACGGGGCAGCTGCCCTGGGCCCAGTTACTCCTGGGGGGCCCCAAGGCAGCTGTCCCGTGGGCCCCAGCCCCTGCTTGCCGCGTTCACAGCGGATTGCGCTTGTGAACGCTTTTTTTCGGCAAGCCGCATCCGCTGGATGCGACGACTGGGGGAAAAAAAAAAAAACTGACGCCGGATGTGACGTCGCGTCAGGAAGTAGGAAGAGGGAAGTGCTCATGCCATTGTACAGAGCACTGGTGAGACCTCACTTGGAGTATTGTACGCAGTACTGGAGACCTTATCTCCAGAAGGATATTGATACTTTGGAGAGAGTTCAGAGAAGGGCTACTAAACTGGTTCATGGGTTGAAGGATAAAACTTACCAGGAAAGGTTAAAGCATCTTAACATGTATAGCTTGGAGGAAAGACGTAACAGGGGGGATATGATAGAAACATTTAAATACATAAAGGGAATCAACACAGTAAAGGAAGAGAGTATATTTAAAAGAAGAAAAACTACCACAACTAGAGGACATAGTCTTAAATTAGAGGGGCAACGATTTAAAAGTAATATCAGGAAGTATTACTTTACTGAGAGGGTAGTGGATGTATGGAATAGCCTGCCAGCAGAAGTGGTAGAGGTAAACACAGTCAAGGATTTTAAGCATGCGTGGGATAGACACAAGGCTATCCTAGCTATAAGACCGGGAACGGGGGACTAATAAAAGTACTCAAAAAAAAAATAAAAAAATTGGGCAGACTAGATGGACCGAATGGTTCTTATCTGCCGACACATTCTATGTTTCTATGTTTCTATGTTTCTGTTTCCCTCCTCTGTGCAAGAGGGAAGACTGCACGGAGGAGACATCCGGCGGGGGACACGGAGCAGATTATGTAAGTACTAGGGAAGGGGGGGGGGGGGTTTACAGGCATCTGACTGGCACAATATTACATGCATCTGACTGGCACAATATTACAGGTATCTGACTGGCACAATATTACAGGCATCTGACTGGCATAATATTACAAGCATCTGACTGGCATTATATTACTGGGCTCTGACTGGCACAATATTACTGGCATCTGACTGGCACAATATTACAGGCATCTGACTGGCATAATATTACAGGCATCTGACTGGCATTATATTACTGGGCTCTGACTGGCACAATATTACAGGCATCTGACTGGCATAATATTACTGGGCTCTGACTGGCACAATATTACAGGTATCTGACTGGTATAATATTACAGGCATCTGACTAGCACAATATTACTGGGCTCTGACTGGCACAATATTGCATGCATCTGACTGGCACAATATTACTGGGCTCTGAATGGTACAATATTACTGGGCTCTGAATGGCACAATATTACTGGGCTCTGACTGGCACAATAATACTGCGCTCTGAATGGCACAATATTACTGGCATCTGAAAGGCACAATATTACTGGCATCTGAATGGCACAACAATTATGGCATATGTGTGTGTGTGTGGGGGGGGGGGGGGGTAACATTGCGATGGATGGCGGGATTGCATGCAGGGCAGTGTCCAGGGGGCCCAAGCAAATGCTTGCCCAGGGTCCAATCACTATTAAAGACGGCCCTGAGACCAGATATGGGTGGACGTTGAGAGACAGACAGACATGGGTTGTGGGGAGAGGAGAGACAGATTTGGGTTGTGGGGAGAGGAGAGACATACATGGGAAGGGTGAAAGATATAAAATGGTGGCATTGGAGAGAGACTGACATGGCAAGGAAGAGGAAAGGGACAAACATGGGAAGGGAGAGAGACATACATGAAGGGGGAGGAAAGAGACAGGCATGAGGAAGGAGAGGAGACAGAGAGATATGAGGGTACAGAGGAGGGGGTCGCCATGAGGGTGGCCCGCACAGGGCGCCAGAACACTTAAGGCCGGCCCTAATCATACTGTCTCGGGTACAGCCAAGTTCCAAATTAGTCTGTTATTTAGTATAGTCTCCATGTACTCAGAGCCTGTGGCTTCAGAAGATTGTTCTGGCTCCCAATGTCTGTCTGGCAGAGGGATTCCTAAATTGGTCAAGAACTCCTCCATCTCTGTGATATATTCTATGGTAACCAACTTGTTTCCTTTGTGGACTGTGAGGTAGTGAGTTGATCCCCACCTGGATTTAGACTTTGATGGTTTCATAGTTTTGCCTAATGGCTCGTGTCTATAGGGAGATGTTAATAAATTTGGAGGGGTACATCTTCAAAGATTATCTTTTGCATTTTCCGGGCTGCAGATAACAAGGTCTGTTTCTCCATACAATAATAACATTTTATTGTCCCTGGGTGCCTCTGAAGGCACTCTCTGGGCTTTTTTTTTTACTCTGAAGGCTTCTTGGACAGCATTTGCCATGGAGTTCAGCTATGTATATGATAGGATCATAACAAACCATCTCATGTATCCCCCGAATCTGAGTGACAGCATGGCACGCTACAGTACATGGGTATACTGTATCAGGGTGGTCCATAGATAAGACCGCTCAATTATTGCTGTGTGTAGAGCCCATGTGAAACATGTCTACTCATGTCTACAGCTGACTCCGCCCCCTGGTCTCTCCATTTTAATTGTGCATAGTGTAGAGACAGAAATCATGGGTATCCCCTGTTAAGAGGGCTCGTCGGGATTGTCGCTGCATGGAGTGTGGTTGGATTGGTGGAATTGGGTGTTCATCTTGACTTGCCTTTTGGTGAATGGCCCCAAATTATGTTTAACCCATATGGTGGCCCTTGCATCAATGTGCAACCGTTACTCTCCACAGTAATACAACTCATATTAGTCTATGTTTGGTCCGCAGTAAATGCATTTACAGGTCCTTAATTATGTGTAAACACAAATCATTAAAATGTCCAATGGGAGAAAGAAAATAAAAAGAATAATGATCTGTAGATTGAATTAGTAGAATTGCAAATAAATGCATTAATTAGAAGAAAAAATATGTTTTAAATGTCTGTGGTGCCTCCTGCTTATGTCATTACCTGTTTCTTGATATACAAATTAACTACATTTCAGTGGGAAATGTGTAATTTGCATATCAAACCACAAGGTGATGTCATAAGCAGAAGGCACCACAGATACTTTAAAACATATTTTTCACCTAATTTATGCATTTACTTGCAATTATGCTAACACCAAATTTTGTGCTTTTAAGGTTTGTGCTGCTTTTCAATCAGTAACTACTTTTTTTTTTTTTTTTTACTGAATTTTTCGGTTTGTTAACAAAAGTAATACGACAAGGTCATTACTAATAACTACTTTTTAAAAATATTATAATCACTTAATTCACAGAATGGGACAATAAAAATAAAAAAAACCCTTTAAAAATATTTTTTTTTTCTTGTTTTTGGCTCAATTGTGTTTACCGGGATCCTGTTACTTTGGGAACAGAAAATCATCCACAACTGTACTGTAGTTGGCTAAGCATATAACAGAATGTATGAGTTGCTTTGTTCTGCATTCAGGATGCCTGCATGCTGTTAAAATGCCAGTATTGTGGAGTTCCCAACACACTCCTAATGATTCTTTATGCTACCTCCATGGCTCTGATTCAAGTGAAAGTTTAAAGCCAGCAAATGTACTAATACGTGTACTGTGGACTTAATAAAGAACAATGGTTTCATACAGATATGCCCTTGGTCTGAACCACAGCCGCACAACATACTTTTTCCGCTGCGTTAATTAAAAAGTAAAATACTTAATGAGGTGGTTTTGTCTTCTGTCAACAATGTGTTCATTAGGTAGCTATGTACATTTTGGGTTTTACTCAACAATAATGTTTCCTCCCCTACATTGGGAGACAACAGAAAACAGTAGGGGTTTTGCACTGTGGCTGAAAAGATATGCCATGCTCCTTTTTTTTTTTACCTTTCTTGTAGCTTGGGTATTGTTTGTATGCATGGTGGTAGGTAATACTCATGCAACAAAGGCTTGTTCTTCATTGTAGGAGCCGTGTCACTAGTGGGAGCTGTCAGGTACGTCAGTCAAGTGGTATTGTGGATGTGTCAATGACACAATCCTAGAGATTAGGTGAACACAAAGAACTGTGAATGTGTCTCTGTATAGCAGTCAGAATAATAAGAGTTAAAGAAAATGTTCTTTTCTGCTAATGTCTATTAAATAGGTGACAGCTAAAATTTAAAAGTTGGAACATGGTTATTGTGCAAAGCAGATCTTTGTGTATTTTCTTTTTCGAGTGCCTAATTTCTGCCACGTCTGCCAAAAACAGATTTACTTTACAAGCCGACTCACACAATCTTCAATAGAAAGACTGATTTTTTTTCACAATAGAACAAAGCTGATACATGCTTTAATTTTTGCAGGAATAAGAGCAATGGAAGTCATTTCTTAATACACAACTAATATTAAGAGACCATATCATGCTGTTCTGTATTTACCAGTGTACAAACTCTGCACATAGGACTCAGTTTAGCTTTTGGGACCATACAAGTACTCTATTCTGGCTGAAAAAAATGATGGTAAATTGTGAAGTACCATAGGCTCAATACAACTATTGACGTCAAATTTGCTCTCAAATGTACTCATTTCCATTGGACCAAACGAAATGACCTTGGGTATTCTGCAATTAGTATTACTCAAATGTATACTTCCTAATCCAATATTAAGTCAACTGCTAAGTCTTCATTTATCTCCAAACAAATAAATAAAATCCAGTAATGATGATGGATGCTGTACATTTGTATCATACATGTTTTCCGGCAAACTAATTAGCTAATGGCCCAGAGCTCCATAGTGACAAGGTACTCAGCCACTCTTACCCTGGTTTTAACAGGCAGAGAGGCAAGATCTTTGCCCCTAACATAATGGCAGTGCTACATTACCTGCAACTTAAGGGCCCCCATTGCCTATGGTGTGAATCCTTCTCTCACACAACTTAATCTTTGTCTAAGTGATGCTGCACTAATATTCGTTTCTTTTCTCTGCCTTTGTCCATTGGTTTTTATTGGTTTTATGGTCTAAGGACTGGAAGAACTTGGAATTTTTTGGATTATGTCATGGCATGCCTCCATTATTTCTGTACTTGCTGGTGTTTACTTTCTTTTGTTGAGCAGTTCAGAGAGATTGAGATTTTTACTGCAAGACATTTCAGCCCTAGTAGGAGGATAAAAGAATAGACAGCGTCTGTTTGTTTTGTTTTATATTCCTAAATTACTGTGTAAGCATTCCCTTTGGGGGGGAAAAATCACCTTAAAACAAAGCTTCCATGAGGAATGTCCTCTGTCACCCAATATTTAAAAATCAGGGTCCACCACATAGTATTGCTGTTTTTTCACAGAATAATGACACTGACTAAGAAAAAAGCAAATCCTAGAACTTTGTCTTCTACAGCCATTGCCAAAAATAACCTTCACCACTACCCTTATCCTACAGCATCTTAAATGAACTCAAATCTTAAGAATTATGCTTCCATAATAGTGTCTGTAACAGCGGTGGCACAGTAGTATATTCCAGATAGCCATCTGCCCCAGTCCATAACAAGCAAAATAAGCTGTGTTTTTACCCTCTTCTTATTACTTATAATTCTTGGTCCCAGATGCCCCATAAGTGTAGCTCTTATTTATGGTTTGTTTAGACATACATCTATTCGCAGATTATGTTCACTCAAGTCAAACCAGTCAGTACACAAAATCAAGTAACTGCTCCAGCTGGTAGTCTTGTGTTCAGAGGCGTCGCTAGGGGTGGGCTACTGGGGCTATAGCCCCGAGTCCCCCCTTCATAGCCCCGAATGGAGACTCTGGGGCTAAAGTATTCTTTAGCCCCGAGACTCCAGGGCTATAAATATTAAAAAAAAAAAAAATCCCCCGGTGAGCTTTCCTCCGTCTGGGACATAGTCCCAGAATCGGAGGATTAACCTCACGCGGGGGTGAGGGCTGATCGGGAGGAGAGGCTGCTATAGGGAGCTCGCTCCCTAGCCTCTCCTCCTGGCCATAGAGATCACAGCGCGACGGGTGCAAGCTCCGCCCCCGTCGCGCTGTGTCAGCTGCTTGCCGGATGTCAGGTGGACGGACATCCGGCAGAGGGTCCTGGATGACGGACAAAGTGTAAGGTAAGTAAAAAAAAAAAAAGTGTGACTGTGTATGGGTGTCTAGGTGTGTGTGCGTGTGTGTCAGGGTGTCTAGGTGTGTGTGTGTGTGTCAGGGTGTCTAGGTGTGTGTGGGTATTACTGGGTTCTGAGTGGCACAATATTATTGGGCTATGATTGGCACAATATTACTGGGTTCTGAGTGGCACAATATTCTTGGGTTATGATTGGCACAATATTACTGGGTTCTGAGTGGCACAATATTACTGGGCTATGATTGGCACAATATTACTGGGTTCTGAGTGGCACAATATTACTGGGCTATGATTGGCACAATATTACTGGGTTCTGAGTGGCACAATATTACTGGGCTATGATTGGCACAATATTACTGGGTTCTGAGTGGCACAATATTCTTGGGCTATGATTGGCACAATATTACTGGGCTATGATTGGCACAATATTACTGGGTTCTGAGTGGCACAATATTCTTGGGCTATGATTGGCACAATATTACTGGGTTCTGAGTGGCACAATATTCTTGGGCTATGATTGGCACAATATTACTGGGTTCTGAGTGGCACAATATTCTTGGGCTATGAGTGGCACAATATTACTGGGCTATGATTGGCACAATATTACTGGGTTCTGAGTGGCACAATATTCTTGGGCTATGATTGGCACAATATTACTGGGTTCTGAGTGGCACAATATTCTTGGGTTATGATTGGCACAATATTACTGGGTTCTGAGTGGCACAATATTACTGGGCTATGATTGGCACAATATTACTGGGTTCTGAGTGGCACAATATTACTGGGCTATGATTGGCACAATATTACTGGGTTCTGAGTGGCACAATATTACTGGGCTATGATTGGCACAATATTACTGGGTTCTGAGTGGCACAATATTACTGGGCTATGATTGGCACAATATTACTGGGTTCTGAGTGGCACAATATTCTTGGGCTATGATTGGCACAATATTACTGGGCTATGATTGGCACAATATTACTGGGTTCTGAGTGGCACAATATTCTTGGGCTATGATTGGCACAATATTACTGGGTTCTGAGTGGCACAATATTCTTGGGCTATGATTGGCACAATATTACTGGGTTCTGAGTGGCACAATATTCTTGGGCTATGATTGGCACAATATTACTGGGTTCTGAGTGGCACAATATTCTTGGGCTATGATTGGCACAATATTACTGGGTTCTGAGTGGCACAATATTACTGGGTTCTGAGTGGCACAATATTCTTGGGCTATGATTGGCACAATATTACTGGGCTATGATTGCCACAATATTACTGGGTTCTGAGTGGCACAATATTACTGGGTTCTGAGTGGCACAATATTACTGGGCTATGATTGGCACAATATTCCTGGGTTCTGAGTGGCACAATATTCCTGGGCTCTGAGTGGCACAATATTACTGGGTTCTGAGTGGCACAATATTACTGGGCTATGTTTGGCACAATATTACTGGGCATCTGATTGGCACAATATTACTGGGCTCTGAGTGGCACAATATTCCTGGGCTCTGAGTGGCACAATATTACTGGGTTCTGAGTGGCACAATATTACTGGGTTCTGACTGGCACACTATTACTGGGCTCTGACTGGCAAAATATTACAGGCATCTGACTGGCACACTATTACTGGGCTCTGAATGACACAATATTCCTGGTATCTGACTGGCACAATATTACTGGGCTCTGAGTGGCACAATATTACTGGTATCTTACTGGCACAATATTACTGGGCTCTGAATGGCACACTATTCCTGGTATCTGACTGTCACAATATTACTGGTATCTGAAAGGCACAATATTACTGGTATCTGACTGGCACAATATTACTGGGTTCTGAGTGGCACAATATTCCTGGTATCTATAATTGTACAATTTTCAAACACTGAAAAATGTGTGGGTGTTTTCTTACATTTTTATTATGGGGTGCATTTTATTATGGCCAAATGCTCTAGGTATGCCCCTGTGTGTGACCGAGCTCATCTGGGCTCTAGCCCCAGATCTTCCGAAGACCTAGCAACGCCCCTGCTTGTGTTCACCATTTAAAAGAGGTACATTTGTTGTGACTACAAGAAACCATCACATGAACTTCTGACACTTCTTGTTCCACTGAAAGCTTGGATTGCTATTAATCTCATAGTGACTTTACCCATATTTCAAGACAACTATACATATACCACTATACATGTAATTCTTGACAGGTTCTCCGTCCGAGCATATTTTTGTAACTTATTGAAACTCCCTAACCCAAACTCTCTTTCTGAAGTCATCAACATGGAAGTAGTCTGGTTCACCTCTAAATCTTGTATTAATTACAAAAACTCAATTGATATTATGTTTTTGTCGATCATTGCAAAGCCATTTCTCAGCCTGTGCAATCCTATTCCGACATCAAACTGAGTGGAGGAACTAGTCACTGGAATTCTTCCGACAGTTTGTAAATAGCTAGCAAATTGTGACGAATCAACCCAGATGCAGGCTCATCCATTCATTTCAGTATACTTTCTTGCTTTGCTTTTTTGTTTATTATTTATACTCACTCTTGTATCCTTGTATCTATGTGCTTAGTCCTGAACCCTTGTAATGGTGCTGCACTGAGTCCTCCCTCTTCCCATATCTCTTTCCCTAACCCCATATCTCTTATCTCTCCTTCCCCTTATCTCTTTCCCTCTCCGTATCTCTGTTCTCTTCCCCTCTCATCTGTTTTCTCCTCCCTCTTCTTTTCTCTCCCTCTCCCCCATCTGTTCTCACCCCTCCTCCCCATCTCTGTTCTCTCCTCCTCCTACTTCATCTCTGTTCTCTCCCCCTCTTCCTCCGTTCTCTCCACCATCTACCCCAGATCTGTTCTCTCCCCCTCCTACCCCATCTCTGTTCATATTTAATAAAAATTGATATAAAAAATGCATTTCTTGGTTTTATTTCCTTTTATGTGCCAATGCTGCCCCTACCCCACAGACTTGCCCAATGCTGCCTCTCCCAATCCCCCCCCCCCCCAGACTTGCCCAATGCTGGCTTTCCCCCCTCCCCCAATGTTGGCTCTCTCCCCTTTCTCCCCCAATGCTGGCTCTCTCCCCCGTCCATCCCCCCAACGATGGCTCTCTCCCCCTTCCCTTACCCCAAAGCTGGCTCCCTCATCCTAAAGCTGCCTCTAATCAGGTGGGTTTTGTACCAGGGAGGGATTCAATGGAAAACACAGAACGAGTGCTTAACACAATTCATGTCACCCACAGAGGGTCGCAAACTGTTACTCTTGTCTACTGATGCCAAAAAGGCTTTTGCCAGGGTGGTGTGTCCCTTCTTGTGGAGGACTCGTTGGCACATGGACATTGGTCCCAACATACAGACTTTAAAATGTTACCCCATTCACTTTATTTACTTCAGTTTGATTTTGTAAAGATTTAGTTATGGCCCATGAAAATAACAACGCACCTATTTTCCAAGCTCTGTGTTGTTCCTTTCCCAAATTATGAGTTACTTAAGTTAACAACAGGAGATTATGACATCTCTGGTGATGTAGAATGACCCAATCTTGCACTTGCAAGATTTCTAAGTTAATTGGCCTAAAATTGAGAAAAGTTTCGGGGTACATTATTTCGGAAGCCGAATTTCGAGCTACGCAATATGTGACCGTGAATAACCTCCCAATTTGGCCATCATAGCTGAATAATCTCTGAATGCTTTCAAAAACATAGTATGCATAGTGTGTCGCTATCACGAACCGACCAATCAAAATGCCAAATATCAACTTTTTTCAAGGGTAAGAGTGCAGAATGTATGTTGAAGTAAGAAGACGGAGAAACGGGATAACACGTAATCTAAAGCACACAGAAATAGAACAAGAATCCAAATCACAGGAGAAGCCGAATAGTAAAGCCAGTTAAAATGTAAATGTAGGATTTCGTCCTGATTTTTGCAGTTCACCTGTCAGTTCAGTTTTAGTGAATAAGCCAGAGGGGCTTATTCACTAAAACTGAACTGACAGGTGAACTGCAAGTGTCTGATGACACTCTTTAGCAAGTACCGTATTTTCTCTAATATAAGACAACCCCTCAAACTATGGATATTCCTTTAGGAAAAAAACTAAAAGCCTGAATATAAGACTACCCTATAGGAAAAAAGTTTAACTTGTATATACTCACATGTAAATTGCTTTTTCATATTTAATAAAAACTTATGATATAAAAAAATGCATTTCTTGTTTTTATTTACCTTTTTGTGCCAATGCTGCCCCTACCTCCCAGGCTTACCCAATGCTCCCCCCAACGGTGTCTGTCTCTCTCCCCACCCTCCCCCCAATGTTGTCTGTCTCTCCACCCTTCCCCCCAGCATTGTCTGTCTCTCTCCTCCCCCCTCCCCCCAACGTTGTCTGTCTCACTCCCCCACCCTCCCCCAATGTTGTCTGTCTCTCTCCCCCACTCTCCCCCTAATGTTGTCTATCTCCCCCTCCCTCCCCCCAACGTAGCCTCTCTGGTGGCTAGTGGGGGCAGCCGGGGGATGTCTGCACGATACGTGCAGACATCCTCCATGCTGCCCCGACACTTCCGTCCATTATGACAGACAGCCGGTCCGTCATAATAGACGGAAGTGTCCCCTGGCTGCTTGAGAGGGAGATCCAGGTCCCCTGCAGCTCTGCAGGGGACCTGGATCCAAGTCTTATAATCTGACCTTGATTTGAGTTCAGATTATAAAACGACCTTGAATATAAGACGAGGGGTCTTTTTCAGACCATTTGCTCTGAAAAAAACCTTGTCTTATATTCGAGCAAATACGGTAGTAAAAGGGGCAGAATTTTACTATTTGCCTCTGACAGCAATTTGAATGGCAAATCTCTTTTCTCTCTGTATGTCTGTCTGTCTGTCTGGCCTGCTTGATTTTTTTGCCGCTTGAAGTCTCTTTTAAAGTGAAATACACACGCATGATGATATAACTACACACAAACATGGATAACAAAATGCTTAAGAATTCCATGTAAATATATACACGTGTTCATATTTGTAAAAATAAAGTTATACATGGACTTGTAGGTCTTTGTTAAACTAACAGGACTGTTCTGGACATAAATGAGTGCAAAGAGTGTTAAAGATAAACTGTGTGGAAAATCTTTATTATCCCATCCAGTACAGAGCCAGTATAAAACTATAACAAACATAACATTTATGGAATTTAGAAGACATTCTCTGATTTACATAATAATTGCACATGCCCAAGGAATTCATTTTAATATGTTAGTCATGATCTCAGGATGGCATTGGAGGGTCAAAGGACAGGGGTGGAATTAGTCACGGATCAGGCTACGAGGCTATGAGGCATGAGATTTGTATGCATTGAGGAAAGGTTTCTCATTATCATGCAGTAGGATACAGCCTCTGCACTGCATGAGTCATTCTTCACTGTGTGGACCTCAAACTGAATCATTGATACCTGACAGGGCTTCTGGTAAGCTACTTTCAGATTTGTTTCTATGACTAACACATGAAAATCTAGGAATCAGATACTTAAAAAAAAAAGAAAAGAAAAAAGAAAATTGACTAACATTATAAAAAATTCAAGGAGCTGGTTTGGGCTTCTGGGATAAGCTTATACAATTGTCTGTAATTCAAAATATTTTAAAACTTAATGAATGTCTATATGAAATAAGCCCAAACTGTATCACAATACATACTGTGCTCAGTTTTCCTGAAAAAATAAAGTTCAATTGGGAAGCAGGAGATATGTACATCTGAAATCAAATAGAGCAAATCATAAATGAGTGAGCTGGCTAGTCTGTTCCCTTAGGATAGCTATATCCTCCTAACCAAACTCAGCTCTAGTTAACTACACCCACCCCACAAGATTTGAAAAAGGCAAGCCCTTTTGTTTTAGGGGGAGTGGTTGGGGGACCTGTTAGAGGGAAAAGGCACTTCATGGCCTATTGTTAGCTGTTTATGTAATTGAGTAAGTCATCAAGGACAAGGGTAACACATTTTATTAAGGCAAATTAATTCATTAACATTTACTGCAGTTAAAACACACTCTTGTCATTTATACTGTTGTTGAGTGCTCTGATACAGTCACATGCAAAATGTTATGAGCTCATAAATAAGAGGAACTGGGGTATGTACGAGGGACACTTGGGAGGTCTAAACTTGTGGTGCATGCAATAAAGAGATATTGCAATCTAATGGGGTCCCATGATGCAGAGGTGGGATGCCTTTAGGTATTTAGGTATTGGCGCCATAATTTATACTTGCAAATGAGACCCATGCCCTGGAGCCTGAGGACTGAGACCTTTGCATGCTCCGTGATCCCATGTTTATCCTTTATTAAAGGACCATCTTCACCCTACTGTCGAAAAAGGAAGGTGATATGGGAGTCAATGAATTACCAATATTCTAAGATATGTGCATAGGTTGTGGTCCTGATGATGGCCTTCTAGATTAAAAGAGTATAAAATGGTGTATACGTTTTAAGGTACATGCCATTTCATGCTCTGATAGTCACTAAAATGCATGCAGAATAATCTGGCCACCGACTGTCACACACTAAAAGATCCACATTTTTATATGTAATCGGTAGAGGGAACCCTGTGTAATCAGTAGAGAGTAGGGTTGACATTTTTCTTCAAAGAAATACCGTCCATGACATGACTGACACTCAAGATTATATCAGAAGGCCATGACCTGCAGCTCTGTTGCATGAGAGGGTATCCATCTAGCTATGTAGTTATCGCTGTGACCCCTCAATTGTGTGTGCCTGAGGCACAGCTCCCCCTCGTTACTGCTCTGTGTAAAGTTACACGCCAGTTTTACAGCAAATAAGGGGGAATGGGTGGACAGAAGCAAAACTTTTTTGTTTTAAAACCTTAAAAGGTATTTTTCATGAATAATGTAAATTTCAGGAATCTTTCATTTCTCCTGTGCTATCCAATTCCCTCTCAGCTGTGCTTGATAGTATTTGTAATGAAGTGGGTGTTTCTGTATATTTTCCTTTTGATATCTGAACTTGGCCTTTTATTCTCTGTCTGCCCTTATTCCTGTTTGAACTTTGCCCTTACCCCTGTTGGAGGTCAGCAGTGTAATAGGCCTGACCAAAAGCTTTTTAAGAACCAAACACAGTTTTCCATGCATGATAAAATCGTAATTGCCGGTGCAATTGTTACCTAACATTAAGGAATCCTATTTACAAGCATACTTAAATTATTCTCCCTTTAAGTGTGCTTGCCAAACAAAATATTGGATCTTAATTGGATCACCAAAATGAAATTCACTAAAACACAATAGGAAAAACTTCATGATAAAGGGGAAAAAAAAGAGAAGACAACATGGAAGCAGTGCAATATCCACCGATCAACCATAACATTATGACCACTGATGGGTGGCAACCCATTGGAGGCAGTGTGATGCTTTGGGCAATGTTTTGCTTGGAAATCTTGGGTCCTGCCATTCATGTGGATGTTACTTTGACACGTACCACTACCTAGGCATTATTGCAGACCATGTATATCCTTTCATAGTAACTCTGTTCCCTAATGGCATTGACCTCTTTAACCCCTTCGTGATGCATGGTGCTTGTGTCCCAAATGACGCAAGCACCAAAACATCACAATTTGTTCCTGGCCACTGTTCACAAGGTGATCGGTAGCCAGGAACACTATGGCAGAGACCCGATCAGGGTTCCTGCCAAAAAATTGCAAGACCTCCGGACGTCACGTGTGACGTCACAGAGGCGTGCTCGAAACCCGGAAGTTCGGGCACGGCGCTATTTAGAGAAATGTAGCCGGTGCTACAAAAAAAAAAATTCCCCTGTCAGACTGAGGCCACTCAAAGTGGTCTCATCTGACAGGTGGGATTCCGCTGCAAGTGCATGCTGCAGGATCCGAGAACAGCTCATTTCGGGGAGCAGCTTTGAGCTGTTTAACACAGGACGTACTATGCCGTCCTAGCGACTTTTAGACACTTAAAATCAGGACAGCATAGTACGTCCTAACGTCACAAAGGGGTTAAGCAGGACAATGCTCCCTGTCACAAAGCAAAAATTGTTCAGGAATGGTTTGAGGAACACAACAACAAGTTCAAGGTGTCGCAACTTACAGGACTTAAAGGATCTGCTGCTAACGTCTTGAGATACCACAGCACACCTTCAGAGGTCTGGTGGAGTCCACGCCTTGACGGGTCAGGGCTGTTTTGCTGTCATAATGTGATGAGTGATCGGTGTATATCAACTATCTTATTTAAAAAGAGACTTTGTTTTAAAGAGAGTTACAAGAATATACTTACCGGGAACGGGGCACTAATAAAAGTACTCCAAAAAAAATTGGGTAGACTAGATGGACCGAATGGTTCTTATCTGCCGACACATTCTATGTTTCTATGTTTCTATGTTACTTCCAGCTATATTATTTGGGGCTTGTAAAGTACATGAGTTTTTTGGTGGTAGATAGGATGATGGGCACACTTGAAAGACCGATTGGAGGAGAACAGCAGACAGTAGATACTTTGGCCTAGACATGGCCCTAGACAAGGAAACAGTTTTTGCCCAGGGCTAAAAAAATACTAAAATGGTTAATTAAACTGTGTTGTGGCAGGGTTGTAGGTGAGAAGTTGAAGGTTGAGCAAAAAAAGCAGGATGCGAGCAAAATAGGTAGAGCTTGGTTAAAAAGGTCACAGTTTGATCAAAGTGTCTGAATCTGCTATGTCGGTTCTTTTAGTGTCTAGATGACTGTACCTGTGCTATCATGTCAATAACCTTTAGACTGATGGTTCCATTCACTTCTGTGTCTGCCATGAATATTAGAGGTTCACCAGATAATTTAATTTGCTTTGAAAGAGATACTGACAGGGTTATAGTAGAATCTGTGGAGCAAGGGGTGCTGCCTGTTGCCAGGTACCACTACCTGGTGGCCTACAATAATATATAGGCCAAACCACCCAGACAGTAGCAGAAGCACTAGGGCCCAAAGCACATTCCCCTCTGCTCATTAGCTTTGACCACTTTCATGAGGCAGGCTCACATCAAGGTAAGAAGAAGTAATCACTCACATGCAGTGATGGAGGTCACTAAGCTAAACTATGTTTTATCTAGGGGCTATTCAGTACAAAGCTTGTCCAAACAATGACCCTTGTATAAATGACCTTTGTATAAATGAGCAGTTCTTATGTCCTTTTTATAGGTAACATGATGTCTAGAAAAGGGGTGATATTGTTATATTCGCTGCTCAGAATATCAGTGGCAGGTATTCTTATTACTACTGAACTGGGGTGTGGAGTATCAATGTGGCTAAAATAAATTATCTGCAATGAGAAAATCTGGTGTTTGGTTGCAGAGAGCATAGTATGTCCTACATAGCATTGTGTCCAGCAAGGTAAATTCAAGTCTTGATGTGGCATCTTCCTCCACCAGTATAGAATGTTAGTTCCTAGAAGAACTTAACTGTGATGTCAAGAATTGACAATGCCACTGTGATGTTTTTCAGCATGGAGATCACAATAACACCATGTCACTTTAATGAGTAGTTGGCCAAGAACTTACTAGATTGTTCCTAGGTGGTGCTCATCGATTGTAGATGTAGAAAAACATGATACAAAAGATAGACTGGGTTTGGAAAACCAACCAATCAAATGTCATTTTACCTTCAAATAAAATCTCCTCTCTCGGAACAGGAATTTCATTATGCATCTGTCCTCCACTGGACCAATGCTTAGGAGAGGGGCTCATGCATTTTTTTCCAGCGCTTTCTTTTTTAGCATAGGTGTGTGTGTGTGTGGGGGGGGGTTGGGGGTGACCCCTTTCCCTTGGTTGAAGATTAGGACTCGAGGCATCGCGGATCAGCGATGGTCTTCTGGAACAGGTAAATATTTTCTTTGCAGGTGTGGGCAGTGATTCTCACAGCATCCACTTGTCCTGCCCCCAGACCCATTTATTAAAGTGGGTGTCAGGACCCCAAATGTGTAGGAGCCCCATTTTTGGTAAGGTGGGTCAGGACTTTGGCAATTTTCCTCCTGAAATGAGTGTCTATAATCCCATAGAAGTCTATCGGGACAATAGAGGTACTTTTCCGTTTGGTGATGTTGCGGGATCATTTATCTTCAGCAGGTCCCAGCGTGTAATCAGCCATGATTGCAATGCTATTTGGAGGCACATCAGGACATATTGGGTATGTCCTGACATGCCCCCGAAATGCCCCGAATCATTCCACACTTCAGAGGCATCATTTTGGCCCCAAAGTCCAGTGCATATTGAAAGACCCTAAAGTATTAGAGTAATCCTTCACCACTCAGGTTTTTTTTTACCATCCATGGAACCAACACACTAGAAGGTTATTTATAATTGTGAGAATAATGTGAGAGACACATCTAAAAGTGAAACAGGATTTCCTTGGTTTCCAAGGTGACTGCTTCATTTTTACAACATTACTTCAGAATTGCTCTTTACAAATAACTCCCAATGTGGCTCTGACAATCGTTCTAGACGGCCATCATCTAGTAATCTGCTACTACAGCATTGTGAGGCTAAAAGTAGTGTTTTGCACAGTACAAGGCCAGAAGGAGAGGGATTGCGTGCAGTGTGCAGCATTCATTGCTATAGTGTACACTGTGATCCAGTAATCCTTCCAGAGGCGCGTACCATTTAATCTGTAATGACTGAGCCACAATAATGCATGCCTTACTGTCACACCTAGTACACACTGCAAATTGTTTCAGGGTCCTTCACTGCAATGTCTGGTAGGTGTTATTATGCCTGTCAGGTTGCTCTTTAGACACCAATATAAACGTGTTCTCTTTGGATTTCTTTTCCACAGCATGACGTTTTTTGGCCGTTCTAATTTATGTTAAAAACTGATGCTGTTTTAACAACTTCTTTAATGTCTAGAGACATTTCCTTCCTTTTCAGAAATAGCTTGCTAAACAGCAAGCAAGATCCGTGGTGATTGTAGCTGTCACGTTCCACATGCCAAAAGAGCTAAGATTTGAGCAAGAAATGATGTTAACAGACAACTTTGGGTTTTAATGAGCATGTCTGCATGGGGTCTCTTATGTGGTGTGTTGACATGACTGCCAAACAGAGACACTAGCAGCATATCCTTCAGACTGCTGGGCTTTTACCATCTCTGGGGATATTGAACAGGGAAAGAAAAAGATTCAGATCTGCTTGCAAGAATTAATAATAACTTAACTGTAGTTGTGGGGAAAAAGGGGAGAAGCAATCAGCATGTTTACTAAACCTCCATAAGGCTAATACATATCGGAGAATCTCCCAATCACCTGCTTTTTTAAGATATTATATATAGTTATTGAGAAAGGAAAAACCTTTGTAATGTAATCTATCATTACTATGGAACTGAGATTCAGGAAAAGACTAGTCTATCGCCTAAAAATAACCTTGAATTATTTATCTAGGCCCTAGGGAATATGATACAAAATACAATGTTGTCATTTTTTAAATTGCTATATTCATCTATGCTAAATAGTTCTAGCCTGCAAGTCAATACTCCCTCCCTGAAAGAGTTAACTGAAAAACATTCCCAGAAATCCAAAGAGCAGTGCATCTTAAAACAATTGGTGTTTAGCAACAGCTATGTTCTACCACATCAGCAATTCAGACTCTAGGATTCCCTGCCGCACTGGGCATCACAAGAACATTGCGCAGCATCCTACATTGATGTCATTGGATGGCACTTCGGGGAATCCCACCCAGAGAAGCATTTTGTATGTCTAATTCTTCTGTTCATTCATTAACCTGCTGGCAGAATCAGCCTGTAGAACAAAAACTCATTTCTTCTGGAAATGACATTTAAAATCCAATCCTTGTGAAAATGAAAATTCTCAGATATATGGAAATGTACACACTTTTTATGATCTCATTAGGAGATCACACATAATTAAATAAATCCATCATCCCCTTCTATACATACATTTATCCCTTTGTAATGATATTGGCAGTAAGCTAATAATAAGTCTTCACAAAATGTAATTTTTTGTCCTTTTTAAAGAATACATGTTGCTTAGTCACTGGTCTAGTGAGGGTTTTCAGATACTGTTTTAAGGTTAGTTGGTATGGTGAACTAAGACTTGTGAGGAATTAGATTCTTCCCTCTAGAGTTTGTCTTTTGTGTTAAATAGCTATGTGCTGAACAGGATTTTGCACAGTCTAATCCTCCTTTATTCCTGTTCCGTCTCTGCATTGGCCATCCTGGAGATGGAGTGAACACTTGATTGACATACATTCTCCATTCAGAGGCCTCAATGAAAAGAAAATTCCTAAATTCCAAACCATCCAATTGAGACAATTGTATAGGAATACAATTCCATTTCTATGTTGCATTCTTTTTTCCAAATGTACTTTTTTTGTAAACATATTTGGAATTATAAACCTACTTTGGCCTATTATAGAAATCTTACTCAATAAATATCTATAGTGTCTTGCACAAGTACCTAAACACCCCCTAGACCTTTTTTTCCCCATTTTATTGTTGTATTACAGTCTGGATTAGATTGGAATTTGAACCATTTGATTTAAAGAACATACTTTACGCTTTGGAGGTGCAAAATATATTATTGTAAAACAAAAGTAAATAAAACAAATAAGAAACAGATATAGAAAGATCCTCTGAGAGCAGTGATTCCCCAATACATAGGATTTCCAAGATTTACTGGAAAATACAGGGCCAAATTTGGGACATGATCATTCCAGTTTTTAAATTTGAAATATTGACAAATGGCACATGTCTCGCAGCCTGCCAACTGAAATCACCCCAATCATACATATAGTATATAGTTTTCTAAATCTAGACAATCTAGTTTAATAGAGTATTGTGACTTATTCAATGCAGCCATTTTACCGACATTCTCTGTCAATGTTTGTGTTTGATTTTTGTGTGTGTTTTTTTACACACACATTGCAATACAACATTACATGTAATAGGTGTTACTGCTAAGTAAGTCCCCAATACATGTTCAGCCCCATGCGGTAGTTTTAGATACAAGACTATATTTGGAACATTTCTGTATCTGTTTTCAAAACTGCCATTTTAACAGATGGCTTTTCTGGTCATATATATATATATATATATATATATATTTTTTTTTTTTTTACGTATATATTTTATTGCAATAGATATACATGCAGCATGAGATAAAAATTAAAATGTATCATAATCAATGCAGACGCATCTGCCTTCTTCACACATACATTAGAACGATGCAAATTATTTTTTGTTTCTTATACATATATACATTACTGTTAAAACGAAGTGAGTAAAGGTGTAGGAGAGTACATATAAAAAATAAAACCCATGATTCCAGCCGGTGGAATCATACTCCACCGGCTGGAAACAGGTATGCAAAAATGAAACACACCAGGAAAATATGTACAGTGGTACCAAAAGTTACCAATCAGAACAGAATATAAGTATAACGTCAGAATATTTGAAGTTGGAAAGTTATATAAAAAGAAGAAAAAAAGGGGGTGACAGAGTGAGGGACAAGGCAAAGCATGAGAGGCAGTACCATAGGGGTATAAGGGCATTTCGAGGGTGTAATGCCGGCAACCTCAAGAGAGAGGCACACTAAACATGGGCCACTGGACCACACTTTTGGTGGCCAGCAAAAACACCTATCGCACAGCCTCGGCTGAACTTAGGTAGTGCCCCTGTGGAGGGTTTAAACAAAATACAAAAGAAAAGTTGGCGGTGGTCACGAAATAAGAACAGAAAAAAAAAACCAGTCCTGGTCTAGAACAAATGTCTCAAAAAAACTGACTACTAGGACCAAAAAATGACATGGAACAACAAACTGTAATTGCGGCTCTCAGAGGAAACAAACAACGTCCTACTGTGGGGTGATAGATTCCTCCGATATTTGTGCAGCGAGTGTTATTTGAGGTAGACCGAGAGCAGTAAGAAAATTCGGGATCTCCTCTGGGCAGTCAATAGATAGGATCTTACCCTCTTTCTGAACAGAGAGGAAATACGTAGGTCCCCATCGGTATTTCACCTCCAAGCCTCTGAGGTGTTTTGTTAGCGGGATCATGGATCTTCTCCACAATAAGATACTTGGTGAGAGGCCTTTAAATATCAGTAAGGTGTCTACACCATGCTGTAGTGGTGTGTGGCGACGGGAGGCTTGCATAATAAGTGCCTTCAGATGTTGACCGTAGTTTCACAAGCACATCTCGTGGTGCATTCAGTGATGCCTTTTGTGCCTTCCTAATTCGGAAGTAATCCAAATTGTATAGAACCGAGCTATACAGTTTCGGGCTTAATTTGCTAAGCCAGTCCCTGAGGTAATTCCCGAGAGCGGCGGGCCCAACCACCTCAGGTATGCCCCTGATTCTGACATTAGTGTGGCGCATTCTGGCATCGAGCGTTGCTGTGAAATTATTCAAATGATGAATTTGTTGTGCCACACACCCAACTTGTTTCTGGAGCTCGGCATACATCTCTTTATGCTCGGTCTGGGTAGCTTCTACCGCATCCACTTTACCACGTAAGGTAGAAACTTCACTTTTCACAGCAGACACCTCCGCTATAATAGCATCACGCATCTCGAGTAAATTTCTAATATCTCCCTTGGTGGCCAGCGATCCATCAGAGTTAGAATCAGCAGGTATAGTAAGTAAGATGTTTTGATCTGTCTCTGTATCTTCTGAAACTTCATCGAAGTTGGGACCTGTCTGAGGGAGCGTCATTAAAGGCACGCCGGACTCAGGCTTTTGCGGCCTAGTAAGGAGAACTCATATATCTTGTCCTTTTGCTTTAAAGTGCCGTTTTTCTTTTTTCTTTCGTTGCCCCATGTGGTCCTCCAGTGTGGGCCAGTGTTGTTTGGGGGGTTTTGTCGCTGTAGCCATAGGTAGAATCGTGTGTTATAAAGGGTAACACAGAGCTCAGGCTAAGTGCGACCGCTCGCCATGAATGTTAGCTCCGCCCCCTGGTCATATATTTTATTTTATTTGGGAAGGCTTCACAGCTACATTTCTAGATTTTCTTCAAAACAATACTAGCTAGTGTCTACATAGTTTTAACATTGGCCTCAAGTTAACTTTTTTTACCAACCTGCCCATAAAATACCGGTTCAATGGCAACCTTACCCGAGTCATAGTATTTCGTTTTTAAAGCAGACAACCCAGGGAATCTTACAACCACCCATCTCTAATAAAGTTTGTGCTTTTTTATCTTGTGTTTTTTTATTTATTTATTACGTTTTTACGCTTTAGGTAACATATAGTAAAACACATTGGTGTACACAGGATTACATATGTAGCTTATCTCAACAGTTATAGAAATAGAAAAGAAATTGTGTAAAATAATATATATATGCATATAATTATCAGACCTATTATAAGGAAAAAGGAAAAATACAGGATTCTCAGGAATATGTTGGTGCAATTTCCAGTTATCATGTGCATAACCAAAAAAGCGTCAAGTGAAGGCACGACTGGAAAACTTGCTTGAAAGTATAAAACAAAATGTTACCATGAGCGGATTTTTTTTTTTTGAGAATGCCCTCTACAGGGAAGACATAGAACACCCCACTGTCCTACAAATACTGCAAATTCAATTTAATACAAATACCATAATTACTGCAGAACATGCAATGTTAAACATTGAACATTGATCATGCATCTTACAGTCTAAACATATATTCAGCCATAAATAGGAAATATTACTTGGATTTTGCTAGGATAGTAAATTTGAAGAAATGAGAAAGGGCGTGTAGTGGAGCAGAAAGGCTAGTGAAAGAGAGAATAAGTGGAGCAAGAGTGATAGAGATAACAAAGAATGTAAGGAGGAAGAAACCAATGTTGAAAGGTAAAATAAGTAGAGGAGAAAAGAAAGGAAAATGAGCAGTAAGTGGCAGTCTGATATCAGTTAGGAAATACAGAGTGAGAGCTAAAAAAAAAAAAAAAAAAAAGGAGAAATCAGAAGAGTGGTCAGAGAGAGGATCCACTGGCAGCAACGAGAGATTGCTGCAAGAAGGGGGCACTGGGACGGCTTTTGGACCCAGAACTCGTCATCTCCAACCGGAGGAGACTTAAATGCCCTTGGGGTGCAGAAATATTTAAAAAGAAGATATGATGTATCACAAATATGCTGAGCAGTAGCATAGTGCCAATACCCTTAATCCCACATGAGAAGTAAGGCTACCGTATTGCACCCAACCCAGCTTGAAGGGACACAGATTAGAGCAGAAAGGTAAGTAAACTTTCGGGGACAATGTTAGATAAGGCACAACAGGTTTTAGTTCGGTGGTTCGGTGCTTCTTTCGGAAGGCAGAATTCTTAGGTTTTAAGAGGAGCAGGCGATCCTTCTCGTCGGTCCGGTTGCACTTGAGGGAGGGCAAAGGGTGTGGAGGGCTCCCGCAGAGCTGGTGGTATGGGAATGTCCAGACCAATCAGAAAGGATTGCATGGCCGCCAGGTAGCTTGTTGTTGTTATTCACTGAAAGTGACTGAAAAGGGCCCCATCGGTATCTGATCTCCAACGAGTTGAGGTAAGTAGTTAGGGGGGCCATACTCTTCCTCCAACGCAGAGTTGAGGGCGGGAGATCCTCGAATATGAAAATGTCAGTATCTTCGTAGCGAGTGGTATGGCGCTTGCGAGCTGCTAAAATAATTGCCATCTTGTCAGACACTGAACGCATCTTAACAATCAAGTCTCGTGGGGCATCCTTTGGGGCACCCTGGGCTTTCTTAACTCTGAACAGATCATGAAGTGTCTGATCCATGCTGGTATGAGCCGTTCGGAGATGTTTAAACAAACCATGTATGTATGGGAGGAGGGCAGTGGGCCCTACTGCCTCCGGGACTCCACGTATTCTCACATTCGACTGGCGAAGCTTCCCATCTTGCATGGTGACCTGTCGTGTTAGTGCGTAGAGATGTTGAGCAATCTGCTCGCTACGGTCTGTTATTATTTTTTGGGCCTCAGCCGATTTCTGCATTGCAGCTTTCAGAGAGGCTACTTCAGATCGCAGCTCTACCACCTCAGTTTTCACCTTCTCCACCTCTGACTTCCAAAGGGCCTGCATCTCTAACAGCATTGCCCGGATGTCATCTTTAGTTGCCAAAGTGTCACCCGGAGTCGAAGCTGCTGCTGCCGGTCTGGGCTCCCTCGCAGTCGGTACTGTATCGGGATCATCAGAGGAGCATTCTGAGTCTGTTTGGGTGTTAAGAGGAGAGCGGATCGATGTGGAAGGCTGCGGCCTACTCGGTCTCATTAAAAATGGTCCGATATCTGGGGACTTTGTAAACTTAAGTTTATCTTTGTTCTTGGTCTTTTTCCACATCTTGTCTTTGACCCTCGGGGCTTTGAGGTTTGCAGTTATAGGTGGTTTATTCATCGATTTATCTAGGTATATGCCTAAATGTCAGGAGCTCCTGGCAAGCACATCTGCTCTCCTCAGCAGTCAGCTCCGCCCCCCTTTTGTGTTTTTTTTAATTAAAGTTTTTATTGAGTCATGTAGATAGCATACACAGCATATACAGTAAACATAATAATCAATATATGACCAGATATACAACTGACACAATTTTTCTGTTTTGTGAACATAGTAAACTGAGATAGATGAGCTTATTGAGTCATATAAGGTGTGAATTTAAAAACTAATAGAAAACACTCATTAGTTATATGTCATACAAAAAAAATATTTGGGAAATATGCATGGAGAACCTCAATAGGGATGAGCCAAAGTACAAAAGATAGACATTGGGCCCTCCACATAATATAAAAAATAATGGTTACACAAAACTCTTATGGACAGATTAATATTCCAACTACCCGCACGGCAGCCCGCTTACCCACCCCCTTTTTATTGTTAAGTACACTGTGGCATCCAACCTAAATCCATAAATGAAATAAATGAAGTCAGTGGTATTATAAAATTGAAAAAAAGGAAAAACAAATGTATACCTAGTGGAAATCCCAAGAAGAGGAGGGGAGAGAGAGGGAGAGAGGGAAGGGGAATACAAGAGGAAGATAACAAAGAGATACGGATGCAAAGTGTTTTGTTTGTTGTTTGTTTGTATTTTTCTTCTTACATATTTAGTATCGTGTGTTATAATCAACATTTTTGTATTAAGACTTAATAATGAAATTGAATGAAAATAATTAAGTGAAAGTGAAAATAGACACAATGATGATCTGAAAACACATGAAAGTGACAAGAATATAAATCAAAAACATATGTGTTGCAGAGTCTGAGTGTCAAAAAAGAGAGAGAAAAAAAGAAAACACTCAATACGGATTTTCATGAGAACACTAGGAAATGATCATATAAGCATAGACTTTGAGTTTGGGGATGGGAGAGTCATAGACATCACAGATAATAAACATACTAAGTAGAGTTGAGCGGACACCTGGATGTTCGGGTTCGGCAGGTTCGGGCTAGAGGGTTGCAAAATGAAGTAAAATGTGGGTAAGAGTAGGACAAGTGCCCTGCAAGCAAATGTGGATAGGGAAATAACTTAAAATAACACAAAATAACACAAAATACATACAAATTACAAATACAGCTGAGCCATAAAATAGCACTAGATGGAATCTTTAGCTTTGGGAGAACATAAATCTAAATCTAAAGCATGGCTGCCAGGAGGATCAACAGAATTATCCATTTGAGAGAGTGTTGGAGTGCAGGGTATTCTCTTTCAGTTTATACTAAGTGACCCATAGGTTGAGGAGGCGGTGACCGTGGCAGTGTAGGTGGAAGCGGCGCTGGAGGTAGGAGGAGGAGGTATCTAGAATTTTTCAAAGTGCGCTGTAAGCACAGTATTGGACTGTTCTATTTGACTCTCAGATATGAAGTGCAGCGAGACGCAAATGTACTATTTAGCACCCAAAACAATTAGAATTTTTCAAAGTGCGCTGTAAGCACAGTATTTGATGGTTCTATTTAACTCTCAGATGTAATACATGTAATGCTATTGCTATTCTATAAACCGAAATAGAGTCCCCATTCATACTAATAGGTCAATTGACCTATTCGTATGAATGGGGACTCTATTTCGGTTTATAGAAAGACAATAGTATTACATGTATTACATAAACCGAAAGTCTATAAACTGAAATACATTCGGTTTATAGACTTTCGGTTTATGGAATATATGTAATGCTATTGGCTTTCAATAAACCGAATCTCTTTCGGTTTATAGACTTTCGGTTTATAGAATACCAATAGCATTACATGTATTCTATAAAACGAAAGTCTATAAACCGAAAGAGATTCGGTTTATAGATTTTCAGTTTATAGAAAGCCCATAGCATTACATACAATGTAATGCTATGGACCATTAAATGTAATGCTATGGGCCAAAACGCGCCATTAAATCGCAAAACCCCGAACTCCAACTCGAACATACAGTGAAATGTCCGTGTTCGGGTCCGGGGTCCAAAAACAGTAATGTTCGGTACGAACCCGAACAGTGCGGTTCGGGTTCGCTCAACACTTATAAAGAGGCCTCATAAGAAGAAGTAGTATATATCGCATAGGCCAATAGCATTCTGCCAAAAAAGAGAGGGCTTGTGGAACCACATTTTGTGGTCATGGTAAGTCATCCTCCCGTGGGGGAGATGACGGTGCCCCTGGGGGTGGGACACAACATAACAGTTCCGATTTAAATCTTGGGCAGGGCAGGAAGCGGACCTAAGCGGGGCATTGTAGACCTCATCAAGAATGTTCCAAGTATTCACTCTGTGAGCAGAGTAACCCGGCTTTAACTCCCTTTTCTTGGAGCCCCAGATCCTCAACGTCGATGAGGGGTAGGACTGACACAGTGTAGAGCGAAGTCTCTGTGGAAAATCTCGCCCTAAACAGAATATGTGAGGAGCTCCATGTAAATTTTGGGAGTATGGTTGCCATCCAGCTGGTAGTATACCGGCAGGACAGTAAAAAAAAAATAAACTTAACAACAATGTTAAAAGGACAATTTTACTTTTTTTGGGACTCAATGTTTTTCAACAATAATCAACTTAATTAAATGTATTTATTTTGAGGGGGCTTACTTTTGAACTTTATTTGATTAATAGAGTCCCCAGCCCCTTCTACTTTAATTTTTGACCCCTTGGCTCAGTTGTGTAGCCGACACAAATGAACCAAGGGGTCGAATGTGGTATCCGAATTACATTTCTGACACAGTCTGTGTTGGGAATCCAATTCCGTATGATGCCCTGAATTGTGAAACAAACTCCTATTGTTCTGTGGTGGAAGAAGCCAAAATCACTCATAATTCAGCAATCAGGTATCTTCCGAATTGCATTGCCAATGCAATTGTCAGTGGTAGAGGTAATCACAGTGAAGGAGTTTAAGCATGCGTGGGTAGGCACAAGCAGGGCCGGACTGGTCCACCGGGATACCAGGAAAAAATAGTCCGCCTGCCCTGGAGCCGCTCTGTTATGCGGCAAAAAAAAGAAAAAGAAATTCGCTTCAGCGGCTGATGTCACAATTTTTTGCCTCCTCCGGATGTTGCCTGGGGAGGCCAAAAATTGCAGAGCAGAGCTTTGTTGGCGGTGGTCAGGGGAGGGCTGGCAGCCTTAGGCCTGGGGGGCAAATCCAGTCAAGTGGCCCATTGCACCACCGAATCACCTCCCCATCCACGGCCATCTTTTACTTGTCCTGGCATCTGTCAATATATTCACACAGTATGTACACAAGGTTATATCTCACACACAGGCCCTGATTTATACCTCTGCACGGGACAATTTATATAACTTTGTGTACATACTGGGGCCTATGTACTGCCCTGTGTATGGGGTATAAGGGCATTGTGTACATACTGGTGGTATATATTGCCCTAGGCAGGGGTATATATCTATCTATAAATATTACATTCTTCAGATGTTCTATTAAAATGCATGGTTTTCCCTTTCATGAACAAAAAATAATGTAATTATATGGGGCTGGTATACAATTTTTTTCCAGGGCGGTTTTTTCCCCCATTCCGGCACTGGGCACAAGGCAAGCCTAGATATAAGATACAGAACTGGGGACTAATCAAAATATTTAGAAAATTGGGCAGACTAGATGGACCGAATGGTTCTTATCTGCCGACACATTCTATGTTTCTATGGATGTAATAGTCATAGAGTCCCTAGCAGGGATTGGGGACTCTATGAATGATATGGAGTCTGTAGCAAGACTGGTATTTTTAAAAGAAATTTTAGGATATTGGTATGTTACTGCAATAATTAAATAAAAGCAAGAAACGTGTGCACTCCGTAGGCTGAGTCAACCTTCGAAAAAATGTATTCGTTTATTAAATAAAGTGACAGACAGTGGGAAAAATACGGACAAGGTCGCAAGATGAAAAAAGGGAAACGACCGTTTCTGCAATAACCTTCTCAATATGTGTTCAGAAACATCTTCAAATGAAGAAGGTAAGGCAGAAATGCCCCATGTATTGGTTTTCCAGGGTGTGGGGGAGGTACAGGGCCACATTTAGAATATGCATGTTTTAATTACAAACCTGGAATTTTAACAGATTACTTTGTCATGTCTCTAACTCTCCGGCTTTATGTCGGACACTCCCAGTTTTGGAATGTTATGCTTATCTGAGAAATTGCTGTTAGTGAACCTCCTATAGTTATGTAGAATGCCAATGCTTTCCATCAGCAGTTTACATAATTTAGGTGACAGAGTCCATTTTATTTAACAGTCCCAACAGACAACAGTACATCTACCCACGAGGTTACAGTAGTGCTGTACATATGAGGCCAGCTCTTGTAAATTGAATTTCTTATAACTACACCGCTAGCTAAAAACTATGTCTGTGCATAATAGGAACTGTAGTCTACAACCGATGGAGTGATAAGGATCAGCCATCACTGGATGGGATTTACACATCCACCCTGTAGATGTCAGTGTAGTCTGTGAATATGAGTGTCAGGGTTGGGCAGGACGCCTTTGCCCTCCCCCCTCACACCTCCCTCTAGAACTTGTCTTCTCTCTCCGGCTGTCAGAGTGAGATCCAGACTAGCTGCAGACAGAGGGGTGGAGGAGAGAGAGACAGGGGGAAAGGCTGCCAGTTCCAGCCACAGGAGCCTATGTGCGCAGACACACTGCAGGGGGAGGTAAGACCCTTTCATCTGCTCTGCATATCAGCATAGTATGGGCGTCAGGGGCAGCTGAGAGGGTGGGAGGGGAGGCAAGTGCAGGATGGGAGAGTTGCTGCTGTGGAAGCTGCAGCTGGAGCTTTTCTGGGAGTCGGGGAGGAGCTGCTGTAGGCAGAAAAGTGACAGAGGCCCAAGTTTAATTCAGGGTTTAGGATAGCATGCATCTGCCCTGTCTGTGACTGGAATTCCTATGGCTTATTTAAAGAGGTCTAGTTTGCATACTGGAGGTGATTTGGGTAACTGTTGGTTAAGGTGTTTGGGTAACTGTTGTCAAGTGCGAATATGATGATTTCCCGGAGTGAGCTGCAGCCTGTGGGTGCAGTAGGTGTAGAGGATGAGTTTAATGAAAATAATGCATGCATCAAACGGTGTGGAATTTATTTCAATGAGGGCGTGCCTTTTCCATTTCACAGTGCATGAGACGTCCTGCAAGTCAGCTTGGTACCAAAAGTGTAACCCCTGCCACTGCTCACACCTCCACACATGCCAGCAACTCGTGCTTGCTACCCTCAATATTGACAGGGACGGGTCACGTGATAACCCATCACTCTTCTTTATTGCTTACCTGTACAGGTATGATGTTGGTGCAGTGAGCAGGAATGGCTTTTTCTTTTCTTTTTTTTTTAATTATATGTTTAGATTTTTTTGCACGAGGTTATAGGAGAAATGTTGTGAACACAAATAACACTTGGAGATTTTTTAACTTTCTTTTGTGTCAGAAACTCAATTGTGTCAATAGTTTCTACCTACTTATACTGATATAAAACAGGGAGTGCCATAACCTCTAAAAAAAAAAAACACCTCTCACCAATATGCTGTCTTTTACCTTTTTAAAGTTTTTGTGTTTCCTCATTAGGACAAATATATATTTTAGTAGGATAGATTCAGCTCATAATGACACAATAAATATCAAAGAAAATTGTACAAACCAAATAGTAATTTACAATTACTAATCAAGGATGACCACGTTTCCTATAAGAGGGCAGCGATTATAGAAAATGCATGGTAGTAATGTTTTCAGAGCAGCCCTATAGTACACTGTTTTCATAATCGTCCCCCCTAAAGGGGCCATCTATTCACACTTGCCTAATCACGTCTCAATGGCAATTAAGTGTGTATGCATTTGTAGGATGCTAAGTTATACTAAAGTGTTGATCCTAATTTACATTTTTAGATTATTTGGTTCAGTGATGGTAATACATTTTCTTGTATTGCAATTAGTACATGGTATAGATTTATAAAATGATGTAAGTATATGAACACTTTAGCAATAAGTCACTTGGGGCTTCATTTAGTCTATTGCTGTGTGCTCTTTTAGAAAACAGTATTTACAGTGTGTTCATGGTGCCATTTTTGTTTTAGTTTGATACATTTTTTTGTAAGAAATAATACTTGTGTGACCAGGAAGATCTTGTTTTTAGAATTAGTTACATAAGGGCGACCATACATTTACTGTTGTGGATACGTGGAATGGTCTTCCAGCGGAAGAGGTATTCCCAGTTAAGAACGCCTGGCATGTGTAAAAATCTAAACTGAGGAACATTAAACATTTGGACAGATTACAAAACGGGTTCACTAGTTTGGCAAATTAGTTAGATGTGTGTCAACTACAAATAAATAAATCTGTGTTTCTATGTATTAACACACTGATAGACAGATGTGGGCAGGCAAGTTCTGAAAGAGTTAGGAAAGTTTATATTATTCTTGTCAGAACTTTAGTCTCCACACCCTTAATGAAGAAAATCATCTATGGGGACTGTTTTACTATAAAGTTTCAATACAAATCTTTTCTGCTTTATTTTTGTGAATTGCCACACTTGTCTTATTCCATTATAGAAGGGCCACTGTAACCTATTTTTTCCCTTTTGGTGGAGAATGTTGCAGTAAGGTTATAAAAAATGCATAATTTTGGAATATTTGGTCATGCTATTAAATTGCAATGCTCCACCCAACACCCTTATTTTGCACATTCTAGGCGGACAGCTGTAGACTTAGAATTAAGCATGCCTGGTGCATCCCAAATACAAATAATAGTGGTAGTATGAGCCATGCATGGGGGTGATGCTGTACATGTCACATATACTTGGTCATGCACGCACATTGCAACCCTATGATTCTCTGTAATGATGCCTGGATACATACTGTGCACGTGTGCATTGAGCATATATACATCCAGCTGTATGATAACTTTCTCAGGGAGATTTATGGGGATGCCTCTTTCAAGAGGAATCAATGAGAGAGAGTCAAAGGTGCAAAAGTGTTAAGTAAGAACAAAGTAATCCAAATGTTGAATGTAAAACTTTTCAGATGCATTATTTAGTTAATTTTTGTATTTCTATTTAGACTGGAGTCATATAATATTTTTCTAATGTATGTGATGGCAATTTGCTGTTTGACTTGGAAATATGGCTAGTTATATTACCCTAAAATCTTAATATTAATAATAGGTGTCTAAACTACACTAATGCAAATTTTTGGTTAACAATTTTCATTGTCCCCATAAAGTCATACAGACTGGGTGTCCGTCTTAATTTGTGTGTTATTACCCCATATTTTTCATTTCCTTTGGATAATTCTTAACAAATCTCAGGAGCCAGTGAGCTATGACTTCTAAAATAAATACTGCTGACTCCTAACATTTTAGATTGTTTTACCTAAAACTCCTGGATCCTATAAATTACTAGGTTGACTAGGACAGGCTGTCTCCTAAAGTATACAAATATTTGTCAAGGCCAGCTTTTGGACTATTCAGAAAGTTTGGGGTCACTTAGAAATGTTTTCCATAAAAAAATACATCAAAATAAGATGCAAAATGAATAGGAAATATACTCAAGACATTGCCAGTGTTAGAAATAATGATTTTTTTTTTAAAAATGTAACACCTTAACAACGCAGATTGTACATGTATGTCCTGTGTCTTTAAGGCTGCTGGAGGAGATCAATAATTGCTTTCGGTGGTCAGGCGATGTTGCCTGATGCCTCCATAAGGAGCCATCGAGCAACACTAAAAAAGCTCCCCCACCGTTCAGCAAGCTTTAACTCCTTCCAATTAATCGGGGTGCTGGGGGCATTTAATGGACATGATGGAGGTATGTAATGAGGGTGAAGGTGGCATGTGATGGGGCATTTAGTGTATATGACTACGTGCACCTAGCACAAAATGTGTCGAGCATGGGCATCTAGCCCTTTACTTTGTTGTTTTTGTCCCTCTGCACTGGTTCCAGTTGTACTAGTGCTATTTCTTTTACCTACTTGGATGTCAATAAAGCGATTTTATATTTTTTTTAGTAAGACCTCAATTTGTTGTCCGTTTTGAGCTTCTTCCTTTGGATTTATTTGCGTCTACAGTCTTTAACCCCAGAAGCTCCGGATCCATACCGAAGTAACCTGGAGACGTTTATATTTACTACTTTATTCTTTTTCCCTATACACTGTCCGGATGCAGTGAGGATTATTTTTTGATTTCCATTTAGTGTATATGCAATGCGGGTGATGGGGGATGTAATGGGGTGATGGGGCATGTTGTGGGTGTGCACGTAGGTGATGGGGCATGTCGTAGGTGTGCAACATGGCTGTGGGTGTCCGCATTTTGTCTGGCTGGAGCAGCACAAAACCAAGATACACCAATGCATACAATCGCTTCTAGTAGCAAAAGTAAGCACCATACTGGAAATGGTGCTGCCCCTTCCAAAGCAAGCACTTTCGTATGCTGTAAATCACAGCTTCTGTTGCTCTGCTGTAGTTGCTAGACTAACCCTAGCGACATTCTGCAATATTACAACAAACTCTCCCCCTGAATAGTTAGGGTTACAATAATGGTTAGGGTTAAGTTGATAATTAGGGTTGGGGTCAATAGGTCACTAGACGATATTGTGAAGGGGGAAAACGCCACTAAGTAAAGTTAAATCCGATAACTTGCAAAAAAATAGAAAAACTAAGTCAACATGGCATATTTCTAAACTCAGGACAAAATTTAGAAACTATGTAGATCTTTTTTACAGTTTCTAAAAAATTGCAAACGTGTTGCAAAATTAGAAAACGTGTTGCTTTTTAAAAAAAAAGTCAGATTTTCTTTTTAATAATAAATTATAAGGTATGAAAAGTGGTATCTTAAAAAAGCCCTCCATATGGTGATAAAAACAATATATAACAGTAAAACGCAAACACCACAGAAATGATAAAACCGCTTCTGTCACTAAGGGGTTAAAAATTAATTGTGTCCTAATTTGGCATTTTAGTTGTCAATTTGTTGCAGTAATCCGAAGCGATTTCACCACATGCTTCCTAAAGCATCTCTCACATGTTGGATTGTCTTGATGGGCAGTTCTAGCGTTCCATATGGTCAAGTTGCTGCCACAACAGCTCAATGGGGATGAGAACTGGTGTCTGTGCTGGTCACTCATTATAGACAGACTTCCTGCTGACTACTTATTGCCTAAATAGTCCTTGCAAATTTTGGAGCTTTGCTCTGGATCATTGTCTTGTTGTAGGAAGAAATTGGCTCCAGTCAAGCGCCGTATGGCACAGGATATGGGCCTGACGTTGCTAAATCGAGTGATAGCCTTTTTTCTTCAAGATCCCTTTTTACCCTGTACAAATCTCCCACTTTACGACCACCAAAGCACCCACAGACCATAACATTGTCTGCACCATGCTTGACAGATGGCATCAAGCACTCCTCCAGCTTCTTAATCTGGTCTGCGTCTCACAAATGTTCTTCTTTGTGATCTGAACACTTCAGACTTAGCTTCCAATCTTCCAGTGTCTGTGTTGTTTTGGCAATTTGAAGCTTTTCTTTTTATTAGCCAGTCGGAGATATCGTTTTTCTTTGCAACTATAGCTAGATGGCCAGCATCTGCCATTGGAAGATCACAGGGTGATGGTTGCTGATGATGGTTCTGTACACCAATGTAGATACTCCATTAAAAGAAAGCCATTTCCAGTGACAATAGTATTTGACAACATAATCAATGTCTAAACTGTATGTTATTTTAATGGACATAATTGGCTTTTCTGTCAAAAGCGAGGACATTTCTAAGTGACCCTTAAAAATAATTATGCAGAGTTTGCAATAAGTCCCATAATATTAAAGGTGTAGATTTACAGAGGTAACCCAACCATCATCTATCTATAATATCTGTGACAAAAGCACACTTTTGGATGGGGGGATGAAGGGAAAGAATATGACTTTTGAAGTTCAACCTAGTGAGGCAAAACATCTCCAAGGTGTCCAGGAATCTCACATTTAAAGCGTATTCCAACCTGTGCACTAATCACTATATTATTATAGTTTTAAAATTTTGCTAAGCATCTACAAAATAATCCCTAGAAGGGTTAACTAAATCAGTTCATTTATGATTAGAGTTCTGAATTTTTTTTTATTATGGATTAAGGATTCTAAAATATTTTCTTTCAGAATCTTGAATAAAATGTTTCAGTGAGGGTATTCCTATATGTAATCTCTTTAAATAATTCCTGAAAATATATGTAATAAGAAAACTTGTACTTTTTGTAAAGAGATCTGGCAAAACCAGGTACTTATAGTTCAGGTGGACATAAACAAAGTGTACATTCAGTGAAGTCAGACTAAACTGTACTTAATATGCCCACATTGTATTATGTATTTTCTAGACTGTAAGACGACCCCCCCCAACTTTGGGTCTTAATTTATGAAATAAAAAAAAAGCCTAAATATAAGGTGGCCCTATAGGAAAGTTCTAACAAACATATATTCTTTTACATGTAAAGTGTTCATGTATAATAAAAATATATTATTGGAAATTGCTTTTCTTGTTTTTAATTCCTTCCTCTGTCCCCCTTCTTTCCAGTTCTTCAGCTCACGGTCTTGCCTATACCCCCACAGACATGCCTTTGCACATACAGGACTTCCACCGCAGTCCCTGGTGTTTTAGTGGGGTAGCAGGAGGATGTGTGTGCGCTGTTTAGTGCGCACTGACATCCTCTCATGATGCCTGGCACTTCCGTCAGGCCTTCTGAGAAGGGACATATAGATATCCACTGGCTCCCTGGCAAGGAGGATCCAGGTCCCCTGCAGCTCTGCTGGGCACATGTATCCTACTCATATAATCACACCTATATGTGAGGTCTGATTATAAGACAACCTTGTATATTAGGCAAGGGGACTGTTTCAAACTTGTCTTATAGTCAATCAAATATGGAATTTGTTTGTCAAACTAAGCTATACATTATGCATATTATATTTATTTAGCAGTGTAAAGGGTGTCAGTACTGCATTTCTTTTCCAGAAATGTTACTTCTCTACCTATGCTTGGGGCTAGATGTTGATTGTCAATATTAGGTATTTTCTATCAGGGCCGCCATCAGAAATTTCTTACAGTAATCCATTTCTGGGCTCCCCCTTGTCCCTATATCTCCCTCTAGTCCCCCTACTCTCCCAAAGTAATTTTATCCAGGTCTTTGTAAATCATGTCAATGATTTAATTGCACCCCAAGACATGCCCATTCACCCACATTGCACATCCAAGACTTACCCCGTTAATTTGCCAAAGCCAGTATGTCCAATAAAATGCGACACTCTTCGCCCCTTAATATGCACAGGCTATTTGCCCATCAGTTTGCTCATTAATATGGACTGCCACAATGCACATTAATATGCCACAGCCAATATGGCTATTAATATACCACTCTTTGTCCATTAATATGCCACTCTTTGCCCATTAACATGCCACTCATTTCACATTAATTAGCCAGTCAGTATGCCCATTAATTTGCAATTCTTTGTCCGTTAAAATGCTCCTCTTTTCAAATTAATATGCCACAGCCAGTGTGCCCATTAATATGCCACTCTTTCTTCATTAATGTGCCACAGCCAATATGCCCATTTATATGCCACAGCCAGTATGCCCATTAATATGCTATTCTTTGCCCATTAATTTGCCACAGCCGGTATGCCCATTTTCACTCGTTGCCCATTAATATGCCACAGCCAGTGTGGCCATTAATATGCCACACATTGCCCATTAATATGCCACAACCAGTGTGCCCATTAATTTGCCCCTCTTTTCACATTAAATGTCACAGCCTGTATGCCCATTAATATGCCACTCTTTTCTCATTAATATGCCACAGCCAGCATACCCATTATTATTCCGCTCTTTGGCCATTATTTTTACACAGCCAATATGCCCATTAATTTGCCACAGTCAGTATGCCCATTAATTTGCCACTCCTTGCCAATTATTATGCCACAGCCCATATGCCCATGAATATGCTACTCTGCCCATTGATTTGCCACAGCCAGTATGCCCATTAATTTGCTACTATTTGCCCATGTATATGCCACAGCCAGTATGCCCATTAAAATGCCACTTGTTGCCCATTAATATACCACTCTTTGCCCATTTGCCTGCTTTTGCTAAACATTTTAAATTAAGGGTTTTATTTGTAATGATACTTTCCTACTTACTTGTTCTTAATTTCTTGCATCAGCAGTTGAATGGTGCATATGCAGTTTATCCTTTTTTTTTTTTTTGCTTTGAAAGATCTCTTCTACATTATGCACCAATTCCAAATAAATCTGTGATTCAGAAATATATAAAAGGAAGAGAAAAAAAATGAAGAGGACAGCTGCTAAAAAATGCACAAGGGATTGATAGAGTGCTAAACACTAGAGAGACAAGTGCGACACATTTTAATAATAACTAAAATGGCCTTTTTACTTAATGACGGTTGGGCTTGATACTGGGCCCAAATTACATTTTAGGTATGCCAAAAACATTGAAGCCTGACTGTGTCTATTTTTCATGATAAAGAAGTTGGACATTGTCACTGCCATACCACATACTTACCATACTAATTACCCTAGTAGTTATAATAACGACTGATTCAAAACCGTATTTGTTTGTTTGTTAAAAAGAAAACGGCATTATGAAGGGGCTGTTCCAACTACAGTGCCCAGTGGTTTTTAGAGACGTGCTCCATCATGTAAAGTAAATGGAAATTAGTCATCTGCATTTTCCTCAACTCTTCCCATCTTCTAAAAACTACAAGTAAAGTTTTAATAGATTTATTACTGTTGCTATAGCAACAGTCATGCGTATCTCTCCAAGCCTTCCTTAATGGATGCCACTGAATTCCAAAGCATTGGTGAAATTGATAACCATTGTATAGGTGAAATATTTAGGTGGATTTTTCTTTCTTCCTCTTTTACATTTTTCATGTTATCTGAAATCACCTTTACCTAGATTTAATAGTTCAATGACCTAACCCTTCCTCACAAAACACCATATTTATACTGGTTCTGTTATTCTAATTTCATAATATAGATCAGGACAGGATTCGCCCTCCAGCCTGATACATGTACATCTGTTCTACTTGAAAATCTGTGTTGAAATCAAATGTTACATTTGAAATAAAATAGTTATTATTCTGTGAGACGTGTGCTGTGTATTGAGTGACACTGTAGACCACAGGAAAGTGAAAGCCTTTTCAGCAAGACTCTTCATAATTTCATCAACAATGAGCATAAATGGAACCCTTTCTACCACACAGAGAAGTATTTAGGACATCTGGTTTATACAACATAACAGTGATTCGTTTTAAAGGCTATAATTAAAGAGAGCAGTAGCATAGACCACACACGCTGACTGATTAGATTTAGTTTAAGTGCCAGATCTACACATTAAAGTCATTGGTCAGTGCTATTAAAAAGCAAAAAAAAATCCATGGGCTGCACAAGCGTACAAAAGACAATAAAAAATAAAATAAAAATGAATCTTGTAACTTGTACATCTTACATAATGGTACTGGCTAACTAGCCACATGCTCTCATTAAACATAATATAATGAGAGTATTTGTAGCTGGATGTAGTTTTGTATTACAATACAGTTTTGTCTTCATAAACTGAAAGCTATGGCTTTGAGCTCGTATGACAATTCTGTCTGGACATCTTTACTTCTTGCATTTCATGACCGGCTGCCGAGGCCCATAATGCACCTTGGTTCTATTGTTCGAAACGGGTGACATGTTCTGCAATACACTAGAAAAGCATAAGATAGTATTCAGTCAGATTCAGGGAGAAATACACAACCTGTTTAAATTAGACTTTAACTGATGACTACAGCGCAGTTTCCAAAAACAAGACATTTGTTATAAAGCATGGCTCGACAAATCCCAGGAGCCAGGGTTCCTAACATTTTTGTTGCTGGCTCCTAACTTTTTGATTGTTTTACATGGAACTCTATGGAAGTTTAATTTCTCTGGCTCCTAAAAATAACCATGCTGGCTCCTTAGTTGGTCTGTACGGCTAAAGGCTTCAGAAATTTGTATCCCTGTCATAAAGAAATGTAAAATCTTCCTAAAGATTTTTGACTATGCACCCCTTATAGCTGAAATAATTTGAGCATTGGGATTCACTGTAATAGTTAAAGTTTTAAAACGATGGCATGCCTTTTTATATGTTGTTATTATAATGTTGGGATGTGTTTTGTGTGTTTTGATTAGCAATGTGTCTGGTTTTAAATGCATTGTTTGATAGTGCCTGAGTTTTCATTTTTTTTATTTTTTAGCTTCTATATTCTTTCCTGCTGTGGACTGATATTACTTGACAGGAACTCCCAGACACTTTTTTTCCTCCAAAAAGTGTATAGAGGCTAGTCCCTCCATAGTCTGAACATTGGCATCAAGCCAATGTTTTACTGGTCTGCCGACAACACCACACAGAAGTGGACTAATGTCTAGAGGGAAGATGGAGAGGCCGAGAAGGGAGAGGAGGGCACAACGAGGAGGCGAAGAATTGTAAATATTCTCTAGACATTAGTCCACTACTCTCTATCTAATTATATATTAACACATAAAGGGCTCAAATTTAGGTGCCAGGTCACCATTGTGTCTAGGAAATGAGACATGGTCACTGAATCTCTGCAGGTATGGTTGGTGGTATCTGCAGGGATCATGGATCTGTACTTACATGGGCACAGATCTGATGCACAGTTGCCTCTTGGTGTTTTGATGCAGAGTGGCAGAATATGACATCAAAATGACATCATACCCAGTGCTCTGCATGACTGAAGTGTGTGAGGAAGCTGTGCATCTGATCAGTACCTATGTAAGTTCAGATCCAATCTCTCCCGTGCTGCACAAGATGCCAGGGAAGCTGAGGCTCCTCCATCTCCCTAAAAGGCAGCAGGTTCATTAAGGTAGAATATGTTCAGTGGATTTCGGATAACATTTTTTCATTCAAAAGTAAGGATCACTCATGCCTTCCACTTGTCATATAACAAAACTACAAATTAGCAATGGCTTTCGTTTTTTTTTTATTATTAAAGGAGATCTCCATTCAAAGCCCTTGGTATAGCCAAAACACCCAAACACCTCTACACATAACATTCTTTGAATAAGGCAAATTTGTATGATTGGTATTAAAGAATCGCTGTGACTAGACAATAAAATGTGACATTTACTGAGCCATGCTGTGCATACCTTCCATTACATTATTCAAAAACATCTTAGGGAAAGTTTTGAATGACTGCAACACTAATCTACCACAGTTAATGTCATTTTAAGAATATAGATTCCCTTTTCCCAAATGTTAAATATTCCTGTAATGTAGAGCCAGCCAAATTGTTGGTTCAGTTAATGGGAACGGCAGTCCACAATAGCTGGGGTTGATAAGTTAGTCATCAATCTAGACCAGTGATGGCGAACGTTTTTGGTCCCGGGTGCCCAATTTTTGACCGACACAAAGTGCCAACACCGCATACTCACACACGCTTATACTCATACACACACGCTTATACTCATACACGCACACTTATACTCATACACGCACACTTATACTCATACACACGCACACTTATACTCATACACACGCACACGCACACTTATACTCACACGCACACTTATACTCACACGCACACTTATACTCACACGCACACTTATACTCACACGCACACTTATACTCACACGCACACTTATACTCACACGCACACTTATACTCACACTCATGCGCACGCACACTTATACTCAAACTCACACACACATTTATACTTATACACATACACACATTTATACTTATACACATACACACATTTATACTTATACACATACACACATTTATACTTATACTCATACACACTTATACTCATACACGCACACTTATACTCATGCACACGCACACTTATACTCATGCACACGCACACTTATACTCATGCACACGCACACTTATACTCATGCACACGCACACTTATACTCACACGCACACTTATACTCACACGCACACTTATACTCACACGCACACTTATACTCACACGCACACTTATACTCACACGCACATTTATACTCACACGCACACTTATACTCTCACGCACACTTATACTCACACTCATGCGCACGCACACTTATACTCAAACTCACACACACATTTATACTTATACACATACACACACATATATACTCATACACACATATACACACACACTTATACTCCTACACACACTTATACTCCTACACACACTTATACTCCTACACACACACACTTATACCCAAACACACTTATACCCAAACACACTTATACCCAAACACACTTATACCCAAACACACTCATACTCATACAGACACTCATACTCATACAGACACTCATACTCATACAGACACTCATACTCATACAGACACTCATACTCATACAGACACTCATACTCATACAGACACTCATACTCATACACACACTCATACTCATACACACACTCATACTCATACACACACTCATACTCATACACACACTCATACTCATACACACACTCATACTCAAACACACACACACACTTATTCTCATACACGCACACTTATACTCATACAGACACTCATACTCATACAGAGACTCATACTCATACAGAGACTCATACTCATACAGAGACACATACTCATACACACACACACACTCATACTCATACACACACACACACTTATACTCATACTCGCACACACTTATACTCCTACTCGCACACACTTATACTCCTACTCGCACACACTTATACTCCTACTCGCACACACTTATACTCCTACTCGCACACACTTATACTCCTACTCGCACACACTTATACTCCTACTCGCACACACTTATACTCCTACTCGCACACACTTATACTCCTACTCGCACACACTTATACTCCTACTCGCACACACTTATACTCCTACTCGCACACACTTATACTCCTACTCGCACACACTTATACTCCTACTCGCACACACTTATCATATTCATACCCAAACACACACACACACACTTATACTCACAAACGCACACACGCATGCAGGTTCAGCTCTCACCGCTTATCTGCTCCTTGTCCTGGAGGTGCAGGCATCAGTGTAATAGACGGGCGCTGCCTGTCACCTGCTTCTTCTCCAGATGATTTACGCATGTGCGTTATGTGAAGAAGCATTCAAGTCGGAAAGCAAACGGTTAATTGCTTTCCGACTTGAACGCTTCTTCACAGAACGCGCATGCACCAATCATCTGGAGAAGAAGCAGATGACCGGCGGCGCCAATCTATTACGCTGATGCCTGCACCTCCAGGACAACGGAGCAGATAAGCGGTGAGAGCTGAACCTGACCGCGTGCCACTGCTGAGGGCTCGGCATGCCAGTAGTGACACGCGTGCCATAGGTTTGCCACCGCTGGTCTAGACCAACCAAACATTTGTCTACCCAATTGAAGTGGAAGAGAGTTCTATGATGTTCAGCCAGCCAACTGGCTGAATGGGCATTATGGGAATTGTAGTAAACTGCCTGGGTGTACAAGGCTTGCCATCACTGTAATGTGGCTGCATATGTGTGTAATGGAGTATTGTGTGTGAGGTATCAGGGTGCCTGTTAGGTGTGTGTTAAAGGTGCTGTGTGCATCAGGTGTGCCTTGTGACACATGCAGGCAGTCCATAAGCCGTAAATATATCTGTAGCATCCATTCCATTTACTGCCTGGCTTGTTATTAAATAAAGAAGCATATGAAATAACAGAACCATTATTTTACCTGTTAAGTGCTTACAGTGTGTTCGGCAATGTCTTTTTAAAAGTGATACTATTAGGCAATTAGAGGGAAGCTGTGACAAGGGAACTGCAAAATTAATGACAAAATAGCAGAGTTTGAAGTGCTGCTGAATTGGAGAATTTTTACAATTCTGCTTCTTTGGCCTTAAGTTTGAAATTTCCTTGTCAATTCCCTCATGAAAAAGTCCACCATGATCTGTGTTTTTAGCCCGTGCCATTATGTCATTGCTCAATGTGCACACTCGCCTATTGGTGTATGCTATTAAACCCTTCAGTGCTTGTGAGGACTTTTGAGGTATGCTGAGTTTATTAACCTCTTCTTCAGTGGCACATTAAGAATATTAACACCTGCTTTGCTGGACAGCCAATGTTACAATGATTGCATTACACAGGTAGGAGCTGATGCCGTTTGTGCACTAACCTTCATTGTCCCCACAGATTTAAGGTCGATCTAGAGCAGGGGTGTCAAACTATGCCCCTTGAGAGTATTATCTGAAACATAGTCAGCAGCTGGAGAGGCTGTAGTTTTACATATCGGATCTACAACCTAGATGTGTCTAGAAGCAACCATCTTTCCTTCACAGTGAGGCATAAGGGGCCTTACTATGAAGATAACCTAACATTTCTTTTTTTCAAGTTACATGACACTTTATGCTCCGACCAGCAGCCATCATGCTTCACTGTAAAGGAGAGTGATCCAGTCACTAACTGTCACTGCTAGTCCATTTAGAGGCTCTTGTTTTTGCCATCAATAGAGGGGACCTTAGCTCTGAACCCAGAGAGATGTGAATAGCGGTTGTCCACTCTGGCTGAGGACATGCTGAGCTGGGGGATAAACACATGTGTTTCTGCAACAATCTAGTGCCACTTTAAAATGATTTGGGGTACCAATCTGTAAGCAGCCAGTATCCTTTTAATTAAATAAATAATCATGCAATCATCCCAATTCTTCCCTAACACTCTGGGCAGCTATTGATGTATTGAAAGTATATAATTTAATGGCACTCCTATGACTGTGACAACAAGATTCAATTTATACATGAAATCTAGATGTTAAAATAGATGGAATATTATTATTACAGTGATAGGAGTGCAGTACCTTTTTTTTTTTTATATCTTGTGATTTTATTGCTTAATTGTGTACACTGTTTAGAGGATTAGGGGAAATTTGTAATGCTTGAGATTTACCCACAATACTTTATTATCTGACCATTGTTAACTTGAGTTGGAAATCTTGGTTTTGTGGAATGCCTGATCTAGCACTGTATCGGAGATATTCCAGACCTATGAAGAAGTATGAACTTGCCTGAAACAAAAAGCAGAAGGCCACACATGGTGCAGTGTGTAAACATTATATTCTGTAATAAAAGTACAGTTTTATGAACTCACAACTGCTTGACCTAGTATCTTATTGCACTAAATAAACAGACGTCTGTTCAAATAAATTTCCCTTTTTCAAACATCTTGGTTCATGCACAAACATAATGGACTGCCAATTTGGGCTTAGATGTTAAAAATGCTGTTTCCTTCTGACATGAGGATACTAATGCACGCAACATAGTTTTGTTGTAAGGAATTTTTCTCCCAGAGCGGAAGCCTTAAAAACCCCATAGGCTACTGCATTAGTATCACAAGTAGTAAAAATATAAATGATGATATCTAGACCATTTTTACTGTGTTTAGCTGTATAACACCTGGTGTGGTTCTCTAAATGTTGAGAAACCATAGCAGGTGTTATACATATTTTTATTTAAACACAACTGGGTAATCCTTAACTTCTGGACCATTGAGGGTCGTTGACGACAGGTTTAAGAAGCACTGGTCTAGAAAAGGGTGCAGTGTGACAATCGGCTATATTGAGTAGCCATATTTAAGAAATTTGGTTACTTTGACCCATCTGGCCCCATTTTGTCCCAAAGCTGTCTATACTGAGTGGACCGTTAGCTCTGGGCTTAGATTTTGGTTTTGGGTGGTGGTTAGAGTTGGAGTCAAAAGGTCACTGTAGGAGAAAATGGTTCGGAAATAAAAAAACAAAACTTTTAGGTTATAAAAACACTTTAGGTTATAGTTCTATAACTTGCAATACCAAACTGAAACAAATCATGTAACCTTTGTACAGTTCTAAACTCAGGAGGAATATTAATATATTAAGCAGATTTTTTGTAATTTGCGTTTGTAGATGTGTAAAAGATTTTTCATGTAAAAATTATGATTATTTTTTTTTATAGTAAATTGTTATGATAAATATAATGTATCTAAAGAAATGGTGATAGTATGATATGTGTGGGTACATTAAATGAGAGAGGGGCAAATTACAGCTAAACACAAACACCGCAGAAATGTTAAAACAGCCATTGTCACAAAGATTACAGTATTTTCAAAACAGTTCAGTCACTAAGGGGTTAATATGATTTCCCTGCAGTTCTATGTTTAAATATTAGGGGTCTCTGTAATGTTATTCAGTTCTGATAACGAGTTACATAGTATTTTCCTTCTATATAGACCATTTTAAAAAGTGCATGTAGTTGTTGTGCATTTATCTAGACAAACCTGTGACTGTCATTTTGTGTTGCCGAAAATATTTTTGTGTCAATCTGTTCAGGTCTGAAATTTGCTTATTACAATAACTTCCTGAAGTGTTTGCGTTTATAAAGTTGTTTTTCATTATGATACATAATTATTTATGCAGTGCACTGTGTGTGTGGTCTTCAGATTAGTTTATACTTCTGGATTATCTGGTAGTATGATATGTTTCACAATTTATATGATAACAATTCTGCATGCTATTTATCTAGTAATGCATATTCTTCAAAAATAAATACACAGTATTTATCTTTTTTTTTTTCCATGCAATATTTAATTTTAAGGTATACCTTCTGCAGGATTTCTCCTGGTAAGTGATCCTCCTACATGAAACTTTTTTTTTTTTTTTTTTTTTAAATAGATGTCCCCAGCACTTTCTGGGAACTAATCAGAGGAGTGTGTGCAAATGGAGTCTCTGTGCATCTCTATGCCCAAAGCTTTCCCCTTTATTTTCAATGATGAAGTGACAAAAATACAGCTGTATGCTCAGAATTTTCAAATGTAGGCTAGGGGTTGGCACATACCTGTTTTTGCTGCATTGTTGAATGTGCTGTGTGTGTTTGAGCTTGAAAAAAGTTTGAAATGGTGGCATGGCAGCCATTCAAATTCAGTGTTCTTGTTTTTTGCTTTTGTTTTAGATGTGTTTTTGCTCTTGAAATTTGTGTCAAGTTTTGAGTATGTTGCACTGATCCTGCCTGAAACACTAGCCTAGCATACTGTGTGAAACAGAAGAGGCAGTGGGCCCCCTTGAATAGTATTCTGGGAATATCCAAATGTTTTTTTATTTATTTTGATACATTCTAATTATTTTTGTTTAGTTTTGTCAAGGCTCTTTACATTAATAAATAGTTTACCACTTATTTTACTGAAAAAGCCCCTTTGGACATTTAACACCTTGCAAATAGAAAATACATTATTGTAGCAAGTCACAAGTTATGGATCTTATATTCTTTTGAGGTATGTCCTAATAACATAACATGCAAATGAGCTGCTTCACAATATTAAGGGATTAAACCTTAAAATGAAAACTATTGCAGTTCTGTCGATTTTTAATGCTGTCCTCATGCTAATGGCTGTTAAGACCAGCATAGAACATCCATATGCTCTAAGAGGTTAAAGGACAACTGTCAGCAGAAAATGAAGTATGATTAAAAGATTGCAGCACGTGTAGGGATTTTAAATATTAATGTTTGTAATGAAACAATACAAATAAGGAACCTCTATTGAGTCCCCTTTTGCTTGTAGAGCACTCTCAGGAGGCAGACATGTTTAGAAGCTTGGGTTAGATGAAGGAAGATCTCACCCATACGACCCAAGATATCCGATATATACACACACACACACACACGCAAGATGATTTACTCTGGCCATCATATTTTTGCAGGAGTTTTGTGTTTGGTGAATGGGGCGCTTTAATTATGTTTCTGTAACATAAATAACATTACAATTTGAAAGATGTTACAGTTTTTCATAGTCAACCACTTAGTGACATGGTTTCTTCTCTGTCTTTCCCTTAGTGACATGGACTGTTTTAATATTTCTACCTTAAGTAAGGGGGGGGGGGGGGGGGGGGGGCATGAAAATCAATGCTGGGGGAACAGTAATAAAGTGGGGGGGGGGGGGGTGGAAAGAGGGCCTGATGATGGTGATTATGCTGGTGGAACAATAATGAGCTGGGGGAACAGGGAGGTTGACGATGATGCTGATGCTGGGGGAACAATAATGATGCTGCGGGAACAGGGACATTGATGATGATGATGATGGAACAACAGTAATGATGCAGGGGAAGGCAGGGAGGTTGATAATGATGCTGGAGGAGCAGTAATGATGTGGTGTGGGTGAGAGGGGCTGATGATGCTGTGGAGGTGAGGGTGATGTGGTGAATGGGGGATGATGTGCAGTGAGTGTGCCTGGCAAGTGCTTTGGGTGCAATATAGGTGCATGGCAAGTCTTTTAGGTGCAGTGTGGGTGCAAAAGAAAGAAAAAAAAAAAACAATAAATGCTTTTTCCCCCAATAACATTTATATTCCATATGGAAAAAGTTGAATATTAAAAAGTTAATATAAGTATAAATGCATCTAAATACGTGTATATATATATATATATATATATATATATATATATATATATATATATATATATATATATTTAAAGGGACAGTCTAGTCCCCAAACTCACTGATGCAAGATGACTACCACTTGTATAGTGCACAGGCTTTTTTACCAGTGTGATTTGATGCAGCCTGCATAAATCACATTTTTAATATTTGACTCAAGCCCTCCCCAGTGATTATTCTGCATATTTACTGCAGTTGGGGCAGCACTGATTATATAGACACTGAGCATAAAAAGTTTTGTTTCATTTAGTAAATGCATGTACTCCTGGAATAGAATACATTGTGTGGACTATGATAAACTTGTACACAGTAGAATATCTTAACAGTACAACACATTGTCTGGTGACATCACCAGAGAAGCAGGAAATTCCATTTGTCTGAATTCAATTATAACATTGGTACCTGCAGAAAAAACTGTTATTTCACAGTTTCATCTTGCTGTAAATATATTATATTTTAAGAAATGCAAAATGTAAAACATGCATTAATATTTGGAAGATGCATTTTGGGCACCAGGCTAACCTAACCGCACGCACTGCAATGGTTAGGTAGGCATATATATTAAGACTTTGGGAGGCCCTGGAAAAATCCTGATAGACCAGAGGAGCTGTGAACCAAAAAAATGTTTGGAAACTACAGGGTTAAAGCATAGGCACCCCCAATATAGTGACTAGAAGTAGACTAGATTTAAATTGTTCTTTGTTTATATTCGGAATCATGGAATACAATTGGAAAAGGAGTTACTGAATATATGTATTAACACACACAAGCCTGTAATATTCCTTTTTGGTGTGAAGCCTTTTCCCTGGAAGTAACTGTTTCTAAGAATATCATTCTTAATATACTTCTTGGAAAAAATGCAATCTGAACGGCTCTGTCAGTACTCCACTGGCTCATTAGTTTCAACGATTTGGTTTTATATGCTGAGCTAATGATATGCATTTGGAAATATATTTTATAATTCCATGGGTATATATTGAGGTTAGTGGGACATTTTTGAAATTCCTTACCAAATACCAGCTATAATGTATAAATAAGGGTTGTGTTTAGTGGCAGTGCCTTTATCAGTGGTAAGAGGTGACAGATGGCGAAGCAACACTCCCAGTACTGGATAAGAGGGCACTATATAACAATCCGCTGTGCTGAATATCGTATAGCAAATCCTCCCACTGCCTAGTTGCCAACATCAGCCTTGTTTCCAGTATCCACGCGCTGCAGAAAGAACATGCTCAGCATGTAGGATACATATATGCTCAGACAGAATTCAGTTGATCATTGTAGCTGGTACCTTTGTTTTCTCCACCCTGATTGATTAATGGGATTCTGTCTGTGCAAATGAACATCCAATATACCGATGGGCTGCATTTTGCATGTTCTTTCCGCACCATGTGGAACACGTGTCCATGGAATCATGGCAACTATGCCCATGACTACTATTTCTGTGTTCAACCTGAATGTTTTACCCTGCATTTTTACATGATGCTGTGAACCATAGAAAAGGGCTTGACAAATCTAATTAGATTTTAGGAGCCAGCAAATTTTTTTAGGAGCCATACAATCACGCAAGCATACACGCAATTCATAAACACACACGCCTACTTCACATATATACACACACACACCTACTTTACATATACACATATATCCAAACACCTCACACACACCTACTTTACATATACACATATATACAAACACCTCACACACACCTACTTTACATATACACATATATCCAAACACCTCACACACACCTACTTTACATATACACATATATACAAACACCTCACACACACCTACTTTACATATACACATATATATATATACAAACACGCACACCTACTTTACATATACACATATATACAAACACCACACACACCTTCTTTACATATACACATATATACAAACACCACACACACCTTCTTTACATATACACATATATACAAACACCACACACACCTTCTTTACATATACACATATATACAAACACCACACACACCTTCTTTACATATACACATATATACAAACACCTCACACACACACACACACGCACACATATATACAAACACCACACACACCTACTTTACATATACACATATATACAAACACCTCACACACACACACACACACACCTACTTTACATATACACATATATACAAACACCACACACACACACACACACACCTACTTTACATATACACATATATACAAACACCTCACACACACCTACTTTACATATACACATATATACAAACACACACCCACCTCACACAGTCTTTTCTTGGTGTGTCCCCCCTCCCTGCTGCTTTACCTCATTGCAGGGGAGGGGGACATCCGTGCTGCAGCATGTCTTCATTCATCGGCCTGCTGAGTGCCAGGATGTCACGTGACGACACCCGGCACTCAGACACGCGTTGCGCGAGGGGGCGGAGCTTGCAGTCTGTGCTATCCGCACAGACTCTACCCCCTTGCGCTCCGAAAAAAGAAAAAAAATCAGATGGCAGTGGCAAGGTGACAGGGAGGGTAACTTCACCCAGGCGCCAGTTCTCATTTCCTGGTCGCCATGGCGACCTGGCGCCTGGGGTTTGTCGAGCCCTGCCATAGAAGTTGTTCTGGGGATATTCTCCTCTCCTATCTACAGTTGATTAATTTGCTAGTCTGCTTTGTAGCTGACAACCATATTATTTTACAGCTATAATATTATTATTTTTACAGCCATTCTGTTTTACTTCCTGTCACTCTTATCCAACTGACATGGCAACAGTTCTATTTTCATGCTTTACAAATCATTTTTCTAATTTCCCTTACGGAAAGGGAAAGCCCTAGGGCTGCAGAAGCTGTGAATTCATCAAGAGATCAGCTAGTTATGCAGAATGCTGATAATTCCCTTTTTTTACTTTTTTATTACTAGGGGATACAGAATAAGTTTTAATGACCGTAAGAGTAATATTTGCCTTGCAAACAATTACTTTGCAATTTTTTCACTTCAGGGCAGGGGAAGGAGCTTCTATGCTATGACTCAATTTAGAGCTAGGTTGCCGACTACACTCCATATACAATGGAAGCGATTCACTGCAAAAATCTGGCATTAACAGCAGAGCTGTTTAATTTTGTGTCATATCTTATACATTTGCACTGGGTGCATAAAATATTCTCTCTGGCTATCCATCTATCGATTTTGGGATTTGTTGATGAATATTTAGTCATTGGCGTATTGGGGATTCCCAATCTCTGTCAAAATCTGAGTCTGAGGGACATGGACACTCCATCTGCATGGGCGTCCACAAGGGTGAGCAACAGAAGGGACTGGAGGTGGAGAGTAGCTGGATCCCCTTAATATTTGCCTGCAGCAGAGCACTATGAAAATAATGGAGACCCCCAAATCATTTCCAGACAGAATGGAGCCATGCTAAATACCCTGAGTACCAGATCAATTTTTGCGTTAGCTGATATCCTAATAAATTGTCTTTAATTGATGTGTGCCGCTCTTTATTCATATTTTTGTTATCTTGATTATTTCTGTTGGTCATATTCACATTAAAGAGCAGGCAATTTTTTGAATTATTTATAATTTATATTTTTGGACTGTTTGTTTGTTGTGACATTGTCATCCTCCAACAATGGTCTATCTGGTAACTCAAAGTTTACATGTGGCAATCCCTGATTTTTTTTTTGTATGGCTGTCACCCTGCCGGTGAAGCTTAGTGTTTTTTTTTTTTTAATATAATAAAACAAAATAATAATCTAAATCTTACCGTTAGTTGTGCAGTGCATTAAGGAATATGAATTTCCCAAGCAGTGATCAGGTGTGGCTTGAAGTTGACAGCAGCACTGAAAGGTGACTGCTTTTCTGAGGTTGGTAAAGCCACTTGCTTGGTTGGTATGGAAACGTATTATGACATCACAGTGTGTGTGGCATGACAATGTATGGCCCATGATGATGCTGTGTTTTTGCTTGAGCTATCGCCACACTGCAAACCGAACGTCAGGGGAAACGGTTGGTAATCAGATGTTGAGGTATTTAGCCACATTTTGCGAAGCATTTTGAGTTTCTTATGCCAGGAACCTACGATAGTTAGGTGGGGAAGTAAAACACACACCGCAATTTAGTTTTAATAAGACAGAAGTGTATTATCTTGCATCTATATGAGGAACTATATATTAATTATTTTTATATATTATTTACTTTTACAAGTTGTTGAATATATGAATCCCCAATTCCCTATATATTATACAGTCATGTGTTAATGGTCATTTTAACTACTCCAGAGCAATTGTATCAAAACTGATCAACTGCAGGAAGTCTAGGAGTGTATGATACATGAACAGCTACATTTACAGCAGTAATGTTGATATGTCTCTTTCTGGGAAAAAGGGATAACTAGGTCAGGCCTTGAGAGAGAAGAATTGTGTACTAGATATACATTTTTCTTTCGAGTAATAGATCTAATTGTGACATGGTGTTGTGTTTTTTTTTTTTTTTTTACCTCGAAGTAAAAATAGCCTTGATAACAAGGATATGCATTTACAAACCGAAGTGTAAAAGGTGCATTTTTTTCTTCTTTCTTTTATTGGCTTGAGTGATTTCTTAGAAAGACTGATCTCATTTTGGACTATTATCTTGCAGGAAAACATATATTGTTAATGTAACACTAGCATAAGTATATGAAAGGGAATAAAAGCTCTGTTCTTGCCATCAGTGGAGGGCTGGCAACTGCTGGAGGGGGCAAAATTATTTAGCTGGCCATCATCATCATCAGATGTAGACACACATAGACATGCAAAACAGATTTGCAGACCAGTAATGTACAAAAATTGGTAGGTAGATAAGACAATTGTATCAAAAGTGTTACAGACTAGGGCATTTAAAGTGAAAAGTGATTCTCTTCCAGATCATTGGGAGATATTAGACATCATGCCGAAGGGCAAGTGCCCTCCTGCCCCCCTTGCCAGCCTTCCTCTGCTTGCCATTTATTACACGTCCATCCAGTTCTATTAAGGTCTGTCTGCATGAGTTGCCAATAGAGGCCACATAGTATTTGTGAATCCTTTCAATGCTCTGAAGTCTAGGGGACCATTAATACCTGTACTTCACCCGGCTCATAAAAACCTAACTAGTAGTTCAAGGGCTAATTAGTTTTAAAGAGCATAGTTCCTATTGTCTCAGCCTCATTTCTACTTCATTGAAATGTTAGGTCAATGGTAGTTGGCAGGAGAGGGCGCCTTAAGCTTTCAAATATTTCTTTGTTACAATTTGTGTCCCTCCCCAAAATACCACTTGTTGATGAGATTGAATTTATGAGCCCAGCTCTCTATCCCCTATTTGGACAGTAGTCACACGATTTTAAGGAAAGCAATCTCTTCCGTCCCTTGGTTCCAATTGGAAACATCACATGGCAGTTTAACTGGGGTCTATATACACTTCAGGTTTTAGTTCTTGTAGGTGGGATAATTGAATCAAAAGCAATTAGCATTCCTCTATGGAACACGAACACTAGCAGGCTAAATTAATTTGGTTTGTATTCACCCAGCTCTGTGAAGCTTTCCACAAGACTAGGAGAGCTTAATTAATCCACACACATGAGCACCCCACTGAATAAAAGGTTGTAAAGGAGTATAGTGTCCAACTCCTGAACTATACTGGTCATTAATATGCATTGACATAGATTTACTGTTAAGAAACTGATCTGGAAATGCATGTAAACCTGATACAAAGGGAAAGTAGGTCAAGGTCTCTGCAGTAATAGTAGATAAATTAGCTGCACTGGTGGAAATAGTATGTATATGACATGCACATGCTGTGTACGTGTCGTTTAGCATGTGGAAAGGATGACTATTGCACACCTTCCTGACAATATCTGCTTAAAATTGTAAGCAGGAGGCCTAATTGCAGGCTCTATTGTTTTTTTTTTTATTGACAAGCTAATTTAATCTGTTTGTACGGTTAATATTGTGGAGTTCACCAGTAGGGGCAGTAGACTGTGTATGGGCAGTATGGTCTCTTGAGATATGCATGTCTGGCTGTACTGATTGTGTTTGAGTAGATCTAGTGTATGCTTTTTTTTTTTTCACTTTGCACTTTTATAATTTGATCAGCTAATGTCTCAGTATATAGGATCATCTTTTATTTAACCAGTGTGTGTGTGTGTGTGTGTGTGTGTGTGTGTGTGTGTGTGTGTGTGTGTGTATATTGAAATGATCTTTAATTTATAGTTCTCTCTTTTAGCTTGATGTGTTTGGAGAAGACTTTTGTATTGTGCTTATCGAGGACTTCAAGTACTTGTAACGTATATTCTGTGTAACTATTATTCATGATCCCCTGACACGCAGCTAACCTAGGTGTCTGACCCCCAAAACTTCTATCTATGAATTGTGTTTTTCTTTTCCTTTTTTTTTTTTTTTAATTGTGAAGCCATGGATTTTTTAATTTCAAATGTTCCTTTGTAACAGTATATATTACTTTTTTAGTTGTGTAACTTTGTCATGATAACTTCATGCCTCTGTAGAATGTGCAGTTTTCTATTTTTAGTGCATAAGGCGAAGGTTGTGTAATTATCACGATCTGTGGAATTCTGCAGTTGAAAAAGTGAGTTAAAAGATTTAATAACCTACAGACAGTGGTTTTTTAATAGAACAGAAATTACAAGAGCTGGATTCTTTCATTGTGACACTCCTAATGCAGGGCTGAGATCCATTTAATATTATTTATGCAGGATATTGTGTAACATAATGAGGGGGATTTCAAAGTCGGTGACTATATTTTTAAGGGTTGTATGTGTTTTATGATTAAGCACGGGTTACCGTGCGAAACGCGTTGTGTTTCTGCTATTTCCCACTTTATCTGCTTGAATATGTTTTGTATTCCTATCACGTTTGAAGATTAAAACCACTACCCTTTTTACCTGGAAAATGTGAGTGCGCTCTTCTGTGTTCCTGTTTTTGATTTTGGCTGTTTGCTGGGCGCTGGGTTGGCGCCTTTGGAGCAGCACCTCACCAGAAGCCGCAGAGGGATTATTTCTACTCGGTTGATACGGTGGAGCCCGGTACCTCTATCCTGTTCTTATGTGTTTTTTGCCTTCATTGTGATCATCTGACCGATGTGTTTGCCTAATAGGGCTACCTAATTACTTTTAGGTCCAACAAAACATACATTGGTAGCAACCAAGCAGCTTTATGTATTAAGGAGGTCTGTATCGTAGCAATTTCCCTACTTCAATAAGTCGGAGCCGCAAGAATCCCACACTCTTTCATAGAGAACATGAAAACTCAAGATAGGTTGCCAGAAAGAGCACCAGAGGCACGGCTAAACTGGACCCAAGACATAGTTTAAAACTTCTTTTTGTAAAGTACAAAAATCAATAGACAACTGACAATTGAGCAGACAGACATACAGAATGATTCGTAATAGGTTGATAAATTTAAAGTATAATTTTATAAAAATATGTGGTAAACTAACCTTAGTTAATTTGCTTTAAAGGAAATTGTGCACGGAAGCTAAGCAGTAAGTCAACTTTTTAAGAACCATGACTCCCTGGATTATTGAAAATTTATTTTAGCTGACAGCGTTACTTTAAGGAAGATTTAGTTTCTGACCAATATTTTCTCCCTATGATTCACTTTATCGAAGCACTGTCATTTGAATAAAAATGGTGTGAAAAAAGTTAAGATTTCCTAGACAGATTGATTTTGATTAAGATTGCGCTATCACTTCTGGGGCAAAATCATTGACCTTGTGGAAAGTTGTCCCTGGCCAGATGCACTGTCTGCTTTCATTTTCATATCTACAGGGCAGGTGGGAAGAAACATGTCCAATTTATCAGATAGGTTTCCTCTCCTCTATACTTCAACCTGCCTATAATATACTGCTTGAAGTGAAATTCTCCAGTCTATTCTTTTATGGTTTGTCTGTCCACCTGAATATATTTTATGACATTCTTGCATATCCCGCTCATCCAGTTTTATATTTTTTGTGTTTTTTTTTTATTTTTTATCACAAGCTAGTTAAGGTATAGATTTCAACTTGACTATACATATGCAGGATGTACAATAACATACATAGTATTTGGATCTCTAGTTTTCAGGATTATATTTATAAGCCTTGTTGCTCAGCGATGCTTAATGTTAATTGTTTTGAGCAGGATTATGGCTTTTGAGGCCCAAGTTTAACACCCTTGCTGTATTGCAATTTGCTAGTCCTAGCTAACCATCTTAGCAGTAGTAATCAAGAGGTGTTAAATTGGGCTATACCCATCATTTCCACCAAATATTCCACTACACAGGAGAAGGATTTCTATGGATGGATTTCATTATGATATTCAATTATGTTGTGCCTTCATTTTCAATAAAATATAATTTCCTTAGATTTAACTATTACTTTATCTACAGCAGCATTAGTCACTGCATTAATATACAATTATGTTAAACATAGTAATGGTCTTTTCAAGTGGATCTGTAATACAAAAATATGTGTTTTTGTAAATGTACAGTATATACATAAGCAAAATCTGTCTATGTAAGCTCTCCCTTAACGAGATCACTTTCTTAATTAAGTAGGTTTAGATCTGAAACACAAATCAATAGAAATAATTGAAGACTAATTCTGAATAATTTTTATAACTTTACAGCTAACTGGAGCTAATCAAACCCAACTATAGTTTTACACCACAATAAATTCAATCTTTTTGGGGTGTTAGAGTGGAATTTGGGTCGTGTGGCGCAATGATTTCGCCAACAAAATGTTGATTGGTGCATTTAAACAAAGGGAGCTTTAATTAATATAGTGGTTATATAGTGATCTGGAATGTAATTCCTATGATTCTATAAATGTGTTTTGTGTGGTGTAGGGTTTTTGCTAAATTCCTCGCATGCTGCTGTTGTAGTTCCTGGCTTGTGTCCTGGTTTCACCCATTTGTTGCTGCCCTTTGAGCCAACCCTTTTTATCCCCCTTGAGCTGGTTTTGTTTGGAGACTTTGACATGCCCCAAACCGTATGCAAGGGGAAGTGGCTGCGAGCATATTGTGTAGCTGACAAGACATGGATGTTTGCCTTGCATGAGTACTGTGCTGACTCAAACAGCGAGTGACAGGAGCTGACCTGCAGTCTCATCTTGTCATCTAGCCCATCCAATCGATTGATCGAGGCAGTAACACATGCCCCTCCAAGCTGAAATGACAGCAAAACCATAATTGATAATTGTGGGTCATCTGCAAAGGACGCTTGTCATTTAGCCACACTGCCCCATGAGGAATGCCTTTTCATGCAATTTATGCACGGAGTGTAATTATTGCACATTTTGTTTTGAAAGAAACATAGAAACACAGAATGTGTCGGCAGATAAGAACCATTCGGTCCATCTAGTCTGCCCAATTTTCTAAATACTTTTATTAGTCCCCAATTCCTTATCTTATATCTAGGATGGCCTTGTGCCTATCCCACGCATGCTTAAACTCCTTGACTGTGTTTACCTCCACCACTTCAGCTGGAAGGCTATTCCATACATCCACTACCCTCTCAGTAAAATAAAACTTCCTGATATTACTTTGAAATCGTTGCCCCTCTAATTTAAGACTATGTCCTCTAGTTGTGATAGTTTTCCTTCTTTAAAATATACTGACTTCCTTTACTGTGTTGATTCCCTTTTATGTATTTAAATGTTTCTATCATATCCCCCTATCTTTCCTCCAAGCTATACATGTTAAGATGCTTTAACCTTTTCTGGTAATTGTTATCCTTCAATAAGTTATGTTTAATTGAAATATTTCACCAATTTAACAAAAAAATTTTGACGGTTGTCTTTTTAGTAAATTTTGCTAGACAAAATAATGAGAACATATGTTGGACGTACATAATAATGTTCAACAGGAAAGTCTTCATAAAATGGATTTGGATAAAACAACATAATCTAGCAGACACATTCTGCTGCACTGATCGTTGGACATTAATGATGGATTTCTTGGTCTGTAAATGTAATGTTTAATATCATCCACAAGAAATAAATCTTTAAACCAATTCTCTGCAGTTTAGCGCCTCCTTAAACAGAATTGAACACATAGTTGTTATAGATTTGTAGAATTAATATTTTTGGTGCCCAGCAAAGAGGTGTAGTCTCTAAAAAAATGTTTTGCTTTTGTTGGTTCGTCAACTGACCAGTGGCGCTAACACTGCTTCTCCACCAAAATTAATTTGTCATAGCTTGACCTATTCCCACTTGTTATCATGTTGTAAATGGTTAAGGTTACATCTAGAAAGCCTTTTAAAAAACAACTGTAGTGAAAACAATTTCAGTTTCTTTAACTTTATAACAGTGCAGAAAAAGCTAAATGAAAGGAAAGAATAAATACTTAAAAAATTTTGTTATTGATATTCTAGCTCTCACTGCCCCATAGTGCTTGCTCCAAGGAACAGATGTGCATCCCCACTTGTAGGTAGAGTTTTGCGCATGTGCAACTGGTGCTAAACGAATGCATGGTGCCATTTTGGTAACTGGCAGCAGTTGTGGTGGCCATCTTGGATACTGGCAGCAGCCATCGCGTAATGCACAAAATGGCTTTTGTGCATGCGTGATCAGTCAGAAACAGGGATTCACATTTTCAGTTGGACCGATATCTTTTGCATTATGGATGTGCCCAGCATCCTGTAGGGGTAGAGTTGGAGCTATAGAAAGGTATTTACCCTATCTTGTTATTTAACTTTTTTATTCACTGTTATTGGCAGTGTGAAGGCTTTTTAAAGGAAAAAATATATTTTTGCACTACAGTTCTCCTTTAATAGGAAACAGGTCTTAACTTGGTATAAAATTATAATGTATTATTTCACCAGCATACAAAGTTAACAAACAAAGTTCCTCATAAGCACATGAGCGAAGGTGGCATATTTGCCAACTGCTTTGTACGTTTAGCGCTAAGAGGCGCTTAGTCATAGGCAAATTAATATAACACTAACATAAATTAAAATACGAAAAAAACTATAATTACAAACCACACCATCCAATTTTTATAAACAAATTCCTGGTTTATGTATAAACTTCCAACACTGGAAAGTGTTGGAAGAGGTATAAAAACACACAAGATTTGCACCTTTTTTTTTTTTTAGAACTCTCCATGCTTTGCATTATGGTTGAACGAATCAGGCGCTTTTTACCCCCTATTATGTTCAACAGGCGTGTACATTGAACTAACTTAATTAAAAACTGTTGTGATGAACTTGAAGTGAATCACAAACAAATTGGTCAAATGATCAAACATTAATACAGACAGTATTACAATTTAAATGAATAAATAATATATTTCACCGGCAAGTGAATTTCAAATTATTTTTAAATGTTTTTTTTTTTAAATGTTTAACATTTCTAACATGAGTTTTAACAAGTAAATATAATCTTCAGAATATAGTTTGATATTATGGTTATATATTCTCATGATTCTCATAAATAGCCAAATTTAGAATAATCTTAGGTTGCCTAAAGCAAACAAACTAGCTGTATTCTTACACACACACACACACCTATCTATCTATCTATCTATCTATCTATCTATCTACCGTATTTGCTCGAATATAAGACGACCCACAAACTTTGGATATTCCTTTAGGAAAAAACTAAAAGCCTGAATAGACTACCCTATAGGAAAAAAGTTTAACTTGTATATATTCACATGTAAATTGCTTTTTCATATTTAATAAACAAATGCATTTCTTGTTTTTATATCCAGCTCTACGGGGGACCTGGATCCCAGTCTAATAGTCTGACCTCGATTTGAGGTCAGATTATAAAATGACTTCTGAAAAAAACATTGTCTTATATTCAAGCAAATACGGTATATAATATATATTAATTGTTATTTTGTTTATTGGTTCTAAATTAAACAGTTTGTATATAATGCTATGAGAACAAGAAATATGAAACCACGAATAAAAATCTAAATATAGACAACAAGATAAAAGCAAAAATATGTAAACACACACATTCTCAGTCTAAGACTGTGTTACTAACTTTAGGAAAAAGTGTGACACGTCATATTCATGATTCATACCCTGGGCTTACTTGTTTCTAAATGGAATATCCAATACATATCTCATTTACATAGTGTTATGTCTGTCACCACCTTGCTGTGACTTTGTAATTTTTTTTCTATACCCACAAAACTAAAGTTTCTTCCATTACATAACGGTAAATGTTTGTACAGAGGGAATTTCTCATCTCTAGGTTCTAATGTCAGATGCATATTCTTTAATGCGCTGCCTAACATGTCCGACCTTACATACTGCTTGTTTCACTTAAAGGGACTGTATTACCTAAACATTGTTTTTACTATGAGTGTAGAGAATACTACATTGTATTGGCAAAATCGCAAGCAAATTCCTAAATTAGGAGAAAATGTTTTAAATGTGTCTGTGGAGTCTCCTGTTTATGACATCACTGGTGGTTTAATATGCAAATTACACGTTAAAGCAGATAATGCAACATATAGATCATTATCATTCATTAATTATTCTCTATAGTCACAGTAAAAACAATGTTTAGGTGATACTGTCATTTTAAAGGAACATTAAACCTTGTTTAACCAGTGAGGAACGTAGTGGAGTTTTTCCATCTTTAGGTTGTGGTCTATCAGGTTGTATAGTTCTTGGTTTGACGGGAGGATTTGGGTTTTCCAGTTTCTAGCAAGTAAACCCTTAGTTGCCAGCACTGTTTGTCCTATCCATATCCTTTTATGTAAATGGAGTATTGTCAGGGGTTTTATCATGGTGAAGGCTTCAGCTCAGTATCTTATTATATGTGGGAATGACCAAAAATTTTCCATTGTGTTTTGACACTATCACCAACAGAAACTTGAAAAGTTGAGGTATATATTTACAAATCTTTGATTGAAAGCATAAATTGGCATTTCAGTTCTTCAAAGAATTCCAGTGTGTAGTTGGAGATCAGATTATTAAGATGAGTAATTCATACTTCTTGCCATGAGTGAAAGCTAGTGTTTGGTGATAGATAACTGAAAAGAGCGAAGAGGTGATGCCCATGTAATACACTACTATTCTTGTATGTAGTCTGAATAATGTTTCTAAATTTTGTACAATAGGTCTGTGCTAGGAAGTAATGTCTCAGTAGTTGCTTATGAAAAGTGCGACAACAAGAGGGTATCACAAATTATGTGTGGTGCTAGTGGTTTGTCCTCCATGACCACCCACCCTACTGTTCCTGTGGGTTAGGGAATGATATAGCATGTTCTCTGCTATCCTTGCTGGTTTATAGTATTGCGTGAGGTAGGCCTGATCTGCTGTATTGAGTTGGTAGTGGGAGCCATTTGTTGGCTATTCTAACAGACTTTTTTTTTTTTTTTACTGTGACTACATCTGGTTATGCGAGTTTGTCCATGAAGGGGGTTGGTATATGGATGGAAAGTATCCTAAAAAGATACCAATTTAGTGCGTCTGCTTTAGTAGATATCCACAGTTTGATCAGGTTGGCATTGAAGAAATTTTCTTGGGTGTTTTTTGTCAATGATACTTCAAGGTATGATATATTATCAGTCCTCCATTCAAAGGCATATTTAGATTTTTAGTGTGGCCAGCATTGAATTGGGAATACCTATAGGGATAAATGTTTCTTTATTCCTGTAGTAAATGTTGCAGATGTCGTCTGCAAATAGTCCTAATTTTATTTCTTATGATTGTGTGAATTCAAATCCTTTGCTTCTTATTGCTTGTGCCAGTGGCTCTGGTGCAGGTATGTATAATATTGGGGACAGTGGTGTATCTTGATTTTGTGCTGCCCTAGGCAGACAAAATCCAGGCACCCCCCTACCCAAGCTGCACACCCACGTTACACACCTAAGACATGCCCCATCATTCAGACTCACATCAAGCTCACACTCCCATCACACCCAGTCACACACTCCTACTCCCATCACACTCAGTCACACACTCAGACTCCCATCACACACACTCCGACTCCCATCACACACACTCTGACTCCCATCACACTCAGTAACACACACACTGTCTCCCATCACACACACTCTGACTCCCATCACACTCAGTCACACACACACGGTCTCCAATCACACACACTCTGACTCCCATCACACTCAGTCTCACACACACACACACACACACACACACACACACACAGAGTCTCCCATCAGCACTTACCTTTCCCTGGCAGGTAGGCATCATGGTCCCTCCATGCTGCCTGTTCGGCTTCTTGGCGATTGTGCCGACAGGTCACGTGACCGGGCGCGCGTATGACGTCAGCGCGCCCGTCACGTGACTGTCGGCACAATGCACGGGGACCCGAACAGGCAGCACGGAGGTTTCTCCTAGCTGATGGTGTTGAATACAATGCTAATGTTGTGTTCCTCACGAAGGGAGATTTTAAGGAATACTGCTGTTTTATAAAGAGTTTATTTTTTAACTATATCCGAAAAATGTCAAATATCTCCAGTCATCCTTTATTAATCTCCTCTGAATAAAATGGTGGGCTGATGAGTTGTAAATCTGCCCTGGAGAAGGGCCTGTAATTGGTTAACCTGTGCTTTGTGTTGCAGCATTTAATCTGGTTTATGTGTTGCCTCCAGCACCTCAACTGATGCTTCTTACCGTATCAACGTCAAGCAAAGCAGGTAATATTTTAGCTATGCACGTGTTTAGTAAAATTATGCATTGAGGTCAGTATTAATGGTTCTATTTTTATGTCCTAATAAATTACCACTTTAAATCACAACAGATTTATTTTCAGTTTATTTTATTTAAAAGAGATTCTATTCAATCTTTATAACCCGCCATTTATTCCCCTGTATGTTTCAATATTTGCAGGCAAATACTCCAGTTTTGTGTTGTGCTGTGTTGATGCATGTAGGCCTCTGTGTAATATTGAAGTGTTTTTATTTTTTTTATTTTTATGTGGCTAGCTTTGATATTTGCTGAGCAGCAGGCTAGTATTATGACATGATGTCTTAGTTGATGATCTCAAACACTGAAGCTAGAACTCTCTTGAGAAGGCAATCATTGATACCTGCTGCCAGGATAGAGAAGGATATATTGCACTCCAGTCGCAAGGAATGGTGTTGGATTGGGCATAGATGTGACAGGATTCCGAAGGAGCCGCAATTATAGTTTCTACATCTCACCGGTACTTATTTTGAGAATGTGACATACGTGTGCAGTCAAGGGAAATTGCCAGAGGTGTATTATTACGAGGAAGTGGCTCTTGGCTGGTTTTAGCAGTTTGATGTATTGATGCTGATAGTCACAGGAAAGGAAATCTACTTGTTACGCTTTCCAATAATATCCACCTCGAAGGCAAAAAGCTATTTTTCTTCTTTCTATGTAATATGCGCCAAGATTGAAATCAGTGAAGAAGTGAAGCATTGAATGCGATCACCTGCTACTCAATATATAAATCTTTTACATCATGCAGTTTCATTAAAGCTTAGTTTGGTTGAATGGCACAAGAAATGTTGGCGCTTACAAGAATTTATATTAAACTAGTCATTAATATTCTTACGATATATGGTGCAAAAGCAATATTAACTTCTAGTTAGTACATGGGAAGAATTTGGGTTTTATCTCTAAATGTCGGCCTTGTCCATATGTAAAGGTGACATCATGCAAATGAACGTACAGTGGGATTTAAAGTGACACTAGCATATTTTTTAAAAACACTATTATTGTGGCCTGGAAGGAGCCTATGGTTGAGGTGAAACACGTTGGCGGTTTGATTGAACTCCACACTGTTCACACCATTTTTAAAAGGATTTAAATGCCCACACCAAAACCTTTGTATCTCTGGAACCCCTGAGCATTGTGATCTATAGCTGGGATGGGCTGTTTGGATGGCAGGATGGATATACTACATGGTGACCTGGACATGGCTCGACTTTTCTCTTTTTGAGCTGTATCTCACTTTTATCTTTTGCTGCTGCTTGGTTGGGACAGCTCTCGCTAGATTAACCCTGCGTTTACATTGGACTAGTGCTCCCTGCTATGCTGCCTCCATTTCCGTTTCTAGATCTAAATTGTCAGTGCAATATTTGATGCAATATATATGCCGTCTTTAATGCATTATACTTCCAGGGCAGTGCTGTATTTACCGCAAAACATCCTAGGCGGATGCCTATGGCGGCAAATTTTGGGGGGCGGCAGCGCCCCCCAGCACTGGAAAAAAATAAAAAATAAAAAAAATAAAAAATCCGTCCCTTTAAAAAAAAAAAAAAAACCCCACCGCGCTTGCAGGCAGAGACAGAGGTGAGAGGGGATCGGAAGATCCCCCCTCACCATCGCTCTGCCTGCCAGGCTGCACGGGGAGCCGAACAGGCAGCACAGAGAAACCTCCGTGCTGCCTGTTCAGCTCCCCGTGCAGTGTGCCGACACGGAAGTGCCGACAGTCACGTGACGGGCGCGCTGACGTCGTACGCGCGCCCGGTCACGTGACCTGTCGGCACAATCGCCGGGAAGCCGAACAGGCAGCATGGAGGGACCATGCTGCCTGCCTGCCTGCCAGGGAAAGGTAAGTGCTGAGATGTGTGTGTGACTGAGTGTGATGGGAGTCAGAGTGTGTGTGTGTGTGTGACTGAGTGTGATGGGAGTCAGAGTGTGTGTGTGTGTGTGACTGAGTGTGATGGGAGTCAGAGTGTGTGTGTGTGTGTGACTGAGTGTGATGGGAGTCAGAGTGTGTGTGTGTGTGTGACTGAGTGTGATGGGAGTCAGAGTGTGTGTGTGTGTGTGACTGAGTGTGATGGGAGTCAGAGTGTGTGTGTGTGTGTGTGTGTGTGACTGAGTGTGATGGGAGTCAGAGTGTGTGTGTGTGTGACTGAGTGTGATGGGAGTCAGAGTGTGTGTGATGGGAGACTGTGTGTGACTGAGTGTGATGGGAGTCAGAGTGTGTGTGATAGGAGACAGTGTGTGTGACTGAGTGTGATGGGAGTCAGTGTGCGTGATGGGAGTAGGAGTGTGTGACTGAGTGTGATGGGAGTCAGAGTGTGTGTTATGGGAGACTGTGTGTGACTGAGTGTGATGGGAGTCAGAGTGTGTGTGATAGGAGACAGTGTGTGTGACTGAGTGTGATGGGAGTCAGTGTGCGTGATGGGAGTAGGAGTGTGTGACTGAGTGTGATGGGAGTCAGAGTGTGTGTTATGGGAGACTGTGTGTGACTGAGTGTGATGGGAGTCAGAGTGTGTGTGATAGGAGACAGTGTGTGTGACTGAGTGTGATGGGAGTCAGTGTGCGTGATGGGAGTAGGAGTGTGTGACTGAGTGTGATGGGAGTGTGAGCTTGATGTGAGTCTGAATGATGGGGCATGTCTTAGGTGTGTAACGTGGGTGTGCAGCTTGGGTAGGGGGGTGCCCGGATTTTGTCTGCCTAGGGCAGCACAAAATCAAGATACACCACTGTTCCAGGGGTGTGTATTTTGTACTTTATTGTCAGTGGGTTTGTGAGCTCTGCAAATGTGGATATATTTATATACATTTTTATAGATTGTTTTAACAAACTTTCTTTTTCTATTCATAAATTCTTTGGTCTGAATTTCTCTTGAGTGCCACTTTGTCTATGGTTTTTTGGTAGTCTATTACTGACTCCTTGGCACCACCATTATTTTTTTGGGGGGGACGGACCTTAATTTGAACTAACATTGCATATTTGCTTTAGTGCAGTCTCTCTGACTTGAAGGATCATGTTAGTTTCTAAAAAGCAATAACAAAAGATATACTAAAGTTTGACATTTAAAAAATGTTTTTTTTTTGTTTTTTTTGGAGGAGATGCTTAATTTGGAAACTTACCTTTTTGCTGTACTTTTTAATAAGTATTTGGTTTTATACAGCTGCTCTGGACTACCCTCCTCTCCAGAATAGGAACTGTAATGCACAGATAACATATAGCACCTCTGCTGCTAGCTATGGTTCCCATGAGCCAGACAAATAGCTCCATGATTTTTGATGCTTAATGGGCATCATGGGAAGATAGTCGGCAAATATAAACCGTGAAAATTGTAAAATGTAAACTACAATTCCCATGATGCCCAGTTCTGGCCAATGAGCCTATGCACATTGGAGGTCACTGCAGGAATATGTTCGAAACTTATAAAGACCAAATAAGTTTCAGGTTTAGAAACATTTATTACCATATATTGGAAACTCCTCAACCGGTCTCAAATTATTTTTGTAGGTCTCTCTCCAGAGGGAAATTCCACCACTTGAGGGCATAATTCCAAGTCTGCAGCAATAAATTCATAGCTAGTCTGGGCTGTGACATAGAACTAATTGCTAAACACTCCTGTGTCAGATATTTTTAGTCCGTAGAAAAAGTGTAATATGTTAAACTAATGAAATGTCATGTAGAAGGATCCTGTAAGACTTATTTAACAAGAGATTCTAGCAGTTTACATTTTTTTGAAAATCAATCCACCATTGTTATTTAATGTAGCATTTCCAGAAATTTGCTGTTTTACAAAAAAAGGCAACTTTCCCCCCCCCCTTTTTGTTTATTAATTGGTATGTTGAATTAACTAGTCCCGTGATGTGACCGGTAGCAGTATTTTCAAGCTGCTAATTGACTGCTTCATATATCCGTTGGTAAATAAACTAGAAAACATGTCTGTCTCCAGATCTGGTGCAAACTATTAATTTAGAGCAGGTGTGTCACACTGGTGCCTTCTATTTGTTGATGGACTATATCTCCAATAATCCTCTTTCATGTTAAGAGACTGCTGGGATACTGAAAAATGCTGTCCAACAGCTACAGGGCCTCAGATTTCAGACCCCTGACTTGTCAGCCATTTCACACAAGCCAGTATTCAAGTAATAGTGACCATAACATTGTGTCATTTGAAATGAATAAAAACCCTTCCCCCCACCAAATTTTACATGAGCGTCATCAAAACATTGGAATGTCAATCATATCGGTTGAGCTTATTGACGTGTATATGCTGTCCTTAGGAAAACCAAAGAGAGTAAATCTATCTTCACAAGAAATGCTTTGGGGAAGTAAAAAAAAAAAAATAATGCCATTTAATATACCAAAGAAGAACCAATATCTGTGATGTTCCACACCATGGCTTGACAAATTCCAGGAGCTAAGGAGTTGTGGCTCCTAAATTCCCTACTTCTGGCTCCTAACTTTTTCAGTGTTTTTTAATCTTTTGAAGTACAATTTCACTAGCTCCTAAAATAAATAGGTTGACTGCTGAACTGGTCTGTCTGGCTCCCAAAATCTACAAATATTTGTTAAGCCCTAGTCCAGATACATTTCTCCACAAATCGTACAGCCATCATGTTCTTGGCTGAAACAGATAAAGTTAAGCTGTATAAAGCCCCACATCTTAATGATAATCACCCCTACACACTGGGTAATTGGGGAACTTAGGCATTTAAGGCATTTTCCTTTTCTGGCTGGTGCCAAGAGATTGGCACAGAATAGATGTGCTGCCAATATTTAAGATGGGTAGGTTGGAAGTGTCGTCACCCTGGCACATGCTTTTCTTTATTACAAACATATAAAATACAAGTATAAATAAACAAAAAACTAATTAACATCTTAGCACAGCATATTTATGCATTCCTTAGGCTACATTGGGGGAAGCTGAAATACCCTCTCACGCATTACCTGGACAAGGAGGGTGCTCCTTGATCTAATTGACTCCTCTGTAAGCTTATCGCTCTACTTTTCTTTGCCTTACTTCTCCTTCCCTCCCTGAATAACTCATTGGTCTATCTCCACCCCCCTTCCAAGAAGGTCCTCTGAGAGTATGCTGTGGAAAGAGAAAAATACCTACATAAGCGGTGAAAACAGAACAAATACGGACTGACAGACAAACCTACTAAAAAAGGCTCTTGAGCCTAAAAACGGCTTGTTGATCCTCTCAACTTATCCTTTTCCTTGCTTCCTATTACTATCCTTTAATTTAGGGCTGGAAAGGTTTAAGTATGTTGTCCCAATTTAGATTCTGCTGTTTCTTACGTCCCCCTTGGATCCCAGCGTCCATTCTAAGCTGGAACAAGCCATTTTCATTTTCTGGCTGGTGCCAAGAGATTGGCACAGAATAGATGTGTTGCCAATATTCAAGATGGGTAGGTTGGAAGTGTCGTCAACCTAGCTCATGCTGACCACACTCTTGGCTAGCATGGCTCCATCTTAGAATCCTTGTTGTAGCATTTTGGGTGCAATCTATTCCATGTGACCTAGAAATTGTTTTTATAGTTACAGGGAGGGGTTTTAGGGTGTAGCCAGATTTGTAAAATCATTTTATTACTGCTCTTTTTCATGGCTCACATAGTGTGGGTAAATTTATCCTGAGGGCTAGTTCATTTTTTTCTCTTTTAATAAACATTCCTCTGGATACTATCCATCCCATTATAAAGCTTGTAAATCACATTTTTATTTAATGATGTGTTTAAAGTGAAAGTCTGTAATTAATGGGGATATCAAAGAGTCTTCATATCCAAGCTGCTGATTTGGATTTGGCTTTTATAAATGCCTATACTATAACAAAGCCACCCAGTCCTATGGAAAACAAGCAAAAAATGTTAGAAGCCAGCAATAGAAATTTAAGATGCTGGGGCTCTCTGGTTCCTGGATTTACAAGCCCTGCATAATTATACCAGGGCCAACAAAAGGTCAGGTAACACATCAGTATGTACAATTTCTGTTTACAGTTCCTATTCTTACATTAAGGAAAGCATAGCTGTTAAGACAAGAGAGTCTGCCTTTACATCTTCAGTGAACTATGATAACCATGATAGGTAGCAGCTGCCATGTATTAAACAGTAATGATGGTCCTTGGGCTGTTTAAATCTCGAGTATTTAAATGATTGTATGTCAAATTCATATGTTAATTCTGGCCTTAATAATGACCCTCAATTCCCCTTCAGAAGTCATGTTTGGCATGCATTATTAGCCTCTGAGCCACATTGGCCTTGAAAACAATAGTGATTAATAAAAGGCAATATTGCTAAAAGCACAAGATAAAAGTTAAGAAATCAGTATAGACCATAACTATTTGTATAGTAGACAGTAGGAAAATGTACCAATAGTATGATAGCAGTGTGATTCACAAAAACATTAGTGAAAACCAACTTGGATGTTTAACATTATTCACGTATAATTTGAGCTCCTTTTTTTTTCATTGTATCCCAGGGTTTTTCTAGTGCAAAAAATCTCCTTCTGCAAACCCTACCAAATTCATCTCTCCATGCTGTTAATCATGCTTGGAAAAGGATGCTAGAGTATTTGAGATGCTGGGATTTGTGTATAAATACGAAGGAAGTTTAAATTCACCTTTTGGTATTTATCTTTCTTTTTAAACAAAGCAGTTTAGAAATCCAAATGAAAAATGGCAATGAATTTTCCCTGGGGTTGGGTTACATATAGAACAGTATCATTGGTACCAGTAAACATAATTACTCCAATTTTTGCTTGCATATATAATGTTTTTGATGTGGCATCTTACAAGTTTTGTACAATAGTGTTATTTGTGTTTTCTGTTGAATGCTCGGTTTTGGATATATTGGTGTGTTCCCCGTTAGAAATGGCATCCCATTTTCACATCTTGACGATGGATTCAGTCATGGAACCAGTTCTCCATGTGCCCAGGTAATCAAACAAAAGCTGTGTTTTTTTTTTTCTTCTTCTAATGTCGTAAGAGGCTTTTTCAAATAAGCAGCAGCTGCCGCTGGAATCTTTTATACTTTTTTGTGTCCGCTCCATGAGTCTCCGAGATGTCTCTGGGAGATGGTCCAGCCTTTTAACTTCTTAAAATAACTGTTGCATTTCTGTTTGGTTTGTTTGTAGCATGTTTTTAGGAGGTTGCGAGGTGCCTGGAACATTCTCTTCCAGTTTGCCGTGGCTTCTGCTACACGATCTGGATCTGACTGGGCACGTTTTACATCATTCCTAATAACACTTTATTCATAGGATGTGATAAACAGATTTTTATTCTTGGCTCTTTAACTCTTGCTGTGCTGCGCTGGCTGCCTAAGTGGTGTTTAAAAACAATTAATGCAAAGGGCCTCTCCATCCCTTCTTGAATGTTCTGAATGTCAGCTAGCCTTTGCTTTTATTCTATTTATTTTACATTTTTTTTATTCACAAAGAACTATTTTCTTTGTGAAAGTGATGATCAAAACTTCAGGTGTTATAAACGTCCAGATGGAAGTGATGTCCACTGAGTGGCAGAAACAGCTCAGCAGGGTTTAGGTCTTTTGATGCAGTGTTTACTTGTCACAAAGCTTTACTGCATCACCTTAAGACCAGGCAAGTGAGCAGTATTGCCAGATCATAAAGATGATTTTGTGCAGTATGTGGCACTCTTTAAGGACTTTTAAAATTCCAAAACACTGCTGTACACTTGAGTCAGTTTATCATGAATTATTTTCCTTCTGAAAGTTCTGGAAGTTTACCTGTTAAGATTTACTTTTCCCCCCCATATTCTTAATGGTTTTTTCCTACCAATGAACATAATTTCTCAGTAATTTTTGTTCTGTAACCTTGCATAAAGCAAAACCTTTTAGGACGACATTAACTTTTATAGTAGGTACATATGTTTCTTCCTCTGCATGGATATGGTCTGATGAGTAATAGAGTTTACTTGATCGTGGTGTGTGCAGAGAGGGCATGTGACCCATCCCGTGTCTGACGTCAGAGCGACTGGGCCACATGACCTGTCAGCACTTTCCCCCATCATACTGCAAGGGGAGCGGAACAGGCAGCAGGGGTTTCTCTGTGCTGCCTATTCGGGCCCTCGTGCAGCCTACTTGCAGACAGGGCAGTGGTGAGGGGAGACCTTCCAATCTTTTTTTTCTTTCTGCATTCTGTGCCGCCCCCCCCTAGGGGCAAACAAGGCAAGTGTTGCATACAAATGAATGATAGGAGTCCTTGGGAAAGTCTTTCAAAGTTTGGTGCTCTGTCCCTTTTCTGTTTACATTGCAAGAGGTTCAGTTTACGTGAACACCCTTTTTTTTCTTCAGCTAAAGATCTTGTAGTGGGGGAAAAAGCCTGCTGAAGTAGCTAGAATATGCGCCTTACCGGAAAGGCAGCTGCCACTCCAGTATTGTGCTGCCTTGTTGTGGACAAGAGGTTCAGAAGTGATGAAACTGGTGTAGTTGCTAGACTGCCTCTAACAGCAGTCAGCAATATTACCCAAATCAAAAAACAATACTCGGGGTTAAGATCTAGGGCAAGGGTTGGAGTTAAGTTGATCATTGGGGTTGGAGTCAATTTGTAAATGTTTAGAAGGATTTTCAGGTAAAAGTAAAAAAAGAAGTGTTGTTTTATTGAATTTATTTCATATTTTATGATTTATTTATTTTTAAATACAATTTCTAAGATATGATTAAAATAATGAAAGCTTAGGAAAGCCCTTCTTATTGCAATAAAAAAAGTTTGTAATGTGAATTTGGGTACATTAAACAAGAAACATGAAAATTACAGCTAAACACAAAAACCGGAGAAGTATAAAAACAGCCTCTTTCACTAAGGGGTTAAAGAGGATTGTAATGGAACCAAGGTCTGATATTAAAGTGCTACTGATATTTTTACTTTAGAATGTTAACTACACATTGCTAGTTATGCAATTTATTTCCCATGTACCATTGATTTGGAAAAGTAATCATATCAACACATTGAGTAAAATTTGTTACTGTTCATGAGCATGAATAAGAAATGCAAAGAAAGTGTGTGTGTGTGTGTGTGTGTGTAAAATATATTGTATGCAAATATGTATGTGTATATTCATCTATGTTTTTATAATATTTGCATTCAACTAACAAGAATTGTATGAATCTGTATTATAATATTGGAAAGCTTTCCTCCTAGAACATAAAGTATAATTTTGACCCGTTCTGCACAATCAGACTTATTAAGTAGCCTTCACAGTTAATTTTCTTGCTGCAAACGTGACAATAGACCCTGCTGAAAGTCATGTTCTTTCGGGTTCTTCCTGTTATCACGGCAATGGATTCAAAGGGTTTATTCAGTAAGTGCCAGTACTTAGCGTGTTCGAATTTTGCATTGTCCTTGGCAGGATTTATGTTAGGAAATGAAACTACAGAGTATGGCCTATGCGTTGGGTCAGATTCAGTTAATACCTAAATTATCTTAAAAATATCTAGTTCACTCTATGGTAATTTGTATGTTTCCATTTTATGTCTTTGCAATGATGGTCATGTACAATCACAAACATCGTGACCGCATATGCCGTCATGAATTGTGGTTGCAAGTCGACACCTACAGAGTATGGAAGGCGGGCACATGTTGGACATTGATAAATATTAGCAAGACCAAATAAATCAATAACAATTTGGGACGCCTTGGAGAGAGCGACAAAAGCAGGGTCGCCCTGGAAAGGGCGACTAAAGCAGGGTCGCCCCTGGAGAGGGCGACTAAAGCAGGGACGCCCCTGGAGAGGGCGACTAAAGCAGGGACGCCCCTGGAGAGGGCGACTAAAGCAGGGACGCCCCTGGAGAGGGCGACTAAAGCAGGGACGCCCCTGGAGAGGGCGACTAAAGCAGGGACGCCCCTGGAGAGGGCGACTAAAGCAGGGACGCCCCTGGAGAGGGCGACTAAAGCAGGGACGCCCCTGGAGAGGGCGACTAAAGAGGAGTGGGCCCTTTAAGGGAGCAAGTTAGCTGAAGTAAAATTGCTGAAGCCAAATGGTCTCATGAGAAGCTGAAAAACCTCCCCTTGCTGGTTGAGGCTTCCAGGTTCAGTCTCCTAGTTTCTGGACAGGGTTGAAATTCAAAATGAGCTTTAGCAGAGGATCAGGAACAGAAGAAGCATCTCTCTCAAATTAGGCATCCAACTTCAATGCAAAAGCCCTGTTTCAAATAAACTGCAGGTATTCAACAGGGTTATGTAGCACATGGTAATGAGCCCACACCAACAGAGGGGAAGTAATACATGCAAACAAAGGTAGGGTGGCCTCTAGAGGAGGAAAGAAGTATATAAGCACATCAATTTGGACTTATTAAATGCATGTTAGAACCCTGACCATATGATTAAATGCACTTCAGTATACATTTAGGAAGGATTTTTTTTTTTTTTTTTTTTAATTGTGGAGTGCTGAGCCTATGGTTTTAGCAGAATGTCACAATATTATTTTGAGAAATGCTATTCTGTGACTTATTAGGGCTGGCTGTTGTATTATTGTGATAATATCCCAAAAATAGGAAGTGTAATCTACTTCCTTTAGGGTTGTTTATCCATATTCAGGGTTGCTAGTTGAAACGCTATGCAGTTATGTTAACCTGACTTAGTTAATGTCCTTTTATACTTTTATGGCTTGCTGAACTTTGTAAACACCAGTTTATTCCTTACACTGTCAAATCGACTTTGTGTAGCTTGTATTAGATGTTGAAAACCTCTGACTGAACAGGGCCTGCCAAAGGTTTTTAAACATGAAATGATTTGGGGGAAAGAAAAGACAAAAAAAATAGTAAAAATAAAATATTAGAGCTATGACATAAGGCCAGATTTTTTAAAGCATAAATTGGCACACAATTCACCAAATTACTATTTTCTAATGAGGTTTCCATGTTGAGTTCGGAATTTGACTACGTATCCAAGATCTGGCTGCATTTATTAAAAGATAAATGAACATATTGTGTCTTTTTACTGTGTTTTTGACAAAAATTGATTTGTTTGACTTTACTGACCACCTACTGACACATTGCTCACACATTTCTATGGTCTCTGAGCCAGCAGATTTTTGTACAAACGTGCCTGGGGGTGGCCATGTCCTATTTTCCTCCTAGAGATTCTGGCATTGGTAAAGTTTCAGAGATAGGGCTTCCGATTTTTCCAGTATGAAGAACTCAAGCCAAAACAGCAGGGAGGACGGCAAACCTGCACTTTGGATGGCTTAAGGCAGCTGGGCCTGTTTTTATCTTTGACCTGCAGCAATTGTATATTTGGCACGAGGTGGAAAGAACAAAAAGCAAGAGGGGTGTATATTCGAACTAAGGAGGCTGTTATAAATAGTGAAACTTTTAGTTTAGTTATGTGCAAAGAAAGTATAATTTTCCTGTTTTGTAAAATAATGCACTTGCAGTAAAGCTATGTTATTAAGTGTAAAGCCACTAATTATTCTGTTAATAAAATTCCCTTTAGCTGCCATTCTGCCTCCCTTTTTTCCTCTGCTAAAATGTAGTCTGATGAGGCCTGCAGTGTTAAATCGTTTACAAACCACTAGACTGTACTCTTATTTATTTTTTAAAATTTTAATTAGGTTGAGGAAGGAATTCCACATTGTACGCTGAGATTCCCCAAGTCAAGATTCATTCTGGTAATGTTCCACACTGATTTCCTTTTTTTTTTTTTTTTTATGGACAAGCCATCTTTCTTATTCAGTCTTTCCTCCTACAGACACTGCTCTATCCCATGTTGCACATACCAAACCATTTCTCTGTTTTTTTCCATTATTATATATAATTTAGCCCCCACACAAGGCACAGAAAGCTTCTCTGGGCACTGTAACATGCAAAGCTTTTACCAATCAGTTATATTTAGGCAACTGTTACACACATCCATTTTTTTTACATATGTCTCAGGCTCCTTTTTTTTTGTAACTGATGTTAATGATGAGTTAATTACCAATTAGAAGATGTATTATCCTGCAGGTAGGAGACCGTTTTTAAATGTCCAATATCTTATAACATTGTGTTACATCTCATTACTGGCTTTGCAGATCCTGCTTCTTACTGCGGAAGTAAATTCCCTAATCTTATTACTATCTCAATGAACCCTTTGGAGAAATGGAAAATATTTTTTCTCGTTGTGTGATGACTGGAATTTAAATTGGGTTACAATATATTGCTTTTCCCTTCAGGGGTAATAGATGTGGCTGAAACAGATTTAGTTAAACTACTGTTTATAATTCTGGATCTATATGTTATGTAAATATTTCACCTGTTTTTATGTGATTGCGCTCCTCTACAGTGTATTTTGCTTTCCCTGAGGAAATTGAAAGATGGCAATGTTAGTATGTGCTCCAAGGGTTTAGGCGCAGTGCCCCTGTTTTATAGCAGATGTGGTCACCCTGTGAGGGAGAGATATTAGGGTTGTCCTGCTCCAGCTGCACTGTTTTATCACCACTACTTGTTTGATTTGATTTATTTCTTTATAACTGTATATGATTTCTCAGAAACAACTGCTGGCTATTATATATAACTACTGAGAAAAAGTTGCGCTTTGCTTTAGACAATAATCCCTGGCCTGAATTTAGGATACATGTGTAGCAACAATCTAGGCTGCATATATAATTACACACCTATCTGGAGTTGGTAGCCCCAAAGTTATTTACATTTCTACCAGTCAGTAAGACTCTATTTAAATCATGGTAGTCCTATAATCTTTAATAATTGCAATCAGATAAAGATTTGGAATAATCGGTCAGATTAGTAAAACGGCTATTTCAGAACTGATTTTAGTTTAATAGGTTAATCATGCATATTTGGAAAACTACTTAAATTGTTGTATTTAACTAACAAACAGTAGCAATAAATAACATTTATATTCTTGTATTTGCTTAAACGGCAATGTTTACTTTTGATAGTACACACCAGTGTACACGCCAGGCAAACGTGTACTTTTGATAGTACACGCCAGTCCTCTGACCTACAGCTGCCATGGGAAGCAGGCAGCCGTCTGGTCGGCGACCGTCTTTGCCTGGGATCAGCAGGGGGGATCTTAACTGGGTCCCCCCTGCTGATCCAATGCAAAAACAAGGTGCTCTTTTTGTGCTAGCCGCGAGAGACTCTCTCGCATTCGGCAATCAGAGCAGGACAAGCCTCCGCTCTGATTGGCTGAACGTCGGTGCGCGACAACCAGGAACTGCTGTGTCTTGCGTGTGAGAAATATATGCATGTCTTCTTGTCTTCATTACTTTTTCATAAAAATGTTTTCACTCTTTTTTATTTTTGTGACCTCTAATTGGATTGGTTTTGCACTTTGTACACTTGATTAAACGTCACTAACATGCGAAACACGTAAAGTGTTTGACCCTGCACCCCATGTTGCCGCTGCACATGTTTGTTAGCCTATTCATCGATTAAACAATTTTCTCTTTTTCCGGTCCTGTACTGGAGTGCCGATCTTTTTTTGCTATAGAAACCTAGAGGAGACTAGTGGAATTTAGCTACAAAGATGGTTTTCTGTCTTTAACTACTGATGCACCTTTTGACGTGTTTAAATCCCATGGATTAATTCCAGTTGGCATCTGTGATTGGTGAGCATATACCCTGGAAGAGCTCTTAGCTGGCTCCTTCCTGGAAGATAGCCTCATTTTGGTAACCGGGTAAAGACCACAGTTTGTAAAAGTTATTAGCTTATGTTTAACTGAAATATTGTAGAGTTTTTAGAATCAAATGTTTTAATAAAATAATACAAATCAAGTTCCTTTACTGAGCTCTCTTTGCTCCGAATAGCTGTATCAGAGGGCTGACATATCGGGAAACTTGGGTCAGTTCTTTCTTAACCACGGTTCAATGAAGCAAGATCTGACCGATCTTACCCAACATTCTGAACAAGTCTCCCACCACAAGGTTTTATAAAGTAAAGATGTCTTAATAAGTTACTATTTGTATTCTTTTATTATTAAAAATCTATTTAAAAGTCTACACTTGTTGCAATCTTTCAGTAAACTTTTGCTGACGGTTTAATACTTTAATTTCCCCATAGGTGTACCTTACAAATACATTTATGTTGGTTTTTTCATGGTCAGGGTGATATAACTGCACTGCTTTACCTTACATAATATGAAGTCTTCAGACAAGCCTGGTTTTGTTTTGACTCTTTTGTTTACTTGCTTGTGGAGAATGGCATAAACGTCTCATTCATTCGCATGTTGTAATGAAAGCCAATTTTTTTGCTCTTCGGATTAATGACGATCATTGACGCAGTGGCAAATATGAGTCTATTGCACATAATGAATAGAGCTGATTTAAAGCATCTCTTAGTATTGTCCTCTCAGGAGCAAAGGAATATTACAAATGACTATAGAGGATCTAGTTAAGGAAGGCCAACAGAAGCAGTTATTGTAACTGGCAAGACTGCCAAGGCCCTTTTATTTAGAATATGATAAAAAGCCCTTTCAGCAAATGCTCGACATCATCTTGGGCCTTCAAGACTCAGGAATTTCACATCTATAGAGAAACAACTTGTTCTGCTCAGAGCACAATGACAGACGTTCATCTATTATCCTATTGGTGAATATTCAAGAAATATCATCTCATGAACTATTTTTTTATTTTATTTATTTATTGTAAAACAATGTATGATATCTTCTGGTACACCAGAAAGGTATTGCAAATGATATGCTGATGGTATATTAAGAGAAATCTCATGGAAATTCAGGTAGTTTTGAGTAAATACCTATATATTTTTTGATGTTCTGGCCAATGTGACTGAAAAAAATATTCTTTCTGAACACTTTTCTATTACTGCCTTAGGTTACATGCCAGACTAGAATACTTGTTTGTTCGGTTTCTGACCCTCTGCCTTTGCATATAACATTTTAGATTCATGGATTTACTAGTACTCTGAGCCACATTGTGACCTTGACATGATTTGTTGGCAAGCTTGGTGCTCACTAATTCTTTTGTGCAAGAATGCAAGTCTTCCTATAGATTTATTAAAAATAAAACACAAACCATGCCTGCAAATACTACACTTTTAGCCTGTTATTCTGATTTACAAAATACATTTTTGTGTCAGCAGAAATAGTAATAATCGGAAATATCATAAATAATGTTCTTTATACAGTGATGTTTCCATCTGAATTTCACCATTATTAACACCATTTTTATTAACATATGTATCATTCAGTTTCCACTGAAGAGACTGCATCCCACACTGTGGAATCTCCACATTAGCACATCATTTATGGCAACAGGCCAGAATTATCAAGGGCTGTTACATACTTGTACATATTGTTGGCTTTCCCATACCTTTTGCGCTTTGCGTGGATTTTATTTAGCTGTATATATTGCTGCACCAGTGTGTGATATTTAATAGACTTAGAAGATGTGTCCATGCCATGAAGTACCTTTTAGAAATAATACATGAAGAGGCAATATACCGAATTCTTACTATGACCTTACAAGAAACTGTCTCTAACACATGGACTGGTACATATATACTACATAGCAGTATAGTAGATGCTACTCCAATATACATATCTTATTACGACATCTTTATAGTTATGAATGTATTGTTCTATTTACAACTCAGGAAATCACTTAGGCCTTCAGTGTGTGTTTACAGTCCATAGGACGAAGGATCTTCTACTTGGGAATTTATGGAGCTGCACATCCTATAAATGTTTTCTAGCAGATTTCTTAAATGTAACAAGCTGCGGAGACCTGAACTTCAATGCTTGTAACCTTCTGATAGTAGGGGTATATATCACAGTATAGATCTGCTCAATGAAAGGCTGGCTTGACACGGCCTTACTTCAGATCTGTCGAAGCTTGGTCAAACTGACTGGTTGGAATAAGATCATAGGCAGGGTCATTATTTGGAAATGACAGGTTGACATCCACTGGGATGTAGTATAAAGTGGGCTTACCATAGTGATGAAAAGATAGCTTTAGTAGGGTAAAATATAATTTTACCCTACTAATCTTTACCATGAGTAGAAAAGTTATTTAAAAAAAAAATAGAAAAACTCCTTAACTGTAATAACTGTTCCTTAACCCAGGGCTTGACAAATTTAATTAGATTTTAGGAGCCAGCAAAAGAATTTAGGAGCCAGACAATCACGCAAGAATACACGCAATTGATAAACACACACCCATATATACAAACACCTCACACACCTACTTTACATATACACATATATCCAAACACCTCACACACACCTACTTTACATATATACAAACACCTCACACACACCTACTTTACATATACACATATATCCAAACACCTCACACACACCTACTTTACATATACACATATATCCAAACACCTCACACACACCTACTTTATATATACACATATATCCAAACACCTCACACACACCTACTTTACATATACACATATATCCAAACACCTCACACACACCTACTTTACATATACACATATATCCAAACACCTCACACACACCTACTTTACATATACACATATATCCAAACACCTCACACACACCTACTTTACATATTCCCATATATCCAAACACCTCACACACACCTACTTTATATATACACATATATCCAAACACCTCACACACACCTACTTTACATATACACATATATCCAAACACCTCACACACACCTACTTTACATATACACATATATCCAAACACCTCACACACACCTACTTTACATATTCCCATATATCCAAACACCTCACACACACCTACTTTACATATTCCCATATATACAAACACCTCACACACACCTACTTTACATATTCCCATATATACAAACACCTCACACACACCTACTTTACATATTCCCATATATACAAACTCCTCACACACACCTACTTTACATATTCCCATATATACAAACTCCTCACACACACCTACTTTACATATACACATATATACAGGGAGTGCAGAATTATTAGGCAAATGAGTATTTTGACCACATCATCCTCTTTATGCATGTTGTCTTACTCCAAGCTGTATAGGCTTGAAAGCCTACTACCAATTAAGCATATTAGGTGATGTGCATCTCTGTAATGAGAAGGGGTGTGGTCTAATGACATCAACACCCTATATCAGGTGTGCATAATTATTAGGCAACTTCCTTTCCTTTGGCAAAATGGGTCAAAAGAAGGACTTGACAGGCTCAGAAAAGTCAAAAATAGTGAGATATCTTGCAGAGGGATGCAGCACTCTTAAAATTGCAAAGCTTCTGAAGCGTGATCATTGAACAATCAAGCGTTTCATTCAAAATAGTCAACAGGGTCGCAAGAAGCGTGTGGAAAAACCAAGGCGCAAAATAACTGCCCATGAACTGAGAAAAGTCAAGCGTGCAGCTGCCACGATGCCACTTGCCACCAGTTTGGCCATATTTCAGAGCTGCAACATCACTGGAGTGCCCAAAAGCACAAGGTGTGCAATACTCAGAGACATGGCCAAGGTAAGAAAGGCTGAAAGACGACCACCACTGAACAAGACACACAAGCTGAAACGTCAAGACTGGGCCAAGAAATATCTCAAGACTGATTTTTCTAAGGTTTTATGGACTGATGAAATGAGAGTGAGTCTTGATGGGTCAGATGGATGGGCCCGTGGCTGGATTGGTAAAGGGCAGAGAGCTCCAGTTCGACTCAGATGCCAGCAAGGTGGAGGTGGAGTACTGGTTTGGGCTGGTATCATCAAATATGAGCTTGTGGGGCCTTTTCGGGTTGAGGATGGAGTCAAGCTCAACTCCCAGTCCTACTGCCAGTTCCTGGAAGACACCTTCTTCAAGCAGTGGTACAGGAAGAAGTCTGCATCCTTCAAGAAAAACATGATTTTCAAGTACTCCACAGCGTGGCTGGCAAGAAAGGGTATAAAAGAAGAAAATCTAATGACATGGCCTCCTTGTTCACCTGATCTGAACCCCATTGAGAACCTGTGGTCCATCATCAAATGTGAGATTTACAAGGAGGGAAAACAGTACACCTCTCTGAACAGTGTCTGGGAGGCTGTGGTTGCTGCTGCACGCAATGTTGATGGTGAACAGATCAAAACACTGACAGAATCCATGGATGGCAGGCTTTTGAGTGTCCTTGCAAAGAAAGGTGGCTATATTGGTCACTGATTTGTTTTTGTTTTGTTTTTGAATGTCAGAAATGTATATTTGTGAATGTTGAGATGTTATATTGGTCTCACTGGTAAAAATAAATAATTGAAATGGGTATATATTTGTTTTTTGTTAAGTTGCCTAATAATTATGCACAGTAATAGTCACCTGCACACACAGATATCCCCCTAAAATAGCTAAAACTAAAAACAAACTAAAAACTACTTCCAAAAATATTCAGCTTTGATATTAACCCCTTAGTGACATGACTTTTTTGGCTTGTCCGACGCTTGGTGACATGGGCTGTTTTAACATTTCTGAGGTGTTTGTGTTTTGCTGTGATTTATTTCTGTCTCATTTAGTGTACCCGCACAAACTATATATTGTTTTTATCGTTATAAGAAGGGCTTTCTTTTGATACCATTATTTTGATAATAGCATATAATTTGATGTAAAAAAAATAATAAAATATGGCAAAAAAATTGAAAAAATACTTTTTTTATGACTTTTATTTGAAAAATCGTATACTCATGTACAAGAGACAACAAAAAAACACTGCTAAAAAGTTTCTAATATATGTCCGGAGTTCAGAAATAGCCCATGTTTTTATGTTTTTGTGCTTTTTTATTCATGTTACAGGGCCAGAACTATAAGTGGTGCAAAGCTATTTTAAAATCCTTTCTTTCAAAATTAGCGATAGTGACATTGTAACACTGATTTCTGTACTAAATCCATGAATGACCCCCAACATGTACATATTTTTGAAAACTAGACAACTCAGGGCATTTAACTTGGGGTATTTTGACACATTTCATGTAGCCATTTTACCACCAATCTATGCCAAAGTTTGCAGCAAAAAATCTTTTTTTTTAATTTTTCACATATATTGCAATTTAGGTAAACATTACCTTAAAATGTGAAGGGATATTTCCAAATAACACCTCAATATGTGTTCAGCAACATCTCCTGAGTACAGGGATACCACCCATGCATAGGTTTGTTGGTTTGTTTTGGGGCTAAAAGGCCACATTTAGGGGGTGCGCATTTTGGTTTTCCAACTTGGAATTCTGACATGCAGAAAACTTGTGCCCATGTCCCATTTGGGACATTTTTGAAGCCAGAAAGTGTATTCTACCCCACAAAACCATATATATTTTTAAACTAGACACCCTAGGGTATTTCAAATGGTAGTATTTTAACACTTTCCATGCACTAATTATACTACCAGCCTATGTCAATGTTTTGGGTAGTAATTTTTTTTCACATACATTGTACTTTGTGCATGAATTCACAGATCCTGTTATATGTCAGTGCCAAACAACACCTCAATATGTGTTCAGCAACATCTCCTGAGTACAGGGATACCCCCCATGTATAGGTTGGTTAGGTTATTTGGGGGTTAAAAGGCCACATTTGAGAGGTGCGCTTTTTGGTTTTCCAACTTGGAATTCTGACGTGCAGAAAACCTGCGCCGATGTCCCATTTGGGACATTTTTGAAGCCAAAAAGTGTATTCTATCCCACAAAACCATATATTTTTGAAAACTAGACACCCTAGGGTATTTCAAATGGTAGTATTTTAACACTTTCCATGCACTAATTCTACCACCAGCCTATGTCAATGTTATGGATAGTAATTTGTTTTTCACATTCATTGTACATCGGGCATGAATTCATAGATCCTATTATGTGTCAGTGCCACAAAACACATTAATATGTGTTCAGCAACATCTCCTGAGTACAGGGATACCACCCATGTGTAGGTTAGTTAGATTATTTGGGGGCTAAAAGGCCATGTTTAGGGGGGGTGCATTTCCAACTTGGAATTTTTACATGTAGTCAGCCTGCGCCCATGTTCCATTTGGGACACTTTTGAAGCCTGTCAAAGTATTTTACCCCATAAAACCGTATATTTTGGAAAACTAGACATCCTAGGGTTTTTAAAATTGTGGTATTTTAACACTTTCCAAGTGCTAATTCTACCACCAACCTATGTCAAAGGGTTGGGATGTCATTTTTTCCCCACACACATTGTAGTTCAGGCAGGAATTTTCAGATTCTGGTATTTGCCACTGCCAACCAACACCTCAATATGTGTTCAGCAACATCTCCTGAGTACACGGATACCCCCCATGCATAGGTTTGTTGGTTTGTATTGGGTCTAAAATTCCACATTTAGGGGGTGCGCAATTCCAACCTGGAATTTTGACATGTAGTCAGCCTGCGCCCATGTTCCATTTGGAACATTTTTGAAGCCGTCCAATGAATTTTACCCCATCAAACCATATATTTTTGGAAAATAGACATCCTAAGGTATTTCAAATGGTGGTATTTTAATACTGTATAGGTACTAATTCTACCACCAGCCTTTGTAAAAGTTTGTGGTAGTACTTTTTTGGGAGGTTTTTTTCCACATGCATTGTACTTCAGGCATTAATTCACAGATTCTGGTATATGTCACTGCCAAACAACAACCCAAGATGTGTTCAGCAACATCTCCCGAGTACAGGGATAGCACCCATGCATAGGTTTGTTGGTTTGTTTTTGGCTAGAAGGCAACATTTGTGAGATGCGCATCTCAAAATTCCAACTTGGAATTTTGACATGTAGTCAACCTGCGTCCGTGTCCTTTATGGGATATATCTTTGAAGCCAGCCAATGTAATTTACCCCCACCAAACCATATATTTTTTTATCGGTAGACCCCCATCACTACTTGTGGCAAGGGCTCAGCAGCCACCGATACATCGCTAGATGATGTATCAGAAAGCTGAATAGGGTCAAAATCGAACCCTGAGTCCGCGGCCTCAGAATCAGTGCGTAAGCAGTGATCTCGAGCAAAGAAGGGGTTAATAGCTCTTAGAAGAGCCTATCTAGTACTGTAATACATTACAGTACAAAGAAATTAATCCATAAAACAGTGCAGACAGAAAAACATACTGTTGCTGTGCAAGATTACTGCTTACACAGTGATGAATGGCAGGGAAGGGGTTAATACACAGTGAAAGACTTTCATAAAACCTGACAATTTTATAAAATGTTATTTTATATCACTAATACTGATCTGTCTCTTTCCGTCACAAAAATGTAAGTGAGGAGAGGGAGGCAGATCAATATTTGTGAATATTGATCCGACCAATTTTGATCTGACCAGGGCGAATGGTGAGCTTAATTGAGAAATCACCAAACCGCCTTTGCCACTAATTCGCTGTTACTGATCGCTATGCGCTCAGGCAGCTTAAAAAAAAAAAAAAACTCAAATATTTTTACTTTACATGTAATCCCCTAGCGGGTATGTGTAAAAAAAATAAAATAAAAATATGCAGACAGATAAAAATTGCTTTGGCGTCAATATCATTGCGTAAGCAGTGATCGACGGCAAAGAAGGGGTTAATAACTCTTAGAAGAGCCTTTTTAGTACTGTAATAAATTACAGTACAAAAAAAATTAACCCCTAAAAAATGCACAAACGGCAAAAATAAATGCGCTGATGTGCACGATCACTGCTTATGCAAGATCAGTGGCAGGGAAGGGGTTAAACGCAGGGAATTGCTTTAATAAATTTTTTTTTATTGATTTAATATTTGTGTGTTGTGTGTTTATTGTTTTTTTTTTTACTTTTAGAACTTTGATCTGTCTCTCTCCCTCACTAAAAAAATGTGAGGAGAGGGAGGCAGATCATAACTGGTCAGATCAATATAGGGTTAATATTGATCTGACCAGTCAGTGGGGATGTTCAGCAGAACATCCCCACTGCCTGTCAGTGTGCCTGGCAGTCACTGATTGCCTCTGTGAAGAGGCAATCGTGTGACAGCCAGAGAGCACAGGAAGCAGGTACTTCCTGCCTCCTGTGCTCTTGCCCTTAGAAGGGCAGCGCCATCTTGGTCACTTAGTGACCAAGATCGTGCATTTTTTTTTTGTGTTCCTGATTGCCTCGACTTGCGAGGCAATCAGGAACACTTTCTGAGCATAGGAAGCGAAAAATTCGCTTCCTTTGCTCATTTTTTAATGCCCGTCGTTTTAAAGGCTCTGTGCCTTTAAAACCGGCATTTCGATCGCTCTCCGGAGCGATCGAAATCCCGACAGGCATTTTTTTTAGCATTGTACGATGCTTCCACACGGAAGCATCGTTACAATACCATCAGAGCACTGAAAGCGGAAAAACTCCGCTTTCAGTGCTCGTTTTGACACAGGACGGACTAGGTCCGTCCTGTGTCACTAACGCTTCGCCACACAGGACGGACCTAGTCCGTCCTGTGTCGCGAAGGGGTTAATGAGTTTTTTGGGTTCACATGGTTGTTGTTCAATAATAAAATTAATCCTCAAAAATACAACTTGCCTAATAATTCTGCACTCCCTGTACAAACACCTCACACACACCTGCTTTACATATACACATATATACAAACACCTCACACACACCTGCTTTACATATACACATATATACAAACACCTCACACACACCTGCTTTACATATACACATATATACAAACACCTCACACACACCTGCTTTACATATACACATATATACAAACACCTCACACACACCTGCTTTACATATACACATATATACAAACACCTCACACACGCCTGCTTTACATATACACATATATACAAACACCTCACACACACCTGCTTTACATATACACATATATACAAACACACACCCACCTCACACAGTCTTTTCTTGTTTTCTTCTTAACGTGTCCCCCCTCCTTGCCGCTTTACCTCACTGCAGGGGAGGGGGACATTCGTGCTGCAGCCGATCTGCCTGCTGAGTGCCAGGATGTCACGTGACAACACCTGGCACTCAGACACTCGTTGCGCGAGGGTGTGGAGCTTGCAGTCTGTGCGGATGGCACAGACTTTACCCCCTCGTGCTCCGAAAAAATAATAAAAAAAAAAACCCGATGGCAGCGGCAAGGGTACCACGAGGCTGATGGCACCCATTTCTAATTTCCTGGTCGCCATGGCGACCTGGCGCCTGGGGTTTGTCGAGCCCTGCCTTAACCACTATTTTAAAAAGTGATGATACTAGGAGTTGAAGTTCAATAGCTGAAAATTTGGGCTAATCCTGATCTGCCAGTAACTAGCCTAGCAGTATAGAGGTAGAGGAACAAATCATTAAAAAAAAAAAAAAAATAATCCTTTATAGCTTGGTAATTTAATGGAACTAAGCAATATATCTCATTTACACAAACTTCTATGCACATGCACATAGAGATGCCCAGCTAGAAATATACCATCTGTTTCTTACAAGCACTCTGGTTTACTCCTCAGCACTGATGTCCTTATTTCTGAATTATTGCGTGCTGTTGAGTTGACAGAATTGCCGTGTTTAGCACTTTGTGCAGCAATACATTTGGTGAGTTTTTCAGAATAAATGTGCAACTTGCAGCAAGTGCCACACTGCTCATGATGGTAGCACACACCCTGTGTAATGTTTCACCATATATTCCTATGAGTAGTGTTAGGTCTTCATTTACTTTTCAGTGTGTTGTATTTTCTGTTGCTAGGAGATCTTTTACCGATGGACATGAGGTATGTGCTATACACCCGTACAATCTGTTCCGATTTCATGTCTATGTTATAATTCTAGGAGAAATGCGACTCCTGAATGAACACATTCTCTTTGGATGCATTAACTGCAAACCTCGCACTGGTTTACATGGTCTGAATGCAATGTAAAAGTATACGGACTCCCTGTATCAAACATCCTATTAATAAACATAGTGCAAGCATCTTTGTACAATAAGCTGCACAGCCTACATGCTTACTTTCCCATGGTTTGCAATTTTATTACATGTTTTGGATTAGAATATATAACTTCAAATATGGGATTGTGGTCATCTTTATTCATTCAAAGTATATTGTGTGTTGCAGTCGCAGAGTTAAATTGCCAAAGAGAGGGGATTATTTATTTGTTTCACAGTTTATGCACCCCAATACTTCACCATTTTATGTTGTCTATATTACATGGCGCTGTTGTTGTTTTGATAATTGTAGGAGTGATTCTTTTTTTTTTTTAAAGCAAAATATTTAATATAAGGTACAAATGAATGCGTTACAAGACCAAAACACATACTGAATACTAGGCTTATTTGTGTGTATATATGTATTAATATATTACTTTCTAATAGCTATATAACTATAGTGTGTGTGTGTGTGTGTGTGTGTGTGTGTGTGTGTATATATATATATATATATGTATATATATAAATATATATGTATGTGTAAATATAATATATATTTATAATTTATATATAATAAATGGTGTGTGTGTATGTACGTACGTACGTACGTTATATGTATAACAGGCGAGTTAATGGATTCTTTCAAATTAAATAAGCAGAATATGTGTAGAAATAATTTTAGCTGATTATTTATTGTGATAAGGCAAATGTAATGAGTATTGGTTGCAGCTTTAATGCCTGCCGAGTGAAAATAAAATGTTTTTTTATTAGCATGAATTAACAATGAAGCTGTCTCAGACTTGGTTAACAGAGCGATAAATTTGGTTTGAAGCTGAGCTGAATGATCTCTGCTTGTATACAGTGTGCTTTGAAGTAAAGGGATGTAATTCCTCTAGTTCTAATTATCAAGGGTTTCGGATGGACTTTTCCATGTTGAATGAAGAATCTGTGTGATGTTTAATGTCTTGGAGTAACTGATCATTCAACAGTAACATATGGTATTAACATACTTTTAAGGAACAATTCTCTGGGATGAGACTTCACACCAGGCAGGATAGACAGATGGCAGCCTGTTCAGGCTCAGAAATGTGTTTAATCTTCTATTCTGGCAGACCTATCCTAGTATTTTGTGGAGTGTGATTTGTATAAGTCCAGTTAATATTTGCAGTATTGTCTTATTAACTAACACTGAATAACATACAAAGAAACCTTCTGCCCACCTGTATATACACCACTGCAATGAGTATTGCCACTGTGACCAGTGATACATGAATACATCATTTGTCAGTGTTAGTTGTAGTATTGGGAATATGTACGTTGTTTTTTTGTAATTGTAGTTTTCAAATTGTGCATCATTTAAAGATTTTTTTTAGTAATTGAGGCTTTCACTCACTGCCATTATATCTTTCATGTGATGGCTCTTCTGTGATGCAGTGCATGGCCTTGGAAAGCTTCACGAATAACCCATATGCCAAGTGTGGATGATTGAGGGCAAACTTGCCCAGCATACAATAGAAGGTGAACAAAATCCATGCATGATATGTGGAACAAGTCAATGCTTAATTATACTTAATTTTTCTAAATACTTGTGAAAGGTACTACAATACACAGTACACTTCTCACACCATATCCTAGTCTTATAGTAAAAAAGTAGTTTATTTTTCACATGTGCTTGCAATACCCCCGCAGCTCCACCAAATATGTAGGAATGTGCCCCTATCTTTATTACACCTCCAACACATCTGGGTCAAACCCACCCCAAATGTTTAGAATCTTACAGGCATGTAACATCATCTCATCATGAATTTATAATGTAGTTTGACCATATTTGGCCAGTGTGGTGTATTAAATACACTCCACAAACTATTTACCTAATCACGATCATTAATGGGTATATTTAGCTCTTGTTGCCAAGTGTTCCTTGTTAAAAAATTATTTGGGTCGCCCCAAACTTTCAAGTATATCGTACCACTTTCTTATACTATTCATTATAGGATTCTTGTTAATTAAAATGTTTGATTCAAACCAACTCTATCTAATAATATGAATAGGCAAGTCCTCCTTAGGGTTTTTTTTTGCCTTCTTTTTATCAAAAGCTGGAATAAGAGGTTGAACTTGATGGACTTGTGTCTTTTTTCAACCTAAATTACTATGTTACTATGAGTGTAAAAAAAGTCAATAGGTAGAATTGTTAAATACTCAATGAGGTGCTGTATTGGTTTCCGTTTATTGCCCACCATTAAGTCAGACGGCATACGCATCGTATAATTATATCTTATAATTCCACCATTTACTTAATTTCAGCTGAGAGATATTATGTTTTTTTGTCTTCTTTTTGATCAAAAGCTGGAATGATAGGTAGATGCGTTGACTTAGTAATTTAGGTTGAAAAAAGACCTATGTTACCATGTTGTAAAGCTTCTAGTGTATTAAATCCATATACCCAAATTTCAACTTAAAATAAGATCATATCTACATCGGATCCTTAATCACTATAGGTAGATACCTTTTTTTTTTTAACCTATTAATTCTTAATGAATCCATAGTACACACTCCAGATTAGAAAATCCTTATTCTTACTTTGGCTATATTGCAGTTTAAGAATCCAGCCACTTCTTTTCTGGAGACCTGAAAAAAATTTCCTAGAAATTCTGGCTTTTTTTTAATCTACCCATGTCAATGATTCTATTATCTGAAAAAGCATAATCCAACACAATGGAAGTTGTATCGGCAACAAATAAAGCCACTTTGGTAGTGTCACAAAGTGAATTCTGACAGCCTGCATGACTGGGGTTCTTGGAGGGGCCTGAGGGCCAAACATCTCCCTATAGATTATGGGCCCTGGCCTATGCGCTACAACTCTATACTTTAATATTGTAAGTTTGTCACATTCTGTTAGTATATTGGTTAAGTGTAATGTATAATTCTGTGAGTAGACCACTCTGAAGGATTACAGTGTATCAGTGACAATAATTGATAGTGTTAACTGGATTTACTGTTAAACTGATTATGTTGTGTTCCTTATGTGTCTTACTGTGTGTTTTGTAATTAGGTCTACTCACTGTATGTTAATTCCTATTTGGTTTGCAGCCTAGCCCCAGTTAGTTGGAGAACTATGCTTAGTTCCATCCCCCCATTGTATACTAATGTCTGTGATGTCATGTTTGTCTTTTTATAAGTCTCTGTTGTTTCACAAATAAAGTAGTTATTAATTCTTGCTGTACCTAACTGCTAGTGGTCTCCTGTCTGCTAATTGGGTACAAAGAGCAAGGTTCCAGAAAGGCTTGCTGGGTGGATGCTGAGCTGAGCTAAGGAGGTGATTTCACACAACGGACAGAGGGTCTACTACGCTTAGCATATAAGATCTTACTATATTCAATTTTCCAAGCCATGACACAAAATCCCTTTCCATTCTCTATTTTTTGGGGGTATGATCATGCCCACGTATTTAATCCCCACTGGCTCCACAAAAAAATCATATCCTGCCTCAAGCTTTTTACTCGACCCATGCTTTATTGTCTTTTTCCATGACCTGAGTTTTTTATTAAAATATTAACTTATAGTTAGAATACAGCCCAAATTCCTCTATTTCTTTCAATACAGAAGGCAGAGAATTTTCCGGACCATACAATGAAACAAGGATATCATCTGTGTATAAACTCGGTTTGCAGTGGGCATCACTGACTGGTTCCATTATAAATATTAAACCATTCCTAATCAATTCCTTGTGTGATGACCTTAGGTGAGGAGGTGGTACAGTGGGCCATGACAGAGTGGATGAATCTATCCTTGAAGACAAAACTTCCCAATGCCTCTTCGAGGAATACCCATCCAACTCTGTTAAAGGCCTTCTCAGCATCCAACGAAAAAATAATTAAGGAATTTTATTAGATGAGACGTGTTCGGTCAAATCTATGATCTTCCTAGAATTATAATCGGAATTGCAACCTTTGACAAAACCTACCTTATCCTTGGGGGTTAATGCACAGCACAATCGTTTTAAACGATTCACCAGGATAGGATAGCAGAATATATCTTTGTCAGTATTAATAAATGATATAGGCCAAGAATTTGTGATCTTGGTAGTATCTGTGCCCTGTTTCGGAATGACTAGCATACCTGCTTTTAGCATTTTAGAAGGAAAATATCCCTGCAGATCCAATCCCGTTAGTTTTGTCATGTGAGGAACTATAATCTTAGAGGGCTTTTTATAGACGACTCCAGAAAACCCATCTGTGCCTGGAGGTTTGAGGTTTTAAGGTATTTATAGCTTTACAGAAGAAGTGCCATCTTCTTCAGTCAGATTGTCTTTAAAAAAATGCTTAGCTAGTTCTGAGACCGGAAACGGGGGACTAATAAAAGTACTCAAAAAAAATTGGGCAGACTAGATGGACCGAATGGTTCTTATCTGCCGACACATTCTATGTTTTTATGTTTCTATGTTTCTATGAGATTGCTTCCACCTGCCCCTCCGATGACATTGATGACCCTTTCAACCTCCATGATCCTGTCCCTCTACCATCACTTTTTTTTTTTTTTTTTTATGCCGTGATACACTTATTGACGGTCCAACTAGGCAACCTTTCGTATTTTAATATTTATACTGTCCTTAATTGATTCTGAACTTTGAGTTTAATGAGACTAGAAATCGAGATAGCTCCCCATTTTTATTCTGGAAAGAAGCAGATTCTATCACATTATTTCTCTTATTATTTAATTGTACTATATCCTTCTTCCTTTAAATTAGTTTCTTCAATACATCCCACAACTACATTATCCTTATATAGCTATTCCATCTGTGTGCAATTGAATCCATGAACATTTAGGGAGATCATTTTATACAATTCCACTTACCTGAGGGACCATACCTCAGCAAAACATGGAAAAGCTCTGCAAAAAAACATACAATACACACACCCTACAAAACACCAATAAAATGGTCCCTTTAATAGGACCAATCCATATATTCCCCCGACACATCAGATGGAATTCACCCGCTACCATCCTAAATTCCTTCTCAGATACAGTAAACACAGTGGACTTTTTAAAAATGATTAACTGTAAGTCCCTTGAAGGGAGGGAAAAAAAAAGAGAGAAGAAAAAACAAACCACCCAGTAAAAAAGTATTACACATCCAATACAATACTTAAGATAGAGACAAAAGCATATGCTAAAAATCCCTATACCAAATACCACTTGCTACGTGAATGTATCTTTATATTTAAACATTTTATATTGATGCTAATAACCTTTTATTTCTTTTATTGCTTAAATAATAAATCGTGTTCCATATAAAGTGTTTTTAATCTGTGCATATATACAAGAGAAAGCAACCAAGTGACATTACCCATCTTCCAATCCACACTTTAAAGAGTTTCACTCATATAATTCGGTAAATGATAGCAGCATATATTAAACTATCATAACTAATTTGCCAACTAACACATAATAAATAATTGTGTCTTTTGTCTTAAACCATTTTATATTTATGCTGGTAATCTTACTAATTCACTATATTATGCAATATATTTTGGTCCATAATAAATATTTAGCTTGTACATAAAAAAATTAAAATTCTACGTACCCTAAATCCCCATATTATTCATCTTACCACTCCCTAAATTAATTACCACTAATAACTGAGTAGATATTAACAACCCGTAGGTACAAGTACTATTCTCATAAGCAGTGCTAATTATTTCTTAATATACTTTCTATTAATCCAGTACATCATCCTTTAACTGCATAATATCATCACCTGCACAATAATTATTCCTTATTATATGAATGTAAACATTTAGTATTATCTACCACGCCTTAATTATATCCATTCCCACATACATCTTTTTTTAAAAATCCATACATTAACATAGATCACACTTTAAACTCCCTCTGTATTTAAAACAATATGTATATATTATTCTCCCTCCTTCCCCTCCTCTCAGGATCTTTCAACGAAAATGCATTATGCACATGGTCTGGCAGGCATATACCCAACTCTGATCAAGCACATTTATTACAGTACTCTGCATCAAGGGCTTACTTGCAGAAGACCGCTGGTTCAGACACTCCTCCAATCAACATCCTATGTCATTTGCCCTTAACCCCTTCCAGACGTTGGGACGTGCTATGCCGTCCTGATTTTCAGTGCCTAAAAGATGCTAAAACGGCATAGTACGTCCAGCATTAAACAGATCATTGCGGCTCCCCGCGATGAGCTGTGCTCGGATACTGCTGCATGGATTTGCAGTGGGATCTTTGAGTGGCCTCAGTCTGACAGGTAAAATGTAGCCAGTGCGAAAAGCAAGCACCGGCTACATTTCTCTAAATTGCGCTGTGCCCGAACTTCCAGGTTTTGGCATGCCTCCGTGATGTCACACGTGATGTCCAGAGGTCCTGCGATTTTTTTTTTTTTTTTTTTTGGCAGGGAACCACAGGGTCTATTAAGACCCTGATTGGGTCTCTGCCATAGTGTTCCTGGCCTCTGATCACCTTGTGACGTCTGGGACGCAAGCACCATGCGTCAGGAAGGGGTTAAGGGAACTTTTTTTAATCAAAGCTTTTTTTTCCTGATCTGTCTCTCTCTCTTTTATATATTATATTGTATGTTATAGCAACATTGTAACTATTCTTTCTACTTACCCAGTGATGCCCAAATATTTTGGGACAGGAAAGAGGAGCTTGGCGGATGTGGTGGCCCAGCACTACTGCAAGTAGTGATGTATTCTAAATGTCTCTGTGTGGGTCCTATTATGCTCATCCAGCCTTTTTGAAATCAGGCTGGCAGAACCTCATGGAAAAGGTGGCACTCTCGGCTGCTATAGATTGATAGTCACATGATCTGCCAAGCAATGTGGCTGGCTGAGCATCATGAGAAATGTTGTCATCTACTCTGTTGGCACTCCACTGCTGTAGACTATTCACATGATTCAAAAAACGTTTTTTTCTCATAGTAATAAAGTTGATTCCGCCACCACAGGGTGAGATCTAACCTAACTATCTAATGGGCACACTAAGCATTCTCTACTGCTACCGATATCAATTTAATGTGTTAAAGGAAGTCCAATTAAGCCTCCTCCCAACTAACTCTTTAAATGATGCTCATGCAGAGTGGTAAAGTCACTCTACCATCTATCCTTCCAATATGTATGTATTATATTATTCCTTAATGAAATGGTTCAGCAGTTCTTGCAAACTGTGTCTTGTGTTTAGAACAAAAAAAAAAAACCTTCTCTTCATAACTGAAGGCCCCTTTTGAATCTTTTTTTATTTATTTATTTTTTAAATTTTGCAGCCATTTCAAAACTCTCCAAAGTGTTTTAATTTTTTTGGTTCTAACCAAAGAACAGTGTTTTATTCACTTGCAGGGTACCATGTGGTTCATATTGCAGTCTTTGTTTAACCTATATGTTTCAAAATGAACAAGCAATATGGCTAACAAGCCACCGAATGTATTTCAAATGGACATAAAACTAGATGTGGTATTACATTTGTTATCTTTTGTGCTCTACACATGATGGACCAACAGATCTTGGTCTTGGTGAAGCTGTCCTGGGAAATAAAAATATCAGGCCACACTAAGACCGTGCACTGCTTGATATGGTGCCTTGATACATCAATCTCCAGTAGTCTAATGGATAAATATGTGCTTCCTCCCTCCATTCTTCTGAGGTGTGTGTCAGTATAGTACCTCTCATTTTTGTTTTTTCTTCGGACGGAGTTTCAATTTGATTAATTGTAGCATTCTTATTTTTGTGCTACTTAACCATTCTAATTTTGAAATATTACATTTGTATATTTGGTGTAATAGTTAGCCATTTTAATGCTTTTTTCCTCTAGATCAAATTATGCTAATTGTATTTTTGGTAAAAGGCATTCATTGGCCCAGAGATCTCCCCTTATGTATCCCTTTGAGCATAAAGGGGACAGCCTGGAGCAATATATGATGAGGAGGGGTTTGACTGGAGCAGTGAGTCCATGAGAGTCTAATCTGGAGCAGCTATGGTATTGGATTCTGTAACAAAGGGTCCCAATTTTTGATGAAAAGCCTTAAAAGGCAGCATAATATAAAGCTGTTCATTTGTCCATGATGACCGCTTGATTTTTTTTTTAGAGTTTAAAACAGTCCAAGGAGGATATCTTTAAGGTGTTCAAAGACGGCCTAGAGAGTTGGGCAAGGATACCATTAGAAATATTGGGGCTCCTTACAGGACTGAACTCTCCTACAAATATAACCTCTTCTCCCGACACTTACCCTCTGGTGGTCTTTGGTACTGCACTTGTATGAAGATCTCTCTTCCAACTTGTGCGCTGTACAAAAGGTTATGAGCACATACGCCAACCCTTCTTCTCGTCACAGTGTGCCACATGTGCACCAAGCAGAACAGCAGCTTTACCGCTGCCCCCACCCCCTGTTGACAAACATTGCTGTGCATAGCCTCAGATACAGCCAGGCGCCGGGCCTCCCTGAAGCGATAGGGATGCTGGTTACCTGACAGGCACAACATATTTAAAAAAGCCAAAACATATCATATTTTCTTGAAAAGAAGGCAATCCTCATTACAAGGCAACATCCCCAATCTATTCATTTCTGGGAAAAAAGACCTAAATATAGATTACCTTAAAGGAAAAGTAAGTATTGCTAGTAAATATATTTTCATACTTAACCCCTTCGTGACGCATGGTGCTTGCGTCCCAAACGACGCAAGCACCAAAACGTCACGATTTGTTCCTGGCCACCTGACGTCACGGAGGTGTGCCCGAACCCGGAAGTTCGGGCACAGCGCGATTTAGCAAAATGTAGCCGGTGCTCGCTTTGACAGGTGGGATCCCGCTGTAAGTGCCTGCAGCGGGATCCGAAAACAGCTCATCGCGGGGAGCCGTGATGAGCTGTTTAGTACAGGACGTACAATGCCGTCCTAACGACTTTAAGGCACTTAAAGTCAGGACGGCATAGTACGTCCTAACGTCGGGAAGGGGTTAAGGATGTCTGTGCGCAGCACACTTACATCTTCCAAATGTGGGCCCCCAAAGACAGCCAGACCGCTTTCTGGGGTACTCGCTGTACCCCCTCTGAGACCTTCCATTGTTTGGCTAAAGCAATTATGGTAATTTTAATTATGTTCAGGTTTAGTGAAAATGTCTAGTGGTCAAGAGAGTAACATGATAAATAGGTTCTGGTGTAACTGAACACAAGATTCACTGAAATCTTGTATATGAAAAAATGCCTGCAAATTGTCACGCCATTAACTCGTTTACTCTCACCCCCCTGCCCTTCATATCACTTGTTAAACACAGCTGAACGTTGCTGAAGTGTAAAATGTGCTGCTGCCAAGGTCAGTTTCTTGTGATTACTTGCCTGTGGCAACTAATGCCAGTTGTGACAGACTGAGTCTCAGCAGTCTGCAAAGTCACATTGCTTCGCTTACAGAGGGTATCCATGTAGGTTATGCACAAAAAACAATACTTTGCAGGGTAGCTGTAGCTTCACACGTTATTTACATTTTTTTTTTTTTCATTTTTGTTTGAATATAGAATTGGAACCAGCAGTTAAAGAAAAAACTAATTCATCCCAAATGCATCAGAATCCCGAAGCTGTGCTTCCATTTATTTTCATATTGATATAAAAAAGATACTAGAAAACAAAAACAAAAAGTTACTAGAACTTTTATTTTCACCCATCCACTTTATATTAAACATCATTTCAGAAATAGATGAAACTTGAATTGGGCAGATGCAGTTCGGCAAATTCACTCAATGCCGAACTGTTGCAGTCGTGGCCTGTTGTATGCTAAATAATGCAAAATAATTATAAATAAAAACAAATATATAGTTAGACAAACAAGAATAACAGGACAACAATACATTTCTTTGATTCAAGTATATAGATAAATTATGTAAAGATGAATACCAAAAGATGTTGTGATATATATAATAATACTTTATTTATACCTCTGGCGGTAAAAACAATGTATTTAAAAGGATATCCCAAACAAAGTTACAAACATGCAACTGTTATATTCTATAAAGCATTGTATTCATTAGATAACCTGTTCTCAACTTCAGATAGGTACAGCAAAGCACATGGCTGTCCACAATGGCTCTTGATTCAAGGCTGATAAGGAAGATTTGAAAGAGGTTCTACTTTTTAGTTACAGTACTAGACACTAAACCTTAGCTTCTTAGCACTTAAACTAAATCCAAGTTGAAAGCACAGCTTCCTATTTTTATACTTTTAGCTAGCAAATCATTCAGAGCTCTGCATTCCTCCATGCTGCTTCATGCTCCTTCCACATGTGTTCTCTCCCCCATTCCAGAAAATGTCCAGTCTCTCCTTTCACCTCCCAGGATTTACCTGGTGGAACAAAAGGTCATCACTCTCTAGTGACACCTGTTGGTAGGAGTACTTATTACAATGCTACATAGAACATTAGGTATCAAATGAATGCAACAGTTAAAGGGAGTGGCTTATCTAAAGGGAGGTACTTCATATCATTAATATGATTTATGCAGTTGCTTCTGTGACATGAATCACTAATAATTGACTATGAAAGCCATATCCAATACATGAGCAAAGAAAAGTATGTTGCTTTCTCCAGGAAATATTTTTTTCGAAGGACACGGGTAGCCAGACTAGTTAAAATTCTCTTCTTTTAAATTCCAAAACCTCATTGCATGTAAATAAGTCCAAAACTGGTAAAAAAAAAAAAGGGGTGGGGGGTTGGTTCAGGAAGGCACAGTAGCAAATTGAATAAGAACACACACGGATAGTGTAATACAGTTAGGGAACAATGTGACCATAATAATAGGTTGGTAATGCCCTCACAAATGGGTGTAAAGATGAACTGTTCAGGATTATAGCTGAGATCTGAATTAGGCTTTAATCTGTAAAAAGAATAAAAGCAATTATGGCCAGGAGCAGACAGAACATTCACTGGACCCTCACTAGGGAAACACTTGCAAGGTGCAGAACAACAGTATCAGTGTAGAATAAGTCCTGGATCAACTGAGAACAGTGCAGGAGATGGAAAATGGGTGCCGCTGGAGGACAGACAATGATGATAACAAGCAGGAGCTGAAAATTCACAGCAGTTTGGCAGTCTCAACGCGTTTTTGCCGGATCTTCAGTCACTGCTTCTTCAGCTCCTGCTTGTTACCATCATTGTTTGTCCTCCAGCGGCAGCCGTTTTCCATCTTCATTATCTTTAGATAAAAATAATGGAGTTTTAGTGCACATTTGACCAAATTTCCCCCATGCTACTGTCAATTATTTGGGAAACTTCATCAATTTATAATCTGGAGTCCTACCATGTGACTGGGGCCTCCGCTGCGGGCTTAAATGATGAGGGCTGTTGATGTGATCGGAACTCCAAAATCTCATCCCTGATTTCAGTTCACGGAGAAGAACCAAAATCACCCATGAGCACAGCAAAACGTTAAGAAAAATGAGCACTTAGATAGGGGGGCTTAGGGTTAGCATGAGGGTAGGGGGAACTCTTAGGGGGTTAGAGCAAGAGTAAACTTACAAAGTTAACTTTGTAAATTACAGCTAACGCTTACACCAACCCTAACCGCCCCCTGGTTAAGTACTTGTACATGGGTGTAAAAAACACCATTAGGGAAAACCCAAAGCCTTACCCTCATTCTAACCCTAAGCCCCCTATCTAATTTCTCATATTTCTTTTCTTTTTGTTATGTGCATCCGTGGTTTTGATTCTTCTCTGTGAACTGAAATCAGGGATGAGATTTCGCTCATGCGCAGTTCTGTCCTCCTTTCAGTCACCTCAATTTCCTGGCCATTTTTATGATCAAGCCTACTTTTTTCAGAACACTGGCAAACTGGGGGAGCAGCCTGTCCAGGATCAGAGCCTCGGGTTCTCAAGGGGCCCCTGGCCTGCGTCCAGTTACAAGAATGGAGGTACCTTTGAGTGACTCTTATCTAGGCTAGTCATCTGGAGTATCAGACCTTGATGGGCAAGTTTGGAGGGCTATTACCAACGGATTCGAAACAGGCCACAGAGGATGTCCAGGATAACTGGCCTCCAACTGGAACTACCTCTAATTGATTTTTTTTTTTTTTATGAACTGACAGTGTGTTTGTGAACAGGGCAAAGGAGTGCTGGTCCGAATGGACCCCAGGAGAACTGGTGGTGCATCATACACACTCGACAGAGATGAGGTGACATTTTCAGTATGACTGAAATTCGCTGTTAAAGAGAAAAAGTGGCCAAATAAAAGGGTTATCCTAATGCTTACCTTTTTATCTGTTTTCATGAAACACCAGTTTCATGTAACACGTTCATGTGCTTGTAGGAAATTATAGGTATGAACGTTTTGGCTCTAAAGCGGCAAAAAAGTCAGCACATTTTATGAAATTGTTCATAAATGGCAAAAAATCAAGTTGTGACTTCTAGGAATTCCATTTCCTTTTCTTCATTGAGCTATGTTTAGAAGTTTAATAAACGCAAATGTTTTATTAATGTAAGCCTTTTGCATCCATACACATGGCTCTCCGTTATAATTACATTCCACAGGCTTCTGCATGCTCACAGTTACCATTAATACCTCCAACATTAGCAGCCAAATGACTCATAAGAGCTTGGTTCCTTATTGCTGTATAATTTAGGGCTGGAGAAATCGAATTAGCATAAAATCCATCTACTTGCTTGCAACTATAACTGAGAAAAACTGCTGTCGGTTTTATTTTTTGCCAGAATTGTTTTTCTGTAAAAATATTTTCCAGTAGAGCCTAAGCATTTTTGTTTAGTCTTCCAAATGTGTTCTGTAGTAGTTCAAATACGAATCTTTAAGCAATTTCCCTATATTAGTGTCACTTGCTACCGAATGTTTGGTAATGTCATAAAATGGCTGACCACTACAATTCTGCAAACAGTTTTGATTGTGCACTGCTGTACATCATGGTAAGGGCATATTACCCCACTTTTTTTTTAATATGCAGGTGTTATATAAATTTGTATGAAGAAATATTAATTAAGGCAAGTATAAATGCCAGAATACAACTGGCACATAACAGGAATACACAGCCGGAAATAAATGTATATATAAATATATATATATATATATATATATATATATATATATGCATTTCAAATACACAACAAACCGAATATAAGGGGGTGGGGAGGACAAACAATAAGAAATAAGAGGGGAGATGGAAGGGGTCGGGGCGGGGGCGGCAGTGACTGGGATAATTCAGACCAGAGGAATTGACTTAGATGTAGATAATTACACAGTACATTTGAAACCTAGTAGGTTATGAGAGTCAAGCAAAATCATGGTCTTTGTATACTGGATTTGTGGTCACAGTACACAGCATCAAGTGGTAAGTAGGGTTTTGCACATGTCAGAGGAAATAAAATCATCCGAACAGGGCCGATCCTAGGGTCACGGGCGCCTGGGTGCAGGTTTTCCTTTGGCGCCCAAGGGTGGGCGTGGCTATATTATGAACTCCTCCCCTTTAGACATTTTTGTTCCAGACATGCCCATTTCAATATTGGGGAGAGGGGGAGGGAGAAAACTTTATTTTAATGTAAAGGACCAACTTTTATTTTAAATAAAGATATATATTTTGCCATAATACTGTGTATTAGTTTTATTTATTTCTATGATGCTCAGCCAGCAACATGGGAGACTTTTTGCTGGCTGGCAGAATGAGTTTTTACTACCATTTTACTACCATACTACCCATGATTCCCAACCAGCCAAAGTCTCTCATTAGTCTGGCTGAGCATCATTAGAAAAGAAGTACACAATGAGTGATAAATAATATTCCACCAAGTCAGTCACTCACGTGTCTCTCTCTCTCCCCATACCCTCATGTCTGTCTGTCTCTCCCCGTACCCTCATGTCTGTCTCTCTCTCCCCGTACCCTCATGTCTGTCTCTCTCTCCCCATTCCCTCATGTCTGTCTCTCTCTCCACTCATGCTCCATGTCTCTCTCTCTCTCTCTCTCCACTCATGCTCCATGTTTGTCTCTCTCTCTCCACTCATACTCCATGTCTGTCTGTCTCTCTCCACTCATACTCCATGTCTGTCTGTCTCTCACTCTGCACTCATTCCCCATGTCTGTCTCTCACTCTGCACTCATTCCCCATGTCTGTCTCTCACTCTGCACTCATTCCACATGTCTGTCTCTCACTCTGCACTCATTCCACATGTCTGTCTCTCACTCTGCACTCATTGCCCATGTCTGTCTCTCTCTCCACTCATGCCCCATGTTTGTCTCTCTCCACTCATACCCCATGTCTGTCTGTCACACCCCATATCTTTCTCCTATACCTCCTACCTACCATGTATTTGTCTCTTCCCATGTCCCTTTTTCATGCCCCCTACTGACCTCATCTCAGAACTCAATTAGCACTGCCTTGATTTCCCCGCACATAGTGATGACTCTGACCGTTATGTTCCGACGCTCTGTCATCACTGTGCACTGAAAGAGCAGAAAGCGCTGACTGAGGTCTAAGGGGAAACATGGCGCCGATCTGCAGAGCTGGCTCTGAGAGGCAGAAAAGCAGCACATGGGCAGCCCATTTACAGAGGTGTACTAAGGGTACACTTAGGCAAACTGGCTGTTGCTTATGTTAATGGCAATTAAAAATGCTACAGTTTGCCCAATAAAAATGTCAGTTCGTCCTCAAAATACACCAGTTTCCCCAGTAATATGCCAATTATTTTGCCCATATGCCACAGCCAGTTTGTCCATTAATATACAACAGCCAATTTGCCCACTGATATGTCACAGACAGTTTTTCCATTTATATACCTATGCTAGTTTGCCAATAAATAGGCTACAGCCAATATGCCACAGTTAGTTTACCCAATAAAAGCATAATCTCCTCTCCTGCCTTCCCCAGTACTCACCCTGCTGCTGCTCTCGTGTCCCCGGCCGTCTCCTCCGCACAGTCTTCCCTCTACGCACGCTGAGTGCAGGAGGCGGGAAATAGACGCCAGTTGGTTGGGGGCTGGTGCCCTCCATGTGATAAATTGATGAGCGCAGTGAGGGCCCCGGGCAAGAACACACTTACACACAGCCACACATAAATACACACAGTCATACATAAATACACACAGTCATACATAAATACACACAGTCACACGTAAATACACAGTCACACGTAAATACACAGTCACACATAAATACACACAGTCATACATAAATACTCACAGTCATACATAAATACACACAGTCACATGTAAATACACACAGTCACACATAAATACACACAGTGACACATAAATACAGTCACACATAAATACACAGTCATACATAAATACATACAGTCACACAAACACAGTTAAACACTTAGTCACCCTCACAGACATACATTTACACAGACACCCTTATACACACTGTCACACATACATAAATACACACACAGCCACCTTTACACAGACACAGGATACACTTGCACAGACACTCATGTACACATACTTACACAGCCAGTAACACACACATAGTTATACACATTGACACACACATACACACTTATACACATACACTTAGACAGTAACACACACATAGTTATACACATTGACACACACATACACACTTATACACATTCACACACACTTACACAGACAGTAACACACATAATTATACACATTCACACACACACATACACACTTATACACATTCACACACACTTACACACACAGTAACACACATAGTTATACACATTGACACACACATACACACTTATACACATACACAGACAGTAACACACACATAGTTATACACATTGACACACACATACACACTTATACACATACACAGACAGTAACACACACATAGTTATACACATTGACACACACATACAAATACACATACACAGACAGTAACACACACATAGTTATACACATTGACACACACATACACACTTATACACATACATTCACACACACTTACACAGACAGTAACACACATAGTTATACACATTGACACACACATACACACTTATACACATTCACATACACAGACAGTAACACACACATAGTTAAACACATTGACACACACATACACACTTATACATTCACATACACTTACACAGACAGTAACACACATAGTTATACACATTGACACACACATACACACTTATACACATTCACATACACAGACAGTAACACACACATAGTTAAACACATTGATACACACATACACACTTATACATTCACATACACTTACACAGACAGTAACACACACATAGTTAAACACATTGACACACACACATACACATTCACAGACACTTCCACACTTTTTTTAATTTTTTGTATATTTTAACAATACCCCCCCCATCACCTCCTCCTCCTCCTTCTTCTTGGTAATCCAAGCACAGAGCAACGGGGGAAAGCTCCGCCCCCGTCGCGTTCTGTGATTGGCTGCAGGGAGGAGGATGTTCTCTATGGTGTCTTGGCAGAGAACGTCCTCCTCCCGGCAGCAGCCAATCACAGAACGCGACGGGGGCGGAGCTTGCACCCGTCGCGTGGCTTGCTTTAACAAGGAGGAGGACGGCAGGGAGAGAGCTCCCTGCTTCAGCGCCTCTCCTCCCGTGCGCCTGGGCGCGGTGCACCCCGTGCACCCGCCCAGGATTGGCCCTGCATCCGAATAAAACCAATGTAGTGCATTTTTGTGACCTTTACCTCATGCTGACCAGACACAAGCCTCCATAGATTTTGTGTATTCCATTTTGAGAAGCCAATGGGCAAATGTAAGTGTAGTTGTTGACTACCAATGTATCGGTATGATCAACTTGGCTGCATGGAACATATGTTTAGTTAATGATTTTCTGTACACTCGCAGGGAAAGTGACGTATGATACAGCAAAGCAGCTTCTGGGGAGGCCAGGAAGTTGGGATTTGCAGCTTTATGAATAACAGTAATGACTCTGTTCCAGAAATCCCACCAAATATGGAGAAAAGTACCCAGATCAGCCAGGCTTCTCCAGCACTAAGGAAAGACATTGGGTAGAAATTTTTGAAGTTCTTCTGGGACCTTATACCGCATGGTTATAAATTTAAAAGAATTTTCCTGAATTTTACGGTGTATGGATGCTTTATGAGCAATTCCTAAAAAGACCTGTTTTGTCTAGTGTCTTCCCAAGGTCTCGGTTCCACATGTGGGTGTAGTATGGAAGGAGCTCATGCATGTCCTTTATGATGGTCTTGTATAACTTGGAGAACAGGTGGGGGGTTTTTCAGTACAATTATATAATGTCTCAAAGGGCGTGAGTGTTGAATACTACGTGTTTTACAGCTTTCGGTGTAGTGATAAGCTGCAAGTATAAACATTATGCAACTATATATGTTCCATATAAGCTTTTTTGTGCATTTTGTCATACAAATGTTGGTTGGGACATTGCTAAATCACTAAAACCTCAATGACATAGTTTAGTTTAGAGTGGGAGTTACCCCTAATCAGCAGCTTTACTGAAAGCCATGATTGTATGTGGCTTTTGGGAGGAGCATCCCAGGTGTGTTTGGGGGCTACGAGTTACACTCTTCATTTCCTTTTATATAGGATGTTTTCTTGATAAACGTCCCTGAGACTAAAACATTGATATTCAATAAACCACTTTGCATTATTTGAATTATAAACCCGGTGTGTGGTTCTTTTTCTTGGATTTGTGTGTAATATATAAATATATACCTTATTTACGCAAATCTAATGCACATTTAAATTTTGACACCTTGAAGGGAAAAAAACGTTTTAGCCGGTGAATGTAATGTTCATTTGTACAAGATGTATTTTTTTATTTTTTATAACCATTAGTTTATGCTACCAATTTACCATAGTTTTATTGTGAATGACACTGCTATACAGCAATATGATGGAATTTCTAAAAGTAAGAGAGGGTAGTGGGCATGTGCAGTTTGTCTTTATTGCATTGTGCTTTCCTTTTTGTTAATAGCAACATTTTGGGGATTTTGGATTAAGTTAAAACATAAAACCTACGCTAATCTAATGCACCATAAATTCTAATGCGCAGTTATATTTTGGAAACAAATTTTTGCAAATAATGATTAGATACGAATAAATACGGTATATACACACACACTGAATATAATTGTACAATATTTAATAGACAAACCATTTTCTTTGCTAGACAAATCCCTGATATTTAATTAGTTTTCTGTGTAACTACAGGGGGCTTGGTTCATTGAGTGTAACTTTAATCAGCTGTGACCTTGTTCCAGTGCCAGATGACCAGTATTCTGCTGTTCTTGTCTGGAGTATTTTATAACCTAGGAGATTAGTCCATAAATAACATGCTTATGAAAAGATTAGCATTAAAGATCTCATTTTGCGGTCTGCATTTTTTTGTTTTGTTTAAGCAGTCATTCATTCCCCTTCTGACCCACAAAGAACATAAAATATCACAGTTTACTAAAGGGCATTTGCTAAAGAACCACTCTACCAATAATCTACTATTAAAGATGACACTTTGCTATTAAAGTTTTAGTAATTTTTATTTATTTATAGTAATTACCTTTAAAATGTAAGTATGCAGGGTTACTTCTCGGAATACTTTTCTCAAGAAAGTGGGCATCTACAGTATCTCATGTTTTGCGCTAACCACCATCCTTCATCTCTGTCCCGCTTTTTAAACACCGAAGAATGCTGACCATCGACCTCTCAAGCTCCGCCTCCCTGATCTGCAGAAGGCTGAAGTTGGGAGCCATGCAATCAATGCACTTACACAGAGATGCATGGGAATGCCCTAGGTCACCCCTATAAGTGCACATGGTCATTTCCATCAGTATGGAGAGGTGTGGGTGTACACTGTGCTCTTTCTTAGTCAGGGTGTGTGTTGATCATGCACAGTTCTGAATGTGCAGCTGTTTGCTCACAATTTTCAAACCTGAACAAACCAGTGGCGAATTCTTTATTTTTTTTAATATTTTGTTTTTTTTTTAATGCTCCAAAGCTTGCAGTGTTTGAGCAAGCAAAAATAAGAAGTCAACAAGGAGCCACCCACACAATGACATGAATGGACCTTTTTAAGTTTGTTTCAAATCCTTTTTGTGTTTTAACTTTTGTTTATATAGTGAATTTCCAGGTATTGTATAGCGATTTTTCTCTGGTTTCCAGGACTTCCGTGTCTTTTTGAATGGGGCTCTGTATGTGAGATGTGTAGCCAGCATTGAGATTGATCCAGGAATGTGTGTGAGGTGTCAGATAAATGCAGCATACATGCTCCCATGAGGTATTTGTTTGGATTGGTGAAACCCAATGTCCCCTTTTTCTATTTAAAATAAAGTTCTTCGGGTAACCAGGGAACAATTCAAGTTAATATTTTATATGCCTTCATGAGTTACTCATTAATTATTATGAATTCGCACTGACTGTGGTAACACCTTGCTCTTTGTGGTACGAGATGAAGGATTTAGTGTTGGATCTCTGTCCCATGACGTTATCAGAAAACTGTTCTCGTTTTGCTGTATTATTTGCACAGAAGCACATGGCTATTGTGAGAGGTTTGTTTCATTAAATATATACTACTGTGGGAATTTGTATTTGATTCATATTTTTGTTTTCTCATAATATAAATCCTCCAAATTGCAGGCCATCATCATAACTGAATACCATACTACAGTGATAACAAATTGCATATGAATAGACATATTGGTGTATAGGTGCGGCTGCTAAAGGCCTCCACTTGCTTAGTGGACCCCATGTCTCCAAACTGAGGGGAGACAGTTATACATCAGGTGTAGGCATTTAAAATGCTTTAATGAAAGAATACAGACAAAGTGCCTTGTTTAGACCTCTTTGCTCCATTTAGTAGTATTAGGGGGGTGAACTTGTTTAAAATCTTGGGAATAGATTAAAGGACAAATGTGTAAAAAAAAAAAAAAAAAAAATTTTCTTTTTTCTTTAAATAGCTTTAGCACTTCTAATAATGGTGCAGAAAAAGCTAAATGAAAAATAAATAAATACCTATTTTATAGCTCCCACTCTCCCCTACAGGATGCTGGGCACATCCATAATCCAAAAAATATCGGTCCAATAGAAAAGGCACGCCTCTGTTCTACCAGATGGAACATGCATGGTGGCCATTTTCCGATACGCGATGTCTGCTGCCAGTATCCAAAATGGCTGCGCGCATTCATGTAGTGCCCACTGCGGATGAGCAATACGCTAGCTAAAAGTGGGGATGCGCATCTGATCCATCAAGCAAGCACTATGGCGCAGTAGGAGCCATACAAAAACAAACTATTTACTCTATCCTTTCATTTAACCTTTTCTGCACTGTTATTAGCAGTTCTCAAGCTATGTAAAGAAACATTATATTTTTTGCACTACCGTTGTCCTTTAAGGAAGATCTCACACATCTGATTCTGAACATGTCCATCCGTGATGGAGTTATACAAGCAAAGAGTCTCAATAAGATACTTTATTTGTATTCTTTCATTAAAGCATTTCTATCTAAAACATTTAAGCATGATGCAATATTTTAATTAAACATAACTATTTTTTTGCCGACAGTTGGCCTTTAATTGGAAAATGGATGTTCATCTGTGTTGATTTATATAACTGTCAAGATATCACTCCTCGACAATAGCATTTTTTCTGTTATGTTTCTGTCTGATAGAGTGCCAGTATTTACAGGTTTTTCGTTTTAGAATTTTGTGATGGTCTAAGAAAACCAAAGTACCAAAAAACTAGGTAATGGAAATCAATACACTTCTTAAAATAAATCTGCTAAATCTGATTTTTGATTTTGTGCGTAACTGTGTATTTTGTTGGTAAACAAAATGATTAGTTATATATTGTGCTAATCAAAATGGACATTTGAAGTGACCACTTTACTTCTAGCCTTGTGATGTCATAAGAACTCTGTGAGATCACAGAGCAGCTGTAGCAGGAATTCTGTTACTCAATCAACCGGTGTCCAAACAACGTGTAAGAAGATCATGTCTGGCTAGCATTTGAAATTCTGACAAGGGTTAGGTAAGAGGAAGTGAAATACTTATTTTTTTTTATTTTTATTTTGTGATATCCAATGAACCTCATTAACCTCTAGTCAGTCCCACCTAGCTTTCACTGTCCTCAAACACTGTTAGGAGTAGGAAGCTTACAACTCCCCTCAAAAACACACAAAATTAATCTCTGGCCAAATCCGCCTAACTCCAACAATCCCCAACACTTTTACTATTCCTGACCTCTCCACTCCCTTATTTGTCTCATGTCTCCTAATCCCTCTGTAATGTAAGCTTGCGAGCAGGGCTTTCTTCCTCATGCATTAATCTGTTCTTGTTCGTGTAATACAGTATGTAGTTCCAGCTATGCTCTTTATCTAGCGCTACGTAAATTGTTGACTCTATATAAGTACATGTAAATCTAATCGGCAAGTCCAACTGAAAACTGATTTTATTTTTTATCCACAGTGGGTAACTATAACAATGTTTTCTATTGGTTTACTAACAGGTGTGGAAAGTATTAAATAAATCAAAAATTCAAATTGTCCAAGAGACTAACTAAAATGGTAACCCAATCTACTTGTCCTGATACAAAAAATTTAAGTAAGCAATATCAACTGCACCACCCAACTGCATATTATTTTAGTAAACCAATCAAAACAAATCAACGCGATTAGTTTGGCATGATCTCCGTGAAGTAAACCCATATTGACTTTGATCTTGAAATCCATGGGATTTTAGATGTACAACAATTTATATCATTTTAACATGGTTTTCTCACTACTGAAGTAAGACTTACTGGCCTATAGTTGCCAGACTCCCTACTACCTTTCTTGTGAAGGAGCACAACATTTGCTAATTTCCAATCTTAACTGTAGGTGTCACCATCACTTCTTCAGTGTTGAACTGGTTAAACTTCCTGGGTTACACATGTAGACAGTAGGTCTATTGTGCTTGCCTCATTGACAGGATTGAGTCAGGCCTTCCTTTAAGCAGTACCTGGTTGGTCAGTGTGAGGTTGTAGTGTGGACCTCTGAACTGGATGCGAGTAAGCGAGGGTCCAGGCAGACTGCGATTTGCAACATGCAGAAAACAATCAGCAGGAGACTTCTGTGAAAATTCTGGCGTTAGTGGAGTTAAGCCAGGGTTAAGTCTTTTGTGTTTGCGCGAGGAGAGTATGTTTCACCATTGTTTTCATTATAGTGTAAATAAATAAATGTGTGTGTGTGTATATATATATAATCCGGATAAGTGCTTAAATGGGGAATAATGTCTGTCGCGTAAGGAGCACATTATAAAACTTTTCTTTTTATTTGTAACCTGCAATGTAACTATGGTTTGCACGCAAAATGCTAATGCTGTCAAAATGATTGATTTTACTGTATATATATATATGTATATATATGTGTGTGTGTATATATATATATATATATATACAAAATCCAAATCCTTTTGGATTTGTATATATATATATATATATATATATATATATATATATATATATATATATATATCTTATAGAAAATGTCTATGACCTACTTTAGCTGTATTGATATAGCTAGCCCTTTCATTGCCTTATTTCTTTATGCAAACTGAAAAACTTATAACATACATTAGTATCTAGTTCAATTTCTGAATTGATCCAATAGACCAAGTAAGTACCTTTAGTGGATCAATGTAATTGTACTTTGCAGATTAATTACTGAGCTTTCAAGTCTCATAGATTTTCTAATTAAGTGCTCTTAATTAACAAAGAAGGCATTTTTGTGTTTATAAAGTGCTGCTCTTTTATTTATACAGTGCTCACATACTGTGTACGTGCAAATGTAAACACAAACCTAAAAATATAATGCAGACTCTAGTAAAACAAAAAGAAAGGTTATAATTCATGATATTGGGTTCTTTTTTATCTACCTATCTGAAGAAAGGGTTAGCCTGGTTATGCTTTTGCCATAAAAGGAAAACAAGATTCCGGGGGGAGGGAACAGAAGTGCACTGTACTAAAATGTGATTTAAAATGTTTGTTTTTTTTAAATTCGTTAGTTTAGTCCCTCTTTAAGTACCATAGCTGCCAACATAAGCCATGTTTCTAGGGACACATATTTGTTCTATATGCTGCAGAAAGAGCATGCAAATGGCAGCCCGGCAATCTGTAGGATGCGTATATGCACAGACACAATCAAACTAATCATGGTAGGTCCCATGAGAACTCCACCCTGATTAATTAATTGGATTCTGTCTGGGCATATATGCATCCTACATACTGCCTGGGCTGTACTTAGCACGCTCTTTCTGCAGTATGTGGAACAAATGTGTCCCTGGAAACATGGCCTATGTTGGCAACTATGAAGTACCTCTAGTATTTTTTTTAATATTAAAAATGACTTAAAATTAAAATCCATTACTTGTTTTTATTTATTTATTTTTATTTCTCAGTGCCACCCCAGACTTGCCAGTTGCTCCCAGCACTCTCCTATCATCTAGTGGGGCTGCCAGAGGATGTCTGTGCGCTGCTTGGTTTCACAGACACCCCTCCCCCTCCATGGTGCCCGGAACTTCTGCCAAGGCATTTAAGATGGAATGCCAAGAGGTCACATGACATGGGATTTTGATCGCAGAAGTGTTGGGCATTATTGGAGGATGTCGGTGTGCAGCAAACAGACATCCAGTGACTGCCTGCAAGAAGGATCAAGGTCCCCTGTTGCTATGCGGGTGACCTAGATCTTAGTCTTATGGTTCTATTAGAGCTCTTATTATAAGATGAACCTTGAATATAAGATGAGGTGAATACCTTGTCTTATATTCGAGAAAATATGGTATAGCCAATGTACTAAGGGTATGTAGTTAAGTAGCTGGGGTACATGCTGTTGTCTGTCTCCTGGTATATAGGGAGCACTGATAGATCATGTTCTCTCTTTAGTTAGGTGGTAAAGTGACAGGTTGGATTTCAGTAATACGATATGTGAGAAGGAGATTTTTTGATGATAATTTAGTTGAGAACTTGCAGGTTAGTCCATTATTCTTGTGTGTCCTGTATAGTTGTAATACGATTTCACATTTGTTTAGATTGAGATTATTACAATTACATGTTTAAAATTAGTGAGTGTACATATATGTGTACATATATAAGTGTACATATATATATATATATATATATATATATAAAATCCAAAACAGAAAAAGAATGCACTCACAGGGCTTCTAAAGACAGTCATTCAGGTTTTAATGCAGGATGATCGTCAGCATAGTTCTATAAAGAACTATGCTGACGATCATCCTGCATTAAAACCTGAATGACTGTCTTTAGAAGCCCTGTGAGTGCATTCTTTTTCTGTTTTGGATTTTGTAGATTGATGTGGATTGCACCCAGGCAAGTTTTGGCATCTTTTATGACTTAAATTGGGCAGAGTGCTGGTACTTTGGATCGATATATATATATATATATATATATATATATATATATATATATATATATATATATATATAAATCGAATATAGATGTCTTAATTTTTCTAAACATCTGGATCATATGCAAGCTCAATAGTGGCATTACTGTAATTTTCGATTGATTGCAAATAATCAAATTCTCCTAATTGCCAATTTCCTTTTTGTAAATCCGAAATTATGGGGCTATTCACGAAAGATGAGTTGCAGGTGACTTGAAATTTTCCTCTCACTATTTTATCTATACGTTGTGAAGGTACAAACCTGGTGAGTTTCCCTCGCTAAGCAAACTCACCAGGATTGACCCTGAACAATGTATAGCTTAATTGGTGAGATTAAAAATGAATCTCGCCTCCACTCCCCTTTTACTGAATAGACCCGTATGACTTTACAATGTTTTTATAATAGTGAAAAAATGGCAAGAAAGGTTCTGAACTCGGACTCATTAATATCATTTTTTAAAATAACATTTTGATAATTGTGCCAAATAATAGATCACATTTAAAGACCCTTTAGTGCAGGGTTTGACAAAGCCCAGGAGCCATGGCTTCTAAATAAAACAGCTGGCTCCTAACTTTTTTGATTGTTTTATGTAGATCTCTTTGGAAGTGCCATATGCCTTGCTCCTAATATAAAATATCTAAGCTAGAGCCTGAATTAAAATAAGAGAAAACGGTGTTAAATATGTCTGTGGTGTCTCATGTTTATGACATCACCTGTAGCTTGATATGCAAATTTCACATTTCCCATTGAAATAACAGTTAATTTGCAAATGAAGCCAAAGGAGATGTCATAAGCTTGAGACACCACTGATACATTTGACATTTATTTTTTTCTCTTATGTGTTTGCTTGCAATCACGCCAACACAATGTAAAGATCAGTTTTCAGCTATTTTTATTCTCTGCCTTCACAGTACAATGTTTAGTTTTAACAATGTGGAACTTAAAGGATGGTGGCTATATGAAATATCTCTGTAGCACAGGTGGTGGATGTACTTGAATAATATATGTGAGCAGAGAAGCATTTGAAATCGGAAATAGTCTGACGGAATTAGCCAACTGGTTCTCCTCTATTGTCAAAATCCATATCCAAGGAAGGTGTTTTATTCGAAGCAAATCATGCAATTGTGGGGCCATATTTAGAAACCCTATTATAATACATTATGTCTGCAATTCACAGGATGAAAATCCTACTTTTGACACTTAACATTTTCTATATTTTTGTCTTTCTTTCCGAGTTGCTGCATGACGCCATTTAATAGGCACTTGTTCTGGTGGGATTGGTTTGGGTTTTATATATATATAGAAGAAAAATAATCTCTTAGCTGTCACAGATGTTAAGCGGTCAGCCTTTAATACCGTTCTCTGCAGAGCACTTATATATTCCAGATTGAACACATTCCCAATGTAATTGCATCAGGTTAATGCCAATTGTACAGCACACAATTTCTTAAATGTTGATACATTGCTATATCAACATGCTGGAGAAATATCTTGTATATGTATATGTGTGAGATTATATATGTAGATATATAAATAGATATAGATATATAGATATTTAAAGATATGTGTGAATATTGTCAGTTATGGTATATTTAATAAGGCGTAAATACTTTGTGTCCTGCCTCGTATTCTTGGAAGAATTGAAAGTGTTCATATGAAGAAGGTAGACAAAATATATAAGGTTTACTTTTATAAGTATGTGTGATCCTCTTTCCTTGATGTAATGGTTATTGGTGAGAGAGCTCATTTTGTAACTACTGTGACTGCAGTATCTGTTCAGACCTCAGGGTTGCATGTTTGAATCCTGGCAAGGTCAATTCAACCTTTCATCCTCTGTAAGGTTGGTAAATGTATACCTTTAAGGTGGGTAGTGTGCTCTAAAATAGTGCTTTCAGTTCCACTTGTAGAAAAGCGCTATATAAATACATGCTTTTTCTTGTTAATATATTGTCACTTAATGCCTTTAACAGCATCCATGCCTAATTGTTTTGGTTCACACGTCTGAATTTGCTACTAAATTGTTCATCTTTGCGTTCCTCTCTTGTCCCTTATCTGTTTAATTTTAGTAATTTAGATTGTAGCAATTTATTTTTAAACCAAAAATAATATTGGTCCGTTACATTTATTGTGATTTTTCTATAGTGACCTCTGCATGCGCCAAGATTCCTGCTGTACTGTTTTGAACGGTTGCTCAATTTTCACTGATCTCTAATCTTTAATTCAGATATTTCTTTTGAACGTTTCAGCATGTTTAGCCTCACTGCTCGACGTGGTGGCGAAAATATAATGCCCACTATTCCAGGAAAGTTGGCACGGGGCATACATTATTCTTATAGTCTCCCTGCTTTATTGACTGGAATCTTCAGTCACCTGGTAAAGGTTATCCAAAACATGTACATTTCCCATAAACCATTGGGATTAGACTAAGAATTTCCATAAACATCTGTTGTAGTTTACTGCTCTCTTATCTCCTCCACCTGCCAGATTAACAATTGTAATGCCAGACTAGAAAGTATGTCTACTGATGATGACTGACACATAAATCTGTGTGTTCTAAATAAATCTGTATGGTAATTGGCACTTTATTGTATTAAAGAGCAAAGCACATTATGAAGTGTGTGTTTCTCACCCTTGGAAATAGGCTCTTGCAGTACGTTCATCAGCGGAGGTGGGAAGTGTGGGTGAATGCTGGGAAATACTTCAAGGACGCCCCGATGAGCTCAGTAATCTGTAAGCAGTTGGAGAATTAGGAAAGAAGAAGATATAATAAGCTAATAAACAGGCAAAAGAAAAATAACTCTGGTTGATAGAGCTGCTAAACTTTTTAAACATGACTTTTATCCTTTTTAATAGAACCAAGAATTATTCTTCCATACTTCAGGTTTAAAATGACAGGAGAGATAATGTATATCCATCTACAATGCATGTAGGTACATATACAAGGTTACATCTTGACAGGCTGTGACATACCTATTATCTTCTGTCTGGAGGATCGAACAAAAAGGATGTGGACAGTATATCAATGATGTCCACTAACTATAAAAAATATTGTATTTGTTAAAGAGACAGTGTAGTCTCCAAGCTCGCTTTGGTGCAAGATGGTTACTGTTTGTATAGTGCACAGGCTTTATTTCCAGTGTGATTTAATTCAGGCATTCTGCATAAATCACATTTTTAATATTTGACTCAAGCCCTCCGCCACTGATTACTCTGGATTTTTCTTGCTCTTGTGGCAGTACTGATTATATGTACACTGAGCATATAAAGTTTTGTTTTATTTAGTCGCTTCCTGTGCTGCCTGAATAGAATACATTGTATGGAATGTGATAGGCGTGCTCTTGCACACAGTAGGATCTCTTAACAGTGCAACACATTGTCTGATGACATCACTAGAGAGACAGGAAATTCCATTCATTTTAATTAAATTATTCTCATTGGTTTCTGCAGAAAAAATAATGAAATTGATTTTTACTCAGCTAGTGTGGTTTCTTGCTGTATTTTCACAATTTCATCTAGCTGTAAGTATTTTATATTTTAAGCAATGCAAAATGTAAAACATGCATTTTAAAGTACTTTAAAAGCACATTAATAGTTTGAAGATGTATTTTGGGCACCAGACAGTCCCTTTAACCCCTTCATGACCGATGACGGTCCTGGACAGTCATCGGAAAAAGAAATGTAGTCCGAAAGCATTAAAAGGAAATGTATTACATAAAAAATACACATTATAAAGCTGCAATGACCGTATCCTATACTCAGGGGAAGTTGCTGAACAAATATTGGGGTTTTGTTTGGCAATAAAAAAGAACAACCCATTTAAATTCATACCTAAACTTCAAAGCGTGTGGAAATAAAACACACATAAAATTTTATATGCCAAAACTTGTCAAAGAGTGGTGGTAAAATGACTGAATGAATAGTGTCAAAATACTCCAAGTTGAATACCCTGGGATATTTACTTTATAAAAATGTGAATATGCAGGGGGTTATTCAGGGTTCATGACAGATATTGATGTTACAGACACTAACGCTAATTTAAAAAAAAAATTGTTTTGAAACCGCTATATGCTACTTGTCAGGGGCGTTGCTAGGTCTCTAAAAGATCTGGGACTGGAGCCCATGACAGGTTTGATAGTGAAGTAAAGAAGCTCACATGCTTAGGTGGGCATATGAAGGATTTATATGATGCCAATGAGACATAGGTATATAGGATATATATAATATTAAACTATAAATACATATAAATTATGTATTTGATGCCAATTAACAATAACATTATATGCAAGGCTTTATACAAATGGGAATATCTAAATAATGTATATGATGCCTATGGGCTGTAAATGCACATTCTCTCTCACACATGCTTGCTGTCTCACACACACACACACACACACACTCGCTGTCTCACACACACACACACACACACACACACTCGCTGTCTCACACACACACACACTCGCTGTCTCACACACACACACACACTCGCTGTCTCTCACACACACACACACTCGCTGTCTCTCACACACACACACTCGCTGCCTCACACACTCGCTGCCTCACACACACACACTCGCTGCCTCACACACACACACACACTCGCTGCCTCACACACACACACTCGCTGCCACACACACACACACACACACACTCGCTGCCTCACACACACACACACACACACTCGCTGCCTCACACACACACACTCGCTGCCTCACACACACACACTCGCTGTCTCGCACACACACTCGCTGTCTCGCACACACACTCGCTGTCTCGCACACACACTCGCTGTCTCACACACACACTCGCTGTCTCACACACACACACACACACACACTCGCTGTCTCACACACACACCAGCTAACAGAAAAGTTTGAAAAATAAAATACATGTTTCAATAAGGTCCCCATCCCCCTTTTTTTTTTTTTTTAGAGAAAGAATAAACAGACATAAAAGCAATACATTTCAATACATATTCAAGTTTGTTTTTTGCTAAATATACACAATGGGACAATTTAGTGACATTTTACATGGTTATGTGCGTATGCAGTATAGTATACCCTAATCGTTGGGCATAAGTTCTGATAAAATATATATGCATGGGTTTTACACAAACTTCACTATTGCACTCTAGAGTATAAAGGATTCCCCATCCTAATGCAAAATAGCACACAAATTTCAGCCATCAGATGCTTACACAATAGAGCATTTTGTTCTAATTAATTTTGTTTTGTTATAATATAACCAGCAATGCTAATGGCTTTCCTTCTGTATAATGTGGCACACTAGCAGAAGAAACAAATATGCAATATCCCCAGTGAAATTTAAAATTAATGTATAGCTATGGATTGGTAAAATGGTGGGCACATATTGCAAAATGACATGTGGTTCCTCTCTTGTAATCCACATCTGCCATCAGATCACCTTTATTCCTCCTTCCTCCAGACACAGTCAGCAAACAAACACTCACTCACAGACACACTCAGCCAGCACACCCTCACAGACACACTCAGCCAGCACACACTTACTAAACAGACGCACTCACAGATACACTCAGCCAGGACATGCTCACCCACTCACACTCAGCCAATACACACTCACTTTCACACATACTCAGCCAGCACATGTTTACTCTCTCACTCACTCAGCCAGCACATGCTCACTCACTCAGCCAGCACATGCTCGCTCGCTCGCTCACTCACTCAGCCGGCACATGCTCGCTCACTCACTCAGCCAGCACATGCTCGCTCACTCACTCAGCCAGCACATGCTCGCTCACTCACTCAGCCAGCACATGCTCGCTCACTCACTCAGCCAGCACATGCTCGCTCACTCACTCAGCCAGCACATGCTCGCTCACTCACTCAGCCAGCACATGCTCGCTCACTCACTCAGCCAGCACATGCTCGCTCACTCACTCAGCCAGCACATGCTCGCTCACTCACTCAGCCAGCACATGCTCGCTCACTCACTCAGCCAGCACATGCTCGCTCACTCACACAGCACATGCTCGCGTTCACTCACTCAGCCAGCACATAGAAACATAGAAACATAGAAACATAGAAACATAGAAACATAGAAACATAGAATGTGTCGGCAGATAAGAACCATTCGGTCCATCTAGTCTGCCCAATTTTTTTTTTGGAGTACTTTTATTAGTCCCCCGTTCCCGGTCTTATAGCTAGGATAGCCTTGTGTCTATCCCACGCATGCTTAAAATCCTTGACTGTGTTTACCTCTACCACTTCTGCTGGCAGGCTATTCCATACATCCACTACCCTCTCAGTAAAGTAATACTTCCTGATATTACTTTTAAATCGTTGCCCCTCTAATTTAAGACTATGTCCTCTAGTTGTGGTAGTTTTTCTTCTTTTAAATATACTCTCTTCCTTTACTGTGTTGATTCCCCTTATGTATTTAAATGTTTCTATCATATCCCCCCTGTTACGTCTTTCCTCCAAGCTATACATGTTAAGATGCTTTAACCTTTCCAGGTAAGTTTTATCCTTCAACCCATGAACCAGTTTAGTAGCCCTTCTCTGAACTCTCTCCAAAGTATCAATATCCTTCTGGAGATACGGTCTCCAGTACTGCGTACAATACTCCAAGTGAGGTCTCATCAGTGCTCTGTACATTGGCATGAGCACTTCCCTCTTCCTACTGCTAATACCTCTCCCTATGCAACCAAGCATTCTGCTAGCATTTCCTGCTGCTCTATTGCATTGCCTACCTACCTTCAAGTCCTCTGAAATTATTACTCCTAAATCCCTTTCCTCAGATGTTGAGGTTAAGACTGTACCAAATAGTCTATATTCTGCTTTTGGGTTTTTACGCCCAAGGTGCATAATCTTGCACTTGTCCACATTAAATGCCAGTTGCCACTGCTCTGACCATTTTTCTAGTTTAGCTAAATCATTTGCCATTTGGCTTATCCCTCCATGAATATCAACCCTGCTGCAAATCTTTGTATCATCAGCAAAAAGACATACTTTGCCAACAAGACCTTCTGCAATATCGCTAATAAAAATATTAAAGAGAATGGGTCCAAGAACAGATCCCTGAGGTACCCCACTGGTAACAAGACCTTGCATCGAATATACCCCATTGACTACAACCCTCTGTTGCCTGTCACTCAGCCATTGTCTAATCCATTCAACAATATTGAAATCCAAACTCAAAGATTTCAGTTTATTGATAAGCCTTCTATGTGTGACAGTGTCAAAAGCCTTACTGAAATCTAGGTAAGCAATGTCTACTGCACCACCCTGATCTATTATTTTAGTTACCCAATCAAAAAAAATCAATAAGATTAGTTTGGCATGATCTCCCTGAAGTAAACTTATGCCGTCTCTGATCTTGAAATCCAAGCGACTTTAGATGTTCAACAATCCTATTTTTTAACAAGGTTTCCATTATTTTCCCCACTACTGAAGTAAGACTTACTGGTCTATAGTTGCCCGCCTCCTCCCTACTACCTTTCTTGTGAATGGGCACAACATTAGCTAATTTCCAATCTTCTGGAACTACTCCCGTTAACAATGATTGTTTAAATAAATCTGTTAACGGTTTTGCTAGTACACCACTAAGTTCTTTTAATAACTTTGGATGTATCCCATCAGGTCCCATCGACTTATTTGTCTTTACTTTAGACAGCTGAAGTAAAACCTCTTCCTCTGTAAACTTACATGCATCAAAAGACTCATTAGTCTTTTTCCCTAAATGAGGTCCCTTACCCTCATTTTCATTTGTAAAAACTGAACAAAAATATTCATTAAGGCAGTCTGCTAAGCCTTTATCCTCTTCTACATAGCATCCTTCTTTTGTTTTTAATCTAACTAATCCTTGTTTTACTTTCCTTTTCTCATTTATGTATCTAAAAAATGTTTTATCCCCCTTTTTCACTGACTGGGCTATAGTCTCTTCTGTGTGTGCTTTGGAAGCTCTTATAGCTTGCTTTGCCTCTTTCTGCCTACTCTTATAGATCTTTCTATCTTCCTCACTCTGAGTATTTTTATAATTACTAAATGCTAGCTTTTTATTTTTTACTATTTTAGCCACCTCTGCAGAGTACCACAGTGGTTTCTTCAATTTTTTGCTCTTACTGACAAGCCTTATGCAATTTTCTGTTGCCTTCAGTAGTGAAACTTTTAGATAATCCCATTTCTCCTGGACTCCATTTAATTTGCTCCAGTCTGATAATGACTCCTTCACACCTAATCTAATCTTAGAAAAGTCTGTTTTTCTAAAATCTAAAACTTTTGTTTTTGTGTGGTGTGACTGCGTCACTGTTCTTATATTAAACCACACTGTCTGGTGATCACTAGATCCTAATCTTTCACCTACAGTAATATCTGAATGCTCACTCACTCACACACTCAGCCAGCACATGCTCACTCACTTACACACTCAGCCAGCACATGCTCACTCACTCACACACTCAGCCAGCACATGCTCACTCACTCAGCCAGCACATGCTCACACACTCAGCCAGCACATGCTCACTCGCTCACACTCAGCCAGCACATGCTCACACTCAGCCAGCACATGCTCACTCACTCACACACTCAGCCAGCACATGCTCACTCACACACTCAGCCAGCACACGCTCACTCACTCACACACTCAGCCAGAAGATTTAATGACCATATAGGACTTAGATGCAAATAATGAGTATCAGGGCTGCAGGGAATGTACATGCAGAGTCCAGACATCCATGAGTCCATGAATGTCCCCCTCCCACCCTACCAGTCAGGGAACCTGCATGGAGAAGCTCACAATCTTCATGTGCAGTCGCTTCTGCTGCTGGCAGTGGGGGCAGAGCGGTGCATTCCTTTTCACAAAGTTAGTAGCGTGCGGAGAAGCTCAGGAGCGCACGCGACAAATAAAAACAGAATGGCAAGGACGTGCCGACGCTGAATGTTAGTGTGACAGGGGGCTTAACGCAGTCTCTTAACTGCCGGCTCACATCTTCAACCACGTGAAAGCACACACCTCCGAGTCCGGGACAGTGTCCCGGCAGGAAGAAAAAAGCCGTGCGCGTGGCTGGGGGAAACAAAAAGAATAAAGGGCTATGGACTTGATATTCGGGGCTTTAGCCCCAGTAGCCCACCCCTAGCGACGCCACTGCTACTTGTATTTACTAACCTATAACATGCAAAAAACAAATAAACATTGGGTATTTCTAAGTTTAGGACCAATATTAGAATCTATTTAGCAGGTTTTTTTCATCAGCTTTTGGAGCTTAGTAAAATATTTTACAAAGAAAAGTCAGGAAAAGTGTTGTTTTTTTTTTTTTTCAATAATATTTTATTTTTGCATAGTAAGGACTCAACATGTTATTTGTTACAGACAAAATAAATGTAAGTGAACATTGTCATACAAATGGTTTTCGGAAAGGAAAAAAAAATGACAACTGTTGAAGTAGGTATAAACTTAGAGATTTCGTTGCTTTTGATATACAAAATAGATCGTTTACCTATGTTTAGAAATGTTGAACAAATAAAAATAAAAATAAAATACTTGTTGGTGCTGGTTTCCACTTTGTTATCTTTGACCTACTATATGCTATCCATATACCATTTCTAGATCCGTTAATTATTGTGATCTCTGATGTCACAATTATCTAATCATTCAGTTTCTTAGTGTAACTTGGAAATATTTAATAGTAATCAATATAAACCTTTGAGATCCTATATATAGAAAAAAAAAAATAAGAAAAAAGTGGTGGGTATGAAAGATTTAGGGTTTGTAGAAAGGGATTAGAGGGGGGGGTGAGGGGGGGAGAAGGTCAGAGCTCATGTTGAAACTTGGCATGTGTCACCAGAAGTTCTTTTCCACATTTCCGTCATATCGTCATATTTCTTCATATTGTTTGTGCTGATATAATGGAGTTTTTCCATGGTTAGATTATAATTTATTAGGTTCTGTACTTCGGGTAAAGATGGGATTTTTGTCGATTTCCAGTTCCTTGCAAGGAGTGTTTTTGCGGATAGTAATATCATTCCTATCAGGATTTTTTCCATTCTTGGGATTCCACTTGGAAATATATGCAACAGTGCTACTTCAGGTGTTCTCGGCAATTTGATCTTTGTTGTTTTGTTTATAAGAGTAAAAATGTCTGACCAATAGTTTTGGAGTGCTGGACAGAGCCACCAAATATGGGACATGGAGCCTCTCTCTTTACATGATCTCCAGCATGTGTCAGATGGTAGTTTGTAGATTTTTGCTAGCCTAACTGGGACTAGGTACCAACAGTATAGTATTTTCCTGGCCAGTTCAATATGGTTGGTATTATGGGAAAATAGTTTTGGGTTTTGAATCGCTTGATTCCAATCTCTGATATTGATGCTTATATTCAGTTCGTTTTCCCAAGCTACCATAAACGGGAGTTTTTCTGGGATTGAGTCTAGAATAAGTATATGGTAGCAAAGTGACAGAAGTTTTTTCTTTTTTGTCAGGGGTTGGCACTGGAGAATCAAATCAGGTAATGGTTCAGTGTGATTGATTAGAGTGTTGGTTCTGTTTTGTATAGCATGGCGGAGCTGTAGGAATTTATAATCATCTGAGGAGGGGAGTGAATATTCTTGTTGGATGTTCTGGAAAGGGCGCAATTTTTTGTCTTCTATGAGTAGGCCAAGATGTGAGATCCCCGCAGTTATCCATGATTTTAGTGATACATTTGTAATTAAGAGTTCCATGGAGGTTAAGGGGGTGGCTTGAGTGAGATGTTGTAATGCTGGGATATTTTTTGCGTATTCTTTCCAAATTTTTATTGAAAGTTTTGTACTGGGCAATATTATCTTATTTTTATCATATGTGTGGTCTTTGAGCCAGAGTGTGTCACATACTCTATGGGGAAAGCATTGGTTATCTTCCATGTCCACCCAAGAAATTGTACCTGGTGGTTCATGATGTTGTATGGTCTGGGACATGCGTGCCGCTTTATAATAATGGATTAAGGAAGGGATCCCCAAACCTCCTTTGTCAGGTGGTAGTATAAGCCATTTATTTGATACTCTTGATTTTTTGTAACTATGGATGAACTTCTGTATTTTGGCTTGTATGTTGCAAATTAGTGTTATCGGTATATGGATTGGTAGTGTCCTAAATATATATAGTAGTTTGGGTATTACATTCATTTTGATTGCTGCTGTTCTGCCTATCCAAGAAAGGAATAGTTTAT
>CM069859.1:79339363-79434363 GCA_036172795.1 Pelodytes ibericus
TCTTTCTCTCTAACTCTATTAGGGCCTGTCTGCATATTTTAATGATTTTCTTTTAAACTGTCGTAATAGGGCCTCGGCACAGTGGGAAATTGATTAATTTGGATTTAGCAGCCACCTGCCTTTTAAATTGCATGTGGCTAAAACTCTGCTCGTGACAAAGTACAATGGGAAATTAGTTAGGACTGTGGGTGGGCTTTGAAACAAAAAGAATTTACTTCAAACTGCTCAACCCAGTCAACGTGGATTGACAGGGTTCTGTAAAGACTACGGAGCGGGAAATAAAAAGAGCGCTTCTCTGCTCAGTAAACTTTAGTAAACTGGCATTTCCATGTAGTTCCATTAGGTTGCAACACTTTTTATTTAGTTACTAGTAGCCTCCTACATAACATCATTGATTGGTCCACAATGCTGCTGGCGGTTAATACCAAACCAGTTTATAAAGAGAAGGGGAGAAGGGGGAGCACTGGCTGTGTTGATTGACACACTCTCAGCGAGCCTTTCAAGCTCTGGGTTCCTTGATTGAATCAAGACAAAGTTGGCTACAATCAGAGGTCATTAATATCAAATGGCAATTCTGATCCTACATATAATGTTCTACACTATTTGGTCTACTCAATAAAGAGAGAATTGCATGGATTTGTGACAGTAATTTCATTTGGAACAATTCTCTGATTCTTTCTTATAAGTTAAGCAATGCAAAATGTAGAACAGGCATTTTAAAGTACCTTGAAAGCACATTAATTAAACATTTGGAAGATGCATTATGGGGACCAGTCCCCTTTTAATGTGCCTGTGGTATTTCCTGTATATAACCGATATGCAAATCAAATACTTTCCATGGGAAATTTGAAGCTTGATTTGAATCAAGCCACAAGGTGATGTCATAATAATACTTTTCGGGACAAAAGGTAGAGTGGGTGGGAAGCATTGTGTCAGGTCACGTGACACCACTGCGCATGTGTGGTAACATCAGCTTGACAGCGCTAGCGTGCATATGTGGTAGTGCTGATACTCTTACCTACAAAGCTCTGCCCCCCAGTGTCTTTAATAGTCGGAAGCAGAAGTTGGGAGCTATGAAAGTATTGTCTGTATATCAGGGCGGACATGTTGTTTGGAATCTTTATCTAATGGCTGTTTAACACTTCTGCAGTATTTGTGTTTAGCTGTAATTTTCCCTTTTCTCATTTACTGTACCCACACAAATGATTTTAGTTTTTTCAGTAAAAGAAAGGCTTTCTTTAGATATCAATTTGTTGATAATATCATAATTCACTACAATAAAATAAAGGTTGAGGATCTCTTATGCGAAATGCTTGGCACCAGAAGTATTTTGTATAACAGATTATTTCAGATAACAGATAATTTTCACCAGTAAGACATATTTAAATCTCTCAGCGTTTACTGTTATGTAGCTGTAATGTGAGGCATCGTTGTAATAACCTTTGTGGGAGGGCTTGTGTGGGGGAATCTGGGCATGCATGGAAAAGCTATATTGTAGCTTAAGGGGGATGGACGCTGAATAAACTGTTGTGCATTGTTGTGGTTAAATCAGAAATCTATTTTAGATAACTGATCATTTTGCATAAGGGATATTAAAGGGAAACTTAAAAAAAACAAAAAAAAAACTTTATATTAAACTAATATACTATTATATTCTAACTTACATGAATAATCTTTTACACATCTACAAACACTAATTAAAAAAAATGCGAAATACATTCTAATACTTTTTTTGTTTATTTATTATAAATTATAGGGGTATAACTGAAAGAAGCAAATTGCTTCTTTCTTCTTCAGTAACATTTTAACCTTAATCCTAGCCATAAATTTACCTACAATGCTAACCATAACCCTAGAAATTAGGCTAATTTAAAAGGTATTTTTTTCATATGTAATGTTGCTAACTGCCTCTAGAGGTAGCAACGCCCCCCTGAGCGATCTCTGATCACTTCCAAAGGTCTTACCCGCAACATGGTAGCGCCATATTGAAAAGGCATGCTGCCTATAAAAATGCATTGCGCCCTGGGGCCAGATTTAGATATGGCTGGATTCCTTGGTATTGAGGCATTGCAGAATCACCATCTGAGCATAGGAAGCAACTGTTTTGCTTCCAATGCCGTTTTCAACATATGGCGTAAATTGTCATTAACTGCATGTTTTTGCATGACGTGCCTGGCATGTCAATTGTCGTGAAGGGGTTAAGGACTTTTGAAAACAGAAGTTGCACATGTAAAAAACTGCTTCATTTTAAATTAAATTTAGTTTTTATTGTCCCATACATACATACTGTATTTGCTCGAATATAAGTCAAGGTTTTTTTCAGAACTGCAGGGGACCTGGATCCCCCTTGCTACCAGCCACCAGGGATATTTGGGTAGCCGGGGGATGTCTGCACGATAGACATCCTCCATGCTGCCCGACACTTCCGTCTATTATGACGGACCGGCTGCCCCCACTAGGCACCAGGGAAAGAGAAACAAGGGGAGGGAGGGGGAAAGAGAAACAAGGGGAGGGAGGGGGAAAGAGAAACAAGGGGAGGGAGGGGCGAAAGAGAAACAAGGGGAGGGAGGGAGAGAGACAAGGTGAGGGGGAGGGAGAGAGACGAGGTGAGGTTGAGGGGGAGGGAGAGAGACAAGGTGAGGTTGAGGGGGAGGGAGAGAGACAAGGTGAGGTGGAGGGGGAGGGAGAGAGACAAGGTGAGGTGGAGGGGGGGAGAGAGACAAGATGAGGTGGAGGGGGGGAGAGAGACAAGATGAGGTGGAGGGGGGGAGAGAGACAAGGTGAGGTGGAGGGGGAGAGAGAGACAAGGTGAGGTGGAGGGGGGGAGAGACAAGGTGAGGTGGAGGGGGGGAGAGACAAGGTGAGGTGGAGGGGGGGAGAGACAAGGTGAGGTGGAGGGGGGAAAGATAACACTGGGGGGGAGAGAGACAACGTTGGAGGGAGGGGAGAGAGAAGACACTGGGGGGAGAGAGACATAGCTGGGGGGAGGGGGAGAGAGAGGCAGCATTGGCACATAAAAGGATATAAAAAAAAGAAATGCATTTGTTTAATATCATAATTTTTATTAAATATTAAAAAGCAATTTACATATGAATATATACAAGTTAAACTTTTTTCTATAGGGTAGTCTTATATTCAGGCTTTTAGTTTTTTTCCTAATGGAATATCCAAAGTTTGGGGGGTTGTCTTATATTCGAGTAAATACGGTACATACATACGAAAACAATTTTTAAAAAAATCCTTTAAGTTCTTTAAATTAATAATGCATTTCACTAAAATATTTGTTTGTAATGACCTTACCGTAAAGGAAGCTTCTTAGATAGGAAATTCACTTCTTAGACAGGAAATTCAAGTTCATGTTAAAATGTGTGCAATATACTTTGAGAACATTTTGATATGAGCAGTAGTTTTTCTTTAAATTAACCCCACTCCCAGACACTCCTTTGTTAATGTTAGACTATACTGGGCCAATTCTGTCTTGAGGTGGAAAGACTATAAATCTCTGTGAGCATGCTGACTTTGTAAAGTAACACAGAATGACATCTTTGGTAGATGATCTGCCCAGAGGTTCTAGTTTACCCGTTTATCACAATATGTTTAAGATTTCCCTGAAAGCCTTGTGCAGCTCATGTGTGTGAATGCTCAGTGAAGCCAGCAGACGATAAAACAAAATGGATTAACATGTACTTTATCTGACAGTTGCCCATGATTCGATTGTTAGTAAATTAATAAGCGCGTAGCATGGAATGGATAAGAACTTTATTAGTTTAACTTTCTTCTGCCTTGTAAGCAACAGTCTGATTGTGTGTTTGTTTTTATTTTATTCTTGTCTAATTTATTTTACTGATCACCTTCTCCAAAGTTACATTTACTGGCATATCTTATATGTCGGAGAACTAACTACAATGTTAAATGCTGGCGTCTTGTGATTTATATTTAGAGAAAATGTTTTTGAAAAATATTTTTTTTATTAATTAATCTTTAGCAAACCTATTGCCAATTGCAAAGTGGACTAGTTTTACAAACTGAAAATTGTTTTGTTACACTGGGAACATGGGGACATGAAGTGCAATGTATATAAAATTATTATGCTTGAGATAAATGTAAAGCTTATTCAGTAATAAACTAAACTTGTATTTTAAAGCTTTATTTTTTGTTACAAATGGAACAAGGTATGTATTTGTTAAGAACATTTCAACTATACATGAGAACAGGTAATCCCCATAGCTTTCCCTCAAAAGCAACAACAAAATAAAAGATCTTCTCTAATCATAATATCTAGAGGTCTCCAAGTGGGAGCTGAGTGGCTTTAATCGAAGGGCAGCATGTGGACATTAAATGGTTCCTCTGGGTATAATAAGTGATGTGTTCTGAGATTATTAGAAGACCCACGCTATAATTACAGTGAAACATTGGAGTGGTGTTACACAAGGGTAGAAGAGGTGACAATAAAATCCCGAGCACTACATGCAGATGGTGTAAGGTTCCATATAACCTGTTGGTTCAGAACTCCAGGACCAGATGTAGGGCCAGTCTTAGGCTTTATTTCTGTATTTGGTGGAATGTTGGTCAACCGAGCCATAGACATTAAGTTGTGAGTGGAACCTACGCAGATTTAATGCACAGTTAGGGACTCAGTTTGACAATGTGGGGGAAGAGCAGGTAAGTTAATGGAGAAAGCTGAGCTTCCCTGCTTTTTGCGCTGCAGTATCAGTTCCCATTCCTTTGCAGGTAGAATTGCCGGTGGGGAAGACTAACATTTGGTAGTCTGAATCCCTGCAGGAACATGGTGATATCCATCGAGTGGTGGAAAGTCAGCTGTTTGTGGTCATTCTTGGGCCATTAAATCCCCAACAGTAGGAAATGCTCGCCTCACAAAGTGAGACGGTGACAGGTCGAAGAGCATCTTTACCGTAGCGACATGGGTGAGAGGTCTATGATTTTTGTTGCCCAAAATCTCCTATTCATGTTGCCATACCTCTTAATTTATTTCCCTTCTGGAAATGTTTGAAGATGGGAAACGATGTTGCAAGCCTGGGGCTCCTTTTGGTCTAAAAGACCTGTGGCGAATCCGTGTCTGGCTGGAGAATGATATTAAACAAATGTCGACATTGTGTTCACTGCTGTGTGCATGTTAGAATTATTGTTCTTAAGTGCCACTGCACTGTCTCCTAGAAGCTGGAAATTCCATTTTATTTCCTTTAACTCAGAGCAAAGCACTTGGTTGACAGTATAATCCTTCACTGTAGTCTTTGTGGCTTAGATTTCTGTCCCTGTGGTTTAGGCTTCTGTTGTGTTTCCCCAGTTGCCAGTAGATATATAGTAAATTGTGGGTAGTTGTGGACGAAAGTGGCTCAGTCACATGTCCGCTATTTAGGTTAGTTGGTCATGTCCCATAATTACATTTTTAACCCTTTAGTAGCCCACAGAGTCCTTATTTGAGCATTTGGATTCAAGCAAGAAATCATAAATATTGTTTACAGCATGAATATGCACATTACGCTATAATACATCCCCTTTAATATATATGGCTAGTGGGCTTAAGGTTTTAATGTTATAACAGAGTTATGATTCTTTTCCTCAGTATATGTATAGTGTAGTTATTTTTCTGTCTAGCATCCGATCCTGTTTAATAGCTGTACATGTTACCAACATGAACTGGTCTTATCAAAGGTTCAGTGCAGAGCCCTGGCACCAGTGTACGCATTGGTAGAGCATGATTGTGTGTGTGTGTTTACATGATTCTTGGTGTCTGATGCATCCATTCATGTCTGTACTGGGACCCTTATGCACACGAATAAGGTCCTTTGGATAAAGCTCTGTTTCCTAGTTGCATTTTATTTATCATATCTGTGCGATGTGTGTGATTTAAAATAAAAAATACATTGCTTCTTGACGTAACAGCCCTCCTAAATCCATCATTACCACCATTCTTAATCCATTGACAATAAAGTGATAAAAACCAAGGCTATTTCTAAAAGATTTTTAAAAAAAATAACAATATAACATTTGTGTCTGTGCCTTATTAAGAAATTCACTTTGCATTGGTACCATTATATTGACTGACACATGTCTTATAAAACCTGGTTTTAATTTTGAAATGAATACACATGAATGAGTATTACAACTGACCAGCCTCTAAAATACCACTCTTTACAACTTTGATACTTTTTTTTTCCTAGGAAAGATGCACTATTTTTCTTTTAGACACATGTTTTTCGACTGGGTATTATGAAAGCATAATTGTGAACCAGATGAGGAGCAGAAATTAAATTGTCCTGCCTAATTAAAAATTGAAATACTTACGAAGTGAAAATGTCATTGTAAGTGTCTCCATTTTTTAGGTTTTTGTACACATGCAAATGTGTGTTTTCTAGCACTTACTGTTTATATATGAAATAATAAGGCATTTTCATGTCTTACCATAGCACAGTAGCTGTGCCCTTGGCTTATGAATCTGTATTATTACCATTATAATAATACAGTTTTTACAATTGAATGTTTGTTTTTCTTCTGTAAAAAGATATGTTTTCCCTGGGGTTTTTCATTGTATTATAAAGTATACATCTTCATCATGACAATATTGCATTCCACCCTATTAAGCTTGATAATATTACAGATCTTATATTTAATGTGAGTGTTATTGTCTAGCTGTGCGCCTGTGTTAGAGAAAAAACTGTGATATTTTTATTTTATTAAGATGGTTAATTTGGGTTTTTGACATTAAATGGTGGGTCTAGGAGAACGATTTTCGAGGGTACAATAAATAAATCCAGTTACTGTGAGGCTCTGGAGGATTAATGAACTCTGCGTATGTGCAGTTAAGTTGCCATTTTGACATGGACGCTCCCCAGGGCATCCCATGTTGCCAGTTGGGTGTTTGGTAGTTTTGTTTTGTGATTTCAACAACATTTCTGGCTATTAATGGACCACTCAGCTTATTGCAGATAAGTAAAGGGGATCCTTGTGAACCTCTGTAGATACTGTCTATATTGCCTTATTTTAAATGAACTCTTGATGGTAAGGCACAGTGTGTATTTTTTTCTGATGTTGGATAATGCACATTGAGCGTAAAGACCCAAGGGCAGCGTTTAGAATATTTGATACAGTCCTAAACTCAGCATCTGAGGAAAGGGACTAAGGAGTAAAAAGGACTTAAAGGGACTGTTCAGTGCCCAAAATGCATCTTCCAAATATTAATGCATATTAATGTGCTTTCAAAGTACTTTAAAATGCATGTCTTACATTTTGCATGGCTTAAAATATAAAATACTTACAGCTAGAAGAAATTGTGACATTACAGCAGTTTGCAAGATACAAGGACTGCCCACACTAGATGAGTAGATGAGGAAATTAAAAGTAATTTCAGTTTTTTTTTTTTTGCTGCAGGAACCAATGGGAATAATGTCATTCAAATGAATGGAATGTCCTGTCTCTCTAGTGATGTCATCAGACAATGTGTTGCACTGTTAAGAGATCCTACTGTGTACATGAGCAAGGTCACTCATAGGCCACTCAATAGACTCAATTTGAGGAGGACAGGAAGTGACTATATGAAACAAAACTTTATATCCTCAGTGTGTGTGTGTATATATGTATATTATATATATATATATATATATGTATATATATATATATCTATCTCAGTGCTGCCGGACCTGCAGTAAACATGCAGAGTAATCCCTGGGGAGGGCTTGAGTCAAATATTAAAAATGTGATTTATACAGAATGCCTGCGTCAAATCACATAGAGAAAAAAGCCTGTGCATTATGCAAGCAGTGATCTTCATCTTGCACCAAAGTGAGTTTGGGGACTAGACTGTTCCTTTAAAGGTAGGCAATGTAATAGAGCAGCAGGAAATGCTAGTAGAATGCTTGGTTGCACAGGGAGAGGTATTAGCAGTAGAAAGAGGGAAGTGCTCATGCCATTGTACAGAGCACTGGTGAGACCTCACTTGGAGTATTGTATGCAGTATTGGAGATGTATCTCCAGAAGGATATAGATACTTTGTAGAGAGTTCAGAAAAGGGCTAAACTGGTTCATGGATTGTAGGATAAAACTTACCAGGAAAGGTTAAAGCATCTTAATATGTATAGCTTGGAATAATGATGGAAACATTTAAATACATAACGGGAATCTATACAGTAGAGGAGAGTATATTTTAAAGAAGAAAAACTACCACAACAAGAGGACTAAAAGGAGAAGGACAAAAGTTTAAAAGTATTATTCCTTTTCTTTTCTTTCTTTTTGTATTTTTTGTATTTTTTATTATACAAAACAATTACAAATAGTACTCGACATAAATACACATATATGCATTATATTCATCATTGATAATTCTTCAACGCGTGACGTCAAGTGACTTATCTGAGAAATTAAGATTAATAAACAGGTAACATACGCATAAGTTGTATAATAAATCGACATTTCTATCAAGTTATATAAAGTTATACAGTCACTAGGGACAAACTCACTCATAACAAACAAGAGACAATTCAATTTATTATTTATTTTTTGAGAGGACAGTAGATGCATGGAGTAGTCTTCCAGCAGCTGTGGTAGAGGTCAGTACAGTGAAGAAGTTTAAGCATGCGTGGTATAGGCATAAGGCTATAAGCCTAGGACTACTGAAAATATTTGGATTTTTTTTTTTGTAAGAAATTGCACAGAGGGGGCCAAATGGTTCTTATCTGCTGACACATCCTATGTGCATGTGAGAAGTGGTCCTTGAGAGACCGTATATTCTAGACAACATGCAACACTGTAAGTAAATCTGAGGTTGACTAATCCTTCAATGCCTGACCGAGTGTAAGATGCATAGTGTATAAATAGATATAGGTTAGACACACATCAGGTGGTGTTGTAAAACATTGGCTCATGGTAACGTCATTTATCATTCTGTGACTTTTTACTCCAGTAGACCTGATCATACATTTTCAGTATGACACATCCCTTGGTAAGTGACAGGAAAGGCTTTGATCAAGCACTGGCTCATACCATAAGGCACATTGTTTAATCTATTTCAAGCATTCTCTGCTTCTATGTCCAGAAGGGTACACTTTCTTCTCATCCTAGTGAAAATATGTATAATGTACTTGTGCTCCACAAGTATATATATTATTGGAAATCTTTAAAGTTAACTTTTTTTTTGGTTCATTTAATATATTTCCTGATATGAACAGTCATGTCTATCTCCTTATAAATTCGGCCTTATCTTAAGGATAGAGTGCCAATTAAGCATTCATGTGATCATCAATAAAATTAGCAGAAACTGCCATCAGTTGTCAGTTGTGTTAAACACCAACATGTCTGCACAGTCTGAGCATGGAAAATTGAGAAATTGTACAAGCTGCATGAGTGTGTATATCGAATTGCTGAGTATACATAAAGCGTATAGTTAAAAAGGTGAGGGTAGAAGTGTTAGAAAATAGTGTGGGTTGGGATAAGTCATCTGTAGAAGATGAGGTGGAGATTAATAAAATGTTCATATGGATGCTGGGTGATTTTAGTATTGGCTGCCTAGTATGTTAACCAGGAAAGAGTAGCGACAGGTTATTAATCTTGATGCATAAATAAAAGCTATATCTGCTTGTATGGGTTAGTACAATATACTGGAAACATGAGCAAGAGAAAAGGAATATTAACCTGAATTGGCCAAACAGGTGCAAAATAATTGTGTGTGTCTGCTTTTCTTCTTTGTGTGTGCTTGTGATAGTTTACTTGTTGCAAAATTCTTTTGTCAAATGTATTTATGTGACTAGGCCACCTGCTGAAAGCTGACCCTGTAAAAGGGTACCTGTGTTTACCCCTTTGTGATTGGACTATTTTAAAATGTTGTCCCCTTCGTGACAATGGCCGTTTAAACACTTTGGCAGTGTTTGTGTTTAGCTGTAATTTTCCTCTTTTGCATTACATGTACCCCACACAAATGATATATATTTTTTCAACATAAAAAGGGCTTTCTTTAGATACCATACCTTTGATCATATAATTTAAGATATAATAAAATATGAAACACCGAAAAGAAAAATTGGTTTATTTCTTCAAACACTTGCACAAAAATCTTTTGCATATCTATGTTAATAATAAAAAAAACCTTCTAATAAATATCCAGAGTTTAGAAATATCCAATGCTTACATACTTTTCTGATTTCTTTTGCAAGTTATAGGACAATAATACATTGCTTTTTTACTAACTTTTCTCCTGCCATGACCTTTTAACCGCAAACCTAACACTAGCTCAGTGATGACAAACATTTTTAAATTTGAGTGTGGTTTTCTGCAGGAAGCTAAGATGTAGCCTATGGATCGCCCCTACAGCCATCTGCCCACCAGACTTGGCCAATGCTGCCCCTATCCCCCAGACTTAACCAGCCTTAGTCAATGCTGCCTCCCCCCTCCCTACCCAGACTTACCCAATGCTGCCCCTATCCCCCAGACTTAACCAGCCTTAGTCAATGCTGCCTCCCCCCTCCCTACCCAGACTTACCCAATGCTGCCTCCCCCAGACTTACCCAGTGCTGCTTTCCCCAGACTTACCCAATGCTGCCTCCCCCTCCTTCCCCTAGATTTGCCCAATGCTGCCTTCCCCCAGACTTGCCCAATGCTGCCTCCCCCTCCCTCCCCCTCCCTCCTCCAGACTTGCCCAATGCCTCCTCTCCCCTCCCTCCCCTAGACTTGCCCAATGCTGCTTCTCTCCCCTCCCTCCCCCAGACTTGCCCAATGCTGCCTCTCCCCCCTCCCTCCCCCAGACTTGCCCAATGCTGCCTCTCCCCCTCCCTCAGACTTGCCTAATGCTGCCTCTCCTCCCTGCCTCCCTCAGACTTGCCCAATGCTGCCTCTCCCCCCTCCAGACTTGCCCAATGCTGTCTCTCCCCCCTCCCTCCCCCAGACTTACCCAATCTCCCTGGTGGCTAGTGGGGGCAGCCGGTGGATGACTGCACGATACGCATGCACAGACAACCACTGGCTGTTTGCACGCATGCACAGACAACCACTGGCTGTTTGCACGCATGCACAGACAACCACTGGCTGTTTGCACGCATGCACAGACAACCACTAGCTGTTTCAATACCTGGGCTAGAAACCCCAAGGAGGGCATCTATCCCAAAAGCGGGTCTGTATCAAAGGGCACTCAAGACCATAAATAAATAAATATACTCAATTGGCATAGAAAAAATTATTTACATTTTATTCAAGGTCCATAAGAGCAGGATACCTCTGGTTGAGAGCACGTCTAATAATAAATGTAATAATAAAACAAAAAGTGCATAATAATAAAGACACAAACATATAAACAAATCACAAAAGCAAATATATATCAATAATGACACATACAAAGACAAACAAAAAATAGTAAAGATCCTGCAGGATAGAGGCAAGGCAAGCAAGCTAAGTAATACTAAAACATAGACCTATCTACCATAGAAATCGTGCGTCTACGATATTGCTACAATTTAACAAAATAAGCATGCTTAATAAGTGTAAAACCAGCTGGAAATAGTCCTGTAGCAAGCAAAAAATTGAAAGGTGAAAGTCTATGAAAAAAAGGACGGCAAGGAAGTAGCTCTGCATATGACAAAAATAAGCTGTAGCAAAATTAGAAGACAATGTATATTATCTGCGTGTAATCAGCGGACTCCAAAGTATAAAGTCCACAGGTAGTGATGCAAAATGTAACTTTCACTGGAAAGTGCACATATGTCGTCTTGAGCGCTGGGTACTTGGCAGACTAGGTACCTGAAGCCCCTGGACGTAACCCTCCGGTTACTCCCAGTAAAAGCGGTTACCTGATGTAAACTGCTCAGCGTGACGGCAAGTTCAGTGAAGTGTCCTAAACAAAACATAGGGAGTGAAACAGATGCTTGTAGAGAGTCCTCCAAACTGAATATCCACACTTTAATTATCTGCCGATCGCAGGTATGCGCTCAGGCAGAGTCTCTTCCGCGTCCTAGGCTCCACCCACAGGAACGTAATATGAAAAAAAAACAGACGATCGTTTCGCAAACGCTTTTTCCAGGTAATGACGCTCACAGTGAGCAGTTCCTTTATACATAATCACCGGACATGGGAACATTTGATTGGTTAAACTCTGATAATACACAAAATTGACCACAAGTCAGCCCACATTCCTTAAACATATAGATAAACCCTAAATAAAGGCTAAATAAACACAAAATAAACTAATAATAATTCATAAAGAAGAAATAATAAAAAATAAAGATTAAAAAATTAAAATTATTTTATTAAATCACTAGAAGGGGAAGCCTTACGGGGAAGAGGGAAGGCAAAGGACAATATCTATTACTGAATGGTTCATCTACACTGGAAAACACATCAAACAATTAGGAGTTTATAAAATCAAACAAAAAGGGGCACAAATAAATGCACAGATAAATAAAATTAAATATTAATGATATAATAATGAAAAAAATGAAATTATGAAATAAATAGGGACACCAAGGGGATGAGCCTGAGCTGTGTCCAAGGAAAAGATATCTAAAGAATAATGATAATAGATAACTCAATAAATAAATATAAAATAAAGGTAAATATGAAATAAAGGTACACTGTTTCCAAACAAATAAACGGGCAAAAAACAACCATATTTTATTTCATCGTTCATGCCTTCAGGTGCCAAAGTACATAGATTCACCATCCATTTGCATTCTGCTTGAAGGAGTTTCCTATCCAAATTACCTCCTCTAAAACCTACCTTCACCTTCTCCACCCCCCAAGCCTTTTAATCCATCTCCCTACTTTGATGGCATTCCAAGAAGTGGAGGGCCACCGGACTATCTTCATTAACATTCCTAATGTCTCCCAAATGCTCCAAAATCCTATCTTTTAGTCGTCTAATTGTTTTGCCCACATAAAATTTATTGCACGGACATTGTAGAGCATAAATGACACCTGACGTATTGCATGTAATATGATCCTTAACATAGAACTGTTCCCTTTTGTGATTGAACCATTTTTTGACTTTTTTAATAACACTGCAATCTTTGCAGTGTTTACAAGGGAAACAACCACCCCGGTTGCTCTCCTGCTTTAACCAGTCTTGTTGTAACTCAGACCTTTCAAAGTGACTATGTACTAAAAGGTCCTTAAGATTTGGGGCCCTCCTAGCTGTCAACTGTGGCTTATCCCCAATAAATTTTGTAATACCCGTATCCATTTGGAGAATTTTCCAGTGTTTGGTAAGAATAGATCTAATCGTCCCCCATTGATCATTAAATGTTGAAATAAATCTAACTACATTATCTTTGTCCCGTTTGGATCCTTCTCCAAATAATAAATCATCCCTATTGCTTTCTCTGGCCCTCTGGTAACCTCTGGATATACACTTTTTACCATAACCTCTTTCTAGAAAACGCTGTCTCATCTCCTCTGCTTGTATAGTTAATCTATTATCTGTAGAGCAATTCAACCTTATACGCAAGTACTGACCAACAGGGATACCCTGTATCAAAGACTTAGGATGATGACTTTCTGCCCTAAGTAAGGAATTGGTAGCTGTGGATTTTCGGTAAGTGTCTGTTTCCAGATGGTCTCCTACTCTAATGATACTTCAATCTAGGAAAGACAATTCACATTTGCTGGACTCAAAAGTAAAACGAAGGTTTCAATTATTATTGCCTATTACCGTCATAAAATCCCTTAGTTCCACTTATGTACCCTTCCAGATAACCAAAATGTCATCAATATAACGAATCCAGAGAGCCACGTGTGCCCCAAATGTGTCTGATAATTGGCCAAATACCACTTCTTGCTCCCATGCAAATGCAGACAAGCATATGTGGGGGCACACGTGACTCCCATGGCCGTACCTCTTTTCTGGAGATAATAACGCTGATCAAATGTAAAGTAATTGTTTGTCAGTATTAGCTCCAGAAGTTCCAGAACAAAATCTGTATGTTTATTAAACCTCTCTCCTCTAGTTCTAAGAAAATATTCTGAGGCCTTTAGACATACATCATGAGGAATAGACGAATAGAGACTTTCTACATCAATGGTACCTAAGATAGTAGATTCTGTCAAACTAAGGCCCTCTAATCTGCGTAGGACGTCTGTAGTATCCTTAACATATGAGGGCAAAGTAGTTAAAAAGGGGCGAAGGATGTGATCTACATATCTGCTGACATTTTCAAGGGGACCCCCAATACCGGCCACAATTGGACGTCCCGGAGGATGGATCATACTTTTATGCAGTTTTGGTATTGTATAGAAAGTGGGGACAACAGGGTGGCTACTAATAAGAGTCTTGTGTTCATCCAGATTAATTAACCCTGACCGATAGGCCAGATTCAATTTCTCCATAAGAGTGTTAACTATCTTGTTTGTGGGATTTGATTTCAAAACCTCATACTGTTCTTTATCCCTTAGTTGTTTACGTATCTCGAACACATAAAGACTCTCGTCCAAAACCACCACATTTCCCCCTTTGTCTGAAGGTTTTATAACAATGCCCTTCATGTTTTGAAGTTCCTTGAGAGCCCTACAAGGAAACTTTAAGTTACCTTCTGCTCTAGAGTTAACAAACAAAGAGTCCAAATCTGACAAGCTTTATAAAATATTGGACACTTGGAACAGAGGAGAGAAGAGGCATCCATTTTGACTTGGGTTTGAAGCTGGTAACGCCTAATGTTCTATCTGAGCCCTCTAATATCTGGAAATCTCCTGACTCTTTTTCCAAGTCTATCAGGGTATCTAGAAGGGGTTGATCTCTTATGTCCAAATTGACCTTCCTGGGAATATGGTAAAATAATTTACATGAGATCAGACGTCTAGCAAATAGACTTCCCCTTCTAGTGATTTAATAAAATAATTTTTATTTTTATTTTTTTATTTCTTCTTTATGAATTATTATTAGTTTATTTTGTGTTTATTTAGCCTTTATTTAGGGTTTATCTATATGTTTAAGTAGTGTGGTCTGACCTGTGGGCTTTGATGTATAATTTGTTTAATTTAAGGATACTTTGACAACCTTTGCAATTCTGTGTATTATCAGAGTTTAACCAATCAAATTTTCGCATGTCCGGTGATTATGTATAAAGGAACTGCTCACTGTGAGCGTCATTATCTGGAAGAAGAGTTTGCGAAACGATCGTCTGTTTTTTTCTTTTTTTCGTATTACGTTCCTGTGGGTGGAGCCTAGGACACGGAAGAGACTCTGCCTGAGCGCATACCTGCGATCGGCAGATAATTAAAGTGTGAATATTCAGTTTGGAGGACTCTCTACAAGCATCTGTTTCACTCCCTATGTTTTGTTTAGGACACTTCACTGAACTTGCCGTCACGCTGAGCAGTTTACATCAGGTAACCGCTTTTACTGGAAGTAACCGAAGGGTTACGTCCAGGGGCTTCAGGTACCTAGTCTGCCAAGTACCCAGCGCTCAAGACGACATATGTGCACTTTCCAGTGAAAGTTACATTTTGCATCACTACCTGTGGACTTTATACTTTGGAGTCCTCTGATTACACACAGATAATATACATTGTCTTCTAATTTTGCTACAGCTTATTTTTGTCATATGCAGAGCTACTTCCTTGCCGTCCTTTTTTTCATAGACTTTCACCAGGTTGTCTGTGCATGCGTGCAAACAGCCAGTGGTTGTCTGTGCATGCGTGCAAACAGCCAGTGGTTGTCTGTGCATGCGTGCAAACAGCCAGTGGTTACAAAGAAAACTTTACAAGCCACCCCGCATCTACCATAGAGTAAAAATAATGCACAGACAACCACTGGCTGTTTGCACGCATGCACAGACAACCACTGGCTGTTTGCACGCATGCACAGACAACCACTGGCTGTTTGCACGCATGCACAGACAACCACTGGCTGTTTGCACGCATGCACAGACAACCACTGGCTGTTTGCACGCATGCACAGACAACCACTGGCTGTTTGCACGCATGCACAGACAACCACTGGCTGTTTGCACGCATGCACAGACAACCACTGGCTGTTTGCACGCATGCACAGACAACCACTGGCTGTTTGCACGCATGCACAGACAACCACTGGCTGTTTGCACGCATGCACAGACAACCACTGGCTGTTTGCACGCATGCACAGACAACCACTGGCTGTTTACGGTGGGGATCCAGGTCTCCTACAGCTCTGCAGGGAACCTGGATCCCAGTCTTATAGTCAGACCTCTATTTGAGGTCTGATTATAAGATGAACCTTGAATGTAAGACTATGCACTAAAGTGCCTAATATCAACAAATGTCAGTGTTGGATGATCCTCCATAATAGATAATGACACAGCCTGAGTGCCACCTCAGAGGTCTCAGAATACCACTTCCGACAGATTTTTTTTTTTTTGCCATGCTCACGACATTGAAGGACAGTGTGGTTGTTTTTATATTAAATAAACGTTGTTTTATTAAGTAAAATGAGTAGTCTATTCTTTTAAATATAGTTTACCTCCTCTATAGCGAAGAAGCAGCAAATAAAAATGGTCAGCATGGGGGACGCATTGTCTGGATTGTAGAGAAGAGTTGAGGAAGCTGGAGGAATGCTAAGCAGGAGTAGGAAACGGTGCATGAGAGGATGTAATGAGGACGTCCCTCAGGTTTTATTTTTTCAGATGCTCTACCGACTGAACTATCCAGGCTCGATAAAGGTTTTATTTTTTATACAGCCTCTTGTGTAATGAAGTGACAGATACAAGCATTGTGTTGTGATTGGATTTGGTAAGGGATTCTATTTTACAAATGTTACGTAAGTAACACAGGAAAAATCAGGAGGAAGAGATTTAGGTTTGGTGTCATCTTCATATTGCTGGTATTGGAACAGACATTTAATTAGATTTTTCAGGACAACTGTAAAGGAAGCCAAACATGGACCCTTGCCAGACACAACATAGGGGAGCAGAAGGTCACGTACTAGTCTTTTCTAGTTTGTCTTTCTTCGTATGTAGTTCCCTTTTATACTCTGTATCTAGCGCTACATAAATTGTTGGGGCTATATAAATAAATGGTACTGTAATGTAATGTGAGGACGTTGTTTCATGGAAGCAGGTAGAAAATGACAATTCAGATATATTGCAAACTAGGAAATGCTACGTACCCATAGATGATGTGTTTGGAGGGTCAAATGTTGTAGAGATCGAAGAGAAGGTCCAGTTGTGGTAACACTACCTTTTGAGTAAAATTAATTTTATCCTATTTGAAATTTTTATATGTGAGGGCCTTCTTTAATGGCTCTCTTGCAATTTAGTTTTTTTTGTTATTGTGTTTTACATATTGCTTCTTTATATTTTCATTGTCCTAACCTTGCATAATTATGACCAGAACCAAACAACCACAAGCATTTTTGTTTATAAGTTAGAAGGTCTTGTATTACATTATATTTGTGATCAGAGAAAGAAGTCTGAGAATGTTTTTCCATGTTGTCTCTGACGGGGTTGAGCAAGCTTGAAATACTGCAGTGCTATCTATTTTTTATTTAATTGCAGTACTGTTATCTTCTAATACTACCTCCTCCTCCTTCTTTCCAGTCTGTAGTAACTATGGCTTTGAAGTGCAAAAATAAACAGAGCTGAGGGGGTCTTATGCATTCGGAAAGAATGATGGGATTTACTTATCAAAGTGTTGCATGGTCACATGTTACATCTCAATTTTTTTTGTAATATTTACCTTTTTTTTCGCAAGCACCTTTTAATGTGGACTTTAACCTCCATAGAGGATTCTGTTTCTTTCCTTTCTTTCTTTTCTCTCTCTAATTTTAATGTTGCCAGCGATCACTGGGAAAGTAATCTCCCCTTTTTCTTTTTAAATTCTCAGTTTGCGTGCCTGAGGGAATAGACACTCAAAGTGGAGACGCAGCCTGGAATCCGCATCAGACAAACCCTGTAAATTGAAGACAAAGCTGAACTGATGGGAGACGAGGCTTTGCTGAGGGATAATAGAACTTCTCAATAACATCCAGCTTTTCGTTTAGTATTTAGACTCTTCCATCATGGCAACATATTTTTGGCTGGACGGATAAAAGCATATCAAACATTGTGTGCTACCAGTCTGCATATTGCTCTTCTTCACCTAGCGACGGGCCCTGGTGGCTGGCAAAAGAGTATCTAAATGCTTGGGTGTGGATCGAGAAATGGACTGTAGTTGGCGAAAATGGAAGTGACCTGACAGTTTCCTGGCCATCAGTTATCTCTGGCAAGGACAGGTTAAAGTTGGACATTCAACTTTGCTGGAACAGCAGTATGCAGGAAGCTGGTTTTCAGGCCACAAATGCTTTCACAGGTAATAATCATATGTTTTATTTTATTTTGTATCTTCATTTTTCATTTTTAAGGAAACTACATGAATTAGAGCCTTTAAACATGGCATTTAGTTGCACCTGTACCTATGATATAGCCTTTCCTGTGACTAAGAGTCCCCTACCCCCCATTTTTCCCTTTAAACATGGCATTACAAAAATGACAGAGCGGCATCAATAAACAATAACCTTGATCTATTACTTAAGTACTTTTTTTTTTTTTTTTTTAAATAGCAAGAATATGTGATCCATTTGCAGTAGTTAAATGTAGACTTGGCAGTTCTCTTGTTACAGTCAGAATCTCAAGTTGTGGCATAGTCTCTTGCCCTGTTTCCATTTTGTATACGTTGTACTTTAAATAGGCTCTGCATAAACAATTTAAACTGTGTTAGCGAATAAACCACAACACAAAACTGATCACTGTAGTGTGTCCAACTTGTAATGTTGAAGACCACATATCATGGGGTGATGGATTGTCCACTATGACATTTAAAGTGTATTACAATAGGATTTATTTTTTTCAGGCAGGATGGTACCCAAACAGCCAATCTTATAAGCAATAGTAATTACAACTATGGTCGCAAAGACTAGAGCACTTCCATGTCACAGAGCATAGTAAAAGAGAGAGACGGTCAGATGACCATCTCTCTATGATTAAATTGCCTTCTGTGTGATTAAAACATCCTCTGCATTAAAGATCTCAGATTGCCATTTTCCCTGTGATTTTGCTGCCCTCTGCCATTTTAGTTTTCCTTTCATGCCACCTCCATGCTTCAGGTCTCCAGAGAAATAGGTGGGATTTAGCTGATCATAAATCACTACACCCTCCCTGTGACATTTGGTGGACAGGTAGGAATATATGATGTAAAATATATAGATTTCTTAAATATTATGGCAATATGGGAAAAAATAACTTGTATACATTTTCGAAAATGGCATATTAAATATGCTATTTTCCTCTTCTCATCCCAGTGTCTTTTCCTGGCATTTGACATATGTGATAAATTATATCCCATTTTTAATATCCTCCACCACAACCAAAGTAAAATCAAATATTCCAGCTAATGTTCTGGTAGTTAGTCAGGTATTTCACTTTAGTTTTTAAAGTGTGAAAGGCTTATTCAATCTCCAGATATTGGTTTTGTTTGCACAATAGTCATTTGCATTTACCAACGTAGGCAATGCAAATTCATCCTGCTATCTTCAAAGCCTTCTATTCTTTGTGCCCACAAGGCAAGTCCAATGCCAGTGAAGAGATCACACGATTGATGAGCATATTGAGGATTGGAGATTGTTGTAGACGCTTAATGATTTATACATAACATTTCTGTTTTAACTCCCTGAGCACCAGAAGCTACATCAGTTCATTTCTTTCAAATAAGTTGTTTAGCCTTGTGGTACTCAGAAGGTGAAGATATTACTTCTAGATATAGATCACGAATAATGTTCTGTAAACAATCTAATATTCCTACATATATATCTCAAGGGCAAAACACTTGTATCATGTAACATTATATTTTCTGGTTTGTGTAATGGTCAGTATAATTATACATACATGCTGCATTTCAGGAGATGTTGAAGGTAAAGGGATAGGATTTTGAACCTCAAGTTTAATCCCTTAGTGACCATACTTTTAGGACATTTTTGGTCATTCTGGACAATGGCTATTCTAACACTTCTGTGTTTTTTTTATTTTAACTTCAATTTATGTTAACTCTCTCTCTTTTTATATACCATTATTTTGATCATATCATTTACTAATAAAACAAATAATTAAATATTATGAAAAATGTAAAAAAAGTTTTTCTATGTTTTACATGAAAACATGTTTACATTGCAATACAAAAACCTGATAAATAGATTCTTATATTTGTACTGAGTTTAAAAATATCAGTTTGTTTTTCTGTTTTTTTTTTCCTAACCATTTTTCTCCAACGGTGCCCTTTTAACCTACTCTAACCCTAGCACTAACCGAACACGAACGCTAACCCTACATATTCTTCTAAGAAAAAAAAGTCTACCAATACTCCCTGAGCAACAGAAGTGATCATTGAGATGGTTGTGGGAGGGGGAGCATTGGCTAAGTCTGGGGGGAAGCTGTTTTTTGTGTCGGGATGCATTGGCTAAGTCTGAGGGGCAGATGGCAGTTTGGGGGTATGCACTGGTGAAGTATGGGGGCAAATGGCTTTGTGGGGGGCAGAATGGCAAATGGAAATAAAAACAAGAAATTCATTTTTATTAAATATGAAAAAAAAACATGTTTACATGTGAATATTTACAAGTAAAACTTTTTTCCAATATTGTATGTTTCATCCGTTTCTACTTGTTCTCTTGCTCAGTTGTGCACACAGCCTCCCACTCTCTCCTGGTTAGAGAGCGTTTATGCTGTTCTGTGAATGGAGTAGTAGACAGCATTGCACGAGACTTGGCAGTTTTCTGAATGGAATAGCCTTCATTTATCTGAACAAGAATAGACTGTCGAGTTTCAGAATAAAGTTCTTTGGTTTTGGCCATTCTGAGTCTGTAAATGAACCCACAATTGCTGAAGCTCCAGATACTCAACTAGTCTAAAAAAGCTAGTTTTATTGCATCATTAATCAGCACAACAGTTGTTTGTATTAATATAATTGCAAAGGGGTTTTCTAATGCTCAATTAGCCCTTTAAAATGATAAACTTTTGATTAGCTAACACAGCGTGCCATTTGAACACAGGAGTGATAGTTGCTGACTCTGTAAACATATTTGGATATTTCATTAAAAATCAGTTGTTTACATTGTATTTCTGATCCATTTTATTTTAATGGGGAAAATGCATTTCTTTCAAAACAAGGACATTTTTAAGTGACTCCAGATTTTGAGTATTAGTGTGTGTATGTACTGTTCAGAAGATTGAAGTCACTTTAAATTGTCATGCTTTTTTGGTGGGTGTGTATGTCTGTGTGTGTGTATATATATATATATACCGTATTTTCTCGTATATAAGACGACCCACCAAACTTTGGATATTCCTTTGGGGAAAAAACTAAAAGCCTGAATATAAGACTACCCTATAGAAAAAAAGTTTAACTTGTATATGTTCACATGTAAATTGCTTTTTAATATTTAATAAAAATGATGATATAAAAAATGCATTTCTTGTTTTTATTTCATGTTTCATATTTCATATTTTATGTGCCAATGCTGCCTCTCTCCCCCCTCCCCCCAGCTTTGTCTCTCTCTCCCCCTGTGAGTGTTGTCTCTCTCTCTCTCTCTCTCCCCCCAGTGTTCTCTCTCCCCCTCCCTCCCACGTTGTCTCTCCCTCCCCCCAAACTTTTCTCTCTCTCCCCCCCCCCTGCGTGCACATCCATCGGCTGTTAGCGAGGGGGATCCAGGTCCCCTGCAGCTCTGCTGGGGACCTGGATCCCAGTCTTATAGTCTGACCTAGATTTGAGGTCAGATTATAAGACGAGGGGTCTTTTTCAGAGCATTTGCTCTTGAAAAAACCTTGTCTTATATTCGAGAAAATATGGTATATGTGTGTGTATGTGTGAGGGATTGGGAAGCTGGATGGAGGTCACTATGCAGGATCTATTGGTAAACCCCTGAGGCAGACCTATAACACAATAATGAGGATATATTGCGTATATGCAAGAGATGCAGGAAAAACAGCACTCACGGTATACAAGTGGGAAAACAATCAGAGATGATTCACAGCATGACGTGTTTTGCGCGTAATCATGAGCATATGATTACGCGCTTTACAAGCGAAACGCGTAATGCTGTGAATCATCTCTGATTGTTTTCCCACTTGTTGCTGTGAAGATATTTTACATGCTACTTTCACAAGATTAAATCACGTTGTCTTTCACCGTATACCGTGAGTGCCGTTTTTCCTGTATCTCTTGCTTGTGTCCATTGGATTGGGTGTTAGCCATACACCAGCAGAGGCACCCGGAGCAAACATAGGAGCTGTATGTTTTATATGGACCTGCTAGTTCGTGAGCCCACACTCCCCTTACTCTTCTTTGGATATATTGTGTATACAATAAGGGGAGAAACTAACCTTGAACCAGTAGCTTGATAGTGAAGTACTTCGTAGTGCAGTATGAACAAGTAACCGTTTGTAAGATAGAGTCCAGTAACAAGGTGGATAGGCAGCAAGGAAGGACACAATATCTGTATTCCAGCAACGAGATGTTTAAAGCAGGAACACACCACACTTGTTATCCAGTATTGCGATAATTAAGCAGGAACACACCACACTTGCAATCCAGCACTGCAAGGGTAAATGCAGGAATACACCACACTTGTGATCCAGCACTGGGATGGTTAATGCAGGAATACACCACACTTGTGATCCAGCACTGCAAGGGTAAATGCAGGAAAACACCACACTTGTGATCCAGCACTGGGATGGTTAATGCAGGAATACACCACACTTGTGATCCAGCACTGGGATGGTTAATGCAGGAATACACCACACTTGTGATCCAGTACTGTGAGGGTAAATGCAGGAATACACCACACTTGTGATCCAGCACTGAGAGGGTTAATGCAGGAATATACCACACTAGCAAACAACACTGAGATGGATATGCAGCAGGTTCACTTATAATAGCCAGGATCAGGGTCACCAGATATACAGCAGAACGATATAAGCAGTCCAGGATCAGGGGCACAGGAGGAATTCAGCAACAAATGGGTAAGTAATAAAACGCTAGGCTCCAAATACACGAGAATCACCTAGCAATGAGTGCCTGGTGATTCTGCCTTTTAAATGTTCCCGCGCCTCAAGGGTATGCGACGGGCGTGGCGTCATGGGGAGCGCGCCCCTATACTGGAGAGAAGATCATTGGCGTCAGTGGCGTGAACGCGCTGCAAGCGTGTTGGAGATCTCCGTCGGATCCGGATGGGTAAGTAGTAAGGGATATGTGGGGGAGCTACTGTGGGGCAGATCCTGACAGTGTGTAGGTATATGTGTGTTTATTAAAGTATGTACAGTGGATATAAAAAGTCTACACACCCCTGTTAAAATGTCAGGTTTCTGTGCTGTAAAAAAATGAGACAAAGATAAATCATTTCAGAACTTTTTCCACCTTTAATGTGACCCATAAACTGTACAACTCAATTGAAAAACAAACTGAAATCTTTTAGGTAGAGGAAAGAAAAAATATAAAAATAAAATAATGTGGTTGCATAAGTGTGCACACACACCCTTAAACTAATACTTTGTTGAAGGACCTTTAGATTTTATTACAGCACTCAATCTTTTTGGGTATGAGTCTATCAGCATGGCACATTTTGACTTGGCAAGATTTGCCCACTCTTCTTTGCAAAAACACTCCAAATCTGTCAGAAGGCATCTCCTGTGCACAGCCCTCTTCAGATCACCCCACAGATTTTCAATCGGATTCAGGTCTGGGCTCTGGCTGGGCCATTCCAAAACTTTAATCTTCTTCTGGTGAAGCCATTCCTTTGTTGATTTGGATGTATGCTTTGGGTCGCTGTCATGCGGAAAGATGAAGTTCCTCTTCATGTTCAGCTTTCTAGCAGAAGCCTGAAAGTTTTGTGCCAATATCGACTGGTATTTGGAACTGTTCATAATTCCCTCTATCTTAACTAAGGCCCCAGTTCCAGCTGAGGAAAAACAGCCCCAAAGCATGATGCTGCCACCACCATGCTTCACTGTGGGTATGGTGTTCTTTTGGTGATGTGCAGTGTTGTTTTTGCGCCAAACATATCTTTTGGAATTATGGCCAAAAAAGTTCAACCTTGGTTTCATCAGACCATAACACCTTTTCCCACATGCTTTTGGGAGACTTCAGATGTGTTTTTGCAAAATGTAGCCTGGCTTGGATGTTTTTCTTCGTAAGAAAAGGCTTTCGTCTTGCCACTCTACCCCATAGCCCAGACATATGAAGAATACGGGAAATTGTTGTCACATGTACCACACAGCCAGTACTTGCCAGATATTCCTGCAGCTCCTTTAATGTTGCTGTAGGCCTCTTGGTAGCCTCCCAGACCAGTTTTCTTCTCGTCTTTTCATAAATTTTGGAGGGAGCTCCAGTTCTTGGTAATGTCACTGTTGTGCCATATTTTCTCCACTTGATGATGACTGTCTTCAATGTGTTCCATGGTATATCTAATGCCTTGGAAATTATTTTGTACCCTTCTCCTGACTGATACCTTTTAACAATGAGATGCCTCTGATGCTTTGAAAGCTCTCTGTGGACCATGGCTTTTGCTGTGGGATGCGACTAAGAAAATTTCAGGAAAGACCAACTAGAGCAGCTGAACTTTATTTGGGGTTAATCAGAGGCACTTTAAATGATGGCAGGTGTATGCTGACTCCTATTTAACATGATTTCGAATGTGATTGCTTAATTCTGAACACAGCTACATCCCCAGTTATAAGAGGGTGTGCACACTTATGCAACCACATTATTTTATTTTTATATTTTTTCTTCTCTCTATCTAAAAGATTTCAGTTTGTTTTTCAATTGAGTTGTACAGTTTAATGCTCAATGTTTTATTAATCTGAATTTTATGTGATGGATCATGAAATGAGAAAAATATATACATAAAACTATTTTTTAGAAATAGAAAACCGAAAACTGGCATGTGCCAATGTATTCACCCTCTTTGTTATGAAGCCCATAAAAAGCTCTGGTGCAACCAATTACCTTCAGAAGTCACATAATTAGTGAAATGATCACCTGTGTGCAATCTAAGTGTCACATGATCTGCCATTACATATACACACCTTTTTTGAAAGGCCCCAGATGCTGCAACAACTAAGCAAGAGGCACAACTAACCAAACACTGCCATGAAGACCAAGGAACTCTCCAAACAAGTAAGGGACAATGTTGTTGAGAAGTACAAGTCAGGGTTAGGTTATAAAAAAAACATCAAGATTTTTGATGATCCCCAGGAGCACCATCAAATCTATCATAATCAAATGGAAAGATCTTGGCAAAACAGCAAACCTGCCAAGAGACGGCCGTCCACCAAAACTCACGGACCGGGCAAGGAGGGCATTAATCTGAGAGAAAGCACAGAGACCAAAGGTAACCCTGGAGGTGCAGAGTTCCACAGCAAAGACTGGAGTATCTGTACATAGGACGAAAATAAGCCTTACACTCCATAGAGTTGGAATTTATGTCAGAGTGGCCAGAAGAAAGCCATTACTTTTAGCAAAAAACAAAATAAAACGTTTTGAGTTTGCGAAAAGGCACGTGGGAGAATCCCAAAATGTATGGAGGAAGGTGCTCTGGTCTGATGAGACTAAAATTGAACTTTTCGGCCATGAAAGAAAACGCTATGTCTGGCGCAAACCTAACACATCACATCACCCAAAGAACACCATCCCCACAGTGAAACATGGTGGTGGCAGCATCATGCTGTGGGGATGTGTTTCAGCAGCCGGGACTGGGAAACTGGTCAGAGTTGAAAAAAAGATGGATGGTGCTAAATACAGGGATATTCTTGAGCAAAACCTGTACCGCTCTGTGCGTGATTTGAGGCTAGGACGGAGGTTCACCTTCCAGCAGGACAATGACCCCAAACACACTGCTAAAGCAACACTTGATTGGTTTAAGGGGAAACATGTAAATGTGTTGGAATGGCCTAGTCAAAGCCCAGACCTAAATCCAATAGAAAATCTGTGGTCAGACTTAAATATTGCTGTTCACAAGCGCAAACCATCCAACTTGAAGGAGCTGGAGCAGTTTTGCAAGGAGGAAAAATCCCAGTGGTAAGATGTGGCAAACTCATAGAGACTTATCCAAAGCGACTTGGAGCTGTGTTTGCTGCAAAATGTGGCTCTACAAAGTATTGACTTTAGGGGGGTGAATAGTTATGCACATTGACTTTTTCTGTTATTTTGTCCTATTTGTTGTTTAAAGATTTTTTATTTATTTATTATGAAGCAAAGTTGTGTGCATGTTCTGTAAATTAAATGATACAAATCCTCAAACAATTCATGTTAATTCCAAGTTGTGAGGCAACAAAACACGAAAAATGCCAAGGGGGGTGAATACATTTGCAAGGCACTGTGTATATATGTGTGTGTATGTATGTATGTATATATATATATATATATATATATATATATTTTGTCAAGCAAAATACATATACATATATAATATGTATGTATGTGTGTGTTGCGTATCTCAGAAATCAGTTATCCAAAACATTTTTGGGATTTTGCCACAAAATGCAAATTGCGCACACACACACACACACACACACACACACACGCATGCAAGCAGTTTATGTCCCTCTGGAGCAGCCTTTCCATGCATACCAAGATTCCCCCAAGCCCACAAAGGGCAAAACAATAGCACATGTGCAGGCCTGACCTGCCAACAACAGGTTCCCAACAATGCCTCACATCACAGTAAGTGATTTGCTATATACAGGATTTGCATTGACACTACTGTATTTCATGAGTGCTGAGAGGCTTTACTATATCGTGAAAATGATCCCTTATCCAAAATATATCTGATCCCAAGCATTTTGGATATGGGATACTCAACCAATATATATGTATTCATACAAGCTATTCAATGAAAATGTTTAGAAAATGACAGTGTTGTTGATTGGATTTTTCTAACTAAAATGGATTTAAGAGAGTGGGCAATTAAAATCCAGTAAAATGTATACTATCGTATTTGCTTGAATATAAGACAACCCTGATTATAAGATGACCCCCCAAACTTTGGATATTCCTTTAGGAAAAAAAAAAAAAAAAAGCCTGAATATAAGTCTACCCTATAGGAAAAAAGTTTAACTCGTAAATATATTCACATGTAAATTGCTTTTTCATATTTAATAAAAAAAAGATAGAAAAAAAACGCATTTCTTGTTTTTATTCCCTCTTATTTGCCCATCTTCCCCCCAGACGTAGCCTCGCTTCCCTGCCTCCTCAATGCTGCATTGGGTGAGGGAGGGGGGAGAGACAGCATTGGGTGAGGGAGGGGGGAGGCAGCAATGGGCAAGTCTGGGGGAAGGAGGGGGGGAGGCAGCATCGGGCAAGTCTGGGGGAGAGGCAGCATTGGGCAAGTCTGGGGGAGGAAGGGGGGAGATTCAGCATTGGGCATGTCTGGGGGAGGAAGGGGGAGAGGCAGCAGTGGGCAAGTCTGGGTCAGAGTGGGGCAGCATTGGGCAAGTCTGTGGGAAGGAGGGGGGAGAGGCAGCATTGCGCAGACATCCACCCACTGCTTGCGGGGGACCTGAATCCCAGTCTTATAATCAGACCTCCATTTGAGGTCTTATTATAAGTTGAACCTCGAATATAAGACATGGGGTTTTTTTAAGATCATTTGCTCTGAAAATAACCTTGTCTTATATTCGTGCAAATCCGTTATATGAAGATGTATTTCTATGTGTTGATTTTCATTGGAATGCATTTTCTTGGATTGCATTATGGTAAGTGCAGTAGTAATGGAGTAATATTTACTGAGTTTATTGAGCATCTGGCCATAAAGTGACTTCAAGACAAGTTTTGATCTATAAAAACATGTCAAGATGGGCAGATGGTGTGTCTCTCATCTGAAACCTTAATCAGAAATTACATATTTATTGCCTAACCAGTTACAAACAATCTACCATTCTGTGTTGAATTTAATGTGCAAAAAGACATTTTATGTAAAATTCCTCAACGCAGAATTAGAGCAGTGTTAAATTTGAAAAACATTCCAGCGGTTTCTATAGTGATTGCTCAAAACTTAGCCCTTTACCTTAGAGTTCAATAAAATGGCCCTCAGCTGTAGCTTAATATATAGATATATTTTAACATTTTAACATTTTTTTTGGATCCTCTGGTTATAAAGAGTTTAAATTTATCCATTTACTTTATAAGTGAGTCTGTATAAACCAGCGATAGTAATGGTTAAACAGAGTTTAACAAAACCTTCGAGACTTGCAAGGCCTTAAATAGATTGTGCGTCTGTGTTGAGAGATATCAGAAACTCCAGTTTATGTTTAATGCGGATTTCTGTTGTAAGTGGATTTTGTATGTGAGCAAAGTTAGCATTACAGATTGTTGCGTTTTGGCTAAAAATAGCACCATTGTAAATACATAGTAGCACTGTGCATTACTTACACTCAACCAATCAAAACTGAATTCCTTTTATGCTTTTAAAAACCTGAGGCAATTTCAGATTCTTCAAGTGCATGCTTAATCGTCCTACCCCTATGGCGATCATTCCTTATCATATTCAGTTCCTGAACAGTAGGATAGAGAACAAACTGTATTGCTGTTGTGTGTTTCTCACTATTTATTTACCATCGAAGTATAGTTATTTTATGATTTCCTCGCAAATGAAAATTCCAAAGAACTGATAGAGTATTGGAAATCTAATTGATTATTGACACCCGTCACATATATGTCGGTCGTTAAAATTGATGAGGCAAAATAAAATGTAAAACAGTAAATTTGACACCATTTCATTGGAAGCACAATTAAATGCTAATGTAACACCTCGAATTATTACCTACCATTTTTTTTGGCAAATATTTTGGGGGGCGGAGCTACCAGGCCATGACAGCAGACACGCTTTTCCGCAGCTCCGTGTAACAATCCATTGCACAGCGCCAATATAACGCCAAAATGGCAACAAAATAAATCAGACACAAAATTGGCCGAAAAAACACCGCCACTGAGTGAGTTCTTCTGGCGCCCAATAAGCCCAGGAGACCCTAATAACCGCTACCAAATGCTATTAACGTCTAACTTTAAACACCGATCTAGTGACCTACTTTCGGTCTGAAGCTTTCTTTAGGTACATCGACCACCAGAGTTACCGAACTAGATGACCATTTATGGCTACAACAATCTACTGCTCAGACCTGTAACCAGTGCTGGGATACCTATGCCCGGCGTGTTTAATGGCATGGTGTATATTGCAGTGTGTCTTGGAATTTAACTTTAGATTTTTCTTAGAAGGTTTACGGTGGGAAATGTGAAAGAAAGATGGATAGGTGATATATAGGAGTGCTCAATGCGTGTAATGTATGTGTAGTTTTGCTACCCAGCCAGTATTTTACCGGCACAGCCATAATCAACCCTTCAGAACCGGTGTCCGTGTTGGCCAAATACCAGCAAAGCAAAAGCAGGGCTTTTAAAAATAAAATAGCAGAATGGCAAATCGGTTGTGACTAACGGAGCATCTGCTCACGTGAGCCTCTGACTGCAGCGTCAAAGGAGGAAAGCACCATGTGGCTGAAGCTCATCAGCGCTGTGCTTCCCTGCCTCTGTGGAAGTCTGGAAGAAAAATGACTCAGAGTACTCAGTGTTGTCGATGCATTGAACCCCTGGGCTACATGCTGATGCTTTTCTGTGAGCCTGTGACAGGTGCCTCCTTACTGTACTGTACTGTGTGACAGCTTCTGTGTGTGTCTGTTCATTGGCATGATTATATATATATACACCTATCGGATGCCAGTGAGTAGTATATGAGAATTGAGATCCAAGCACTCGGTACTTGTACCGTTGAGCCTGAAGCTCAATCTGTTATGGACATTTGGTGGATCTGCCTCCTTTGTGGCTTAGTCACCAGCTATGGCTGTTTTTCTTTCTTTCTTTTTCTTTCTTTTTTTTAGGAAAAGGTGGCAACCCCATGCATGTGTAATAATGATGAAGATATTTTTCAATGTATTATTAATTCCGTAGAAGTAAGATTGGCAGCAGAAAGGCACTGACTTGTTGCATACCACCCACATTTAAAATATTGTTTAATATTAAAATAATTTAAATCTGTGATTGAAGTTCTGTTCCACTTAAGTTTTTTTTTTTTAAAGCTTATTTAAATAATTACATTTACTTTTTTTCCGAAGTGGTTGTCAATCTGTTGTAATCTTTACTGGAATACATACGCAATTGACCAAAAGCTTTGTTTCTGTTCGTCTGCTCATGTGACATGCAATATGGTGAGTTTACTAGAGGGATAAGAATGAAAGGAATAAACTGTATTAACATTCACCAATATTGTAAGTAGATGAGGAGACTGACTTCACAATGGTTTTCATTATCTGCGCACTTGACTGTGCCAAAAAGACACAAGTAACTCAAATATTCAATTTAATATACCTACTACATCTTTATATTTTCTCATTTTTACAGATATATATTTGCAATGCAGGAATGTCATCTATTTTTTTTAATTTTATTTGTTGATTCTGCCCAATGCTACTTCTCTGGTCACTGAAGAGATGAGTAACAACAGTTACCATTTAAAAACAAAATTATGGTAAGGTAGTTTAGGGTTAACTTACTCATAATTTATGAGTCATAAGAAGCTTTTCATTGGCCCAGACATTTTCCATGTCAGTTCAGTTGAAATGTCTATTAGGTCTGTTTATAGACACTTACCTCCTCCTAGCTGCAATCTGATAAGGGAAGAAAGTTGAAGTAACCTGTTCCTTTGACAGAGTAGCTAGACTCACTGCTCCCAAATCAGGCTGGCCTGGGGCTTAGGCCCCTGGGCTGCAGCCCATATAGCTCATGCCTTAATCTGGGCCTGGCCAGGTAGACTGCTACTGAAAGTGGGTGTGGCTTCAGCAAGCTCTGTGATTCAAAACAAGGATTTAAGTATGACTACAATGCTATAGCAACCACAATCTCTCAATTAACTATTTTTTTTTGTGTTTTATATTTTTGGAAACAAGGAAACTTGTTTCTTACCCTTAGCTTTACTAAGTGAGACATTTGTCTGTTGATTTTACATGTGGTACATTATATGCAGGTTTTCAGATCATTGCTCTTAGAGGCCAAAACTGAACTAGGCTAAAGGATAAAAAGGAGAGAAGGTGCAGTGAAGACTCTGAATGATTTGATGTATAGCTCATATAATACAATACCATGATGTTTCCTGCTTAGAAAATATAAATAATCTGCTCCAATAGATTCAATTAAACTTACCTTTATGTATATAGCGCCAATAATATACATAGCGCTTGCTACAGAAAATTGAGAAGAACTATATACTGCATTAGACAAACATATATATGTCTTGCTTGTAAGGTTGTGAGCAGTGCTCTCTACTTCATGAATTAGTCTGTCTGTTTGTCACAGTATGTAGACTCCCTGTATGCTCTGTACTGAACTTAAATGCAATATGAATATATATATATATATATATATATATATATATATATAATGTTAGATTTACGTTTATCTGTATTGCGCCAGCAATTTATGTAGTGCTTGGTATAGAGCATAGAGTGAAACTACATACAGGTTAGGAAAAAAAGATACAGACTGATGTATAAGGTAGAGAGAGGGCCCTGTTTGCAAACTTACAGTAGATCAGCATTTAATGTTGGTTCCGTTTTGATATCTACGTGAGCCAGCTGGTAAATCTGTTTCTACTGTAACTATAAGCTTTTGCAAGCTGATACGTGTGGGCACTTCATCGGCTGGTATGTTTGTGGATTTGTAAGTGTATGTGTGTATACATTCATTAATCAGAAATGAACTACCATCAGATTTGGGTTTCTTAAATCTACCAATTCCTAGAGCAATAATTATTATAACAGTTTTGCACGATATGCCCCTGGTTTTCAAGTCCCCAATGTTTTGTAGAATATGATGTAACTGGTCATTTATTAATGTTTTGCCTTAATCTATTTTCAAATGTGTTTCTGGCCATCACCAGTGTTGTTTGCAAGGGATTGGGTGGACAAATTACTTTTTGTATATACCTTTAAACAATGTATTTGCGGTGATGTTCTATACAATATTTTACCTTTAGACCATTACATATGTTTTACATTTAACAAACTAAAACACTAAGGCTATTTTGGTTTCTATTGGACCTGTTTGTATTCATACATTTTAAATGAAGATACACAGGTAATTGAGATGTAGTTTTATATTTGATATACCATGTCTTAGATCTTTTTATTTTTGTTTTAACTTCTAATAGAGCACAATAAAATAAAATCTTAATTATCTTGTTATAAACACGTTGTTTTATGCAAGTTTCTGAATGAAAAGTGAGCAAGATCTCAACAAATGAGACTATGTAACTAAAATATAAGTTGAGGTTTCACCACTTACATAAGATTTAACTTGATTACCTGTGCATTTAAAACACACATATATACGACATATGCCACTGTTTTTATTCTTCTATGTTTGAATGAATTGTATATAAAAGTAAAAATTAAATTAGGTGCTTATCTCCAGCATCCATTTTAATAATTTTACCCATGATGCAACATTCTCCAAAATCTTTCAGCAAGTCTCACTTTACAACTGTGGCCAGAACCTTCATGATGATAAAAGACACCCCTGCTCTCTTACGGGCTCCTGTGTATCACTAGTGGGCAAAACTAGGTGGCTGTGTACAACCTTTGTTTACCTGCCTCCCAAAACAAAGAGAGGAGATTGATCAAATAGGAGCATAACTCTTCCCCCTTGTGATGTAATAGTTATATTACCCTCCCATTCAATGCAAGTCTATGATCAGAATTCTGACTTACAGACTGCGTTCTGTGTCCCCAGTCCCAAAGTGAGATACTAGTGCTGTAAAGTTACTAGGGGTGGCACCCAAAAACACTATATTTCACAAAATGGCGGCGCCCAGAAACACTTGTTTAGTAAAATATTTCATAAAAGAAACTCACGTAACAAAAACAATCAACAATGCAAAATAAAAAAAATAAACCCTTTTTGAATTTTTTGGTGGGAGTGTCCCTTTAAAAAGTATTGTTAAATCTGGATTTTCTTAAGGTAAGAGGTCCGGATATCACTAATCAGTTCTGAAGCTGAAAGGTTACAAAAAGCAAACCTAAAATAATTAAAAAATGTAGTCCAATTCTACTTGACTTCATTGCTGGCCTCCTAATGATATATACATTAAAATCCGAACGCACCTATCTCTGCGTTTCTTAAATTTCACATTAATAATTTATACAGACATCTGACCCTTCTGTAGCAATTACAGTACTTATGTGGAAAGAAGAATTAAAGTGGAACTTGTCCTACGTTCGTCCGCAAACGCCTGACTTTAATTTTTTTTACTACAAAAAACGAGTTAAACTTTTAATAATGAGCAGTTTCAGGGTTAGAAAAGGAAGCAAAACCAAGTGTATGGTTGTCCTTTAATTAGTATTTAAAAATTACACTTAAACAGCTGTAATTATATCCAATTGTAATTTGGAATATAGGTTCAGCTACCTAGGGTAAGGGTTAAAAAATACGTGGGTGCAGGCCTAGAGGCAAGATAGTGTTTTTAATTCCTGGGAAGATTAGATCTGAAGTGATTGATCTAGCCATCTATATATGGACCTGACTGGTTATAAGAATTGCACTTTACACAAATAAATCATTCAGCCGAACTACCCCCCCCCCCCCTTCTATATTACATCTTTGTTGTAACCATTACCCCATATATTCGTACTTGCTCCTCTGAGAAGGAGACAGGTTAGAATACAAGTTTGCATGTGTCTAAACTATGAGTAGCATGGTCGGATATACAGCTTTGACGTCCCTAGGCACAAAGACTACAACAGTTCAGACTAATAAATAAATAATAAACAGGAAATGTGACAGAGCATAAATCAAAATGGATATGAACAGGTGGATGGGTCTTTGGTTAGACACATCCACATGCCTATTAGCACTGCTCTTTTACATATAGGCATGTGCCAAGTTGGCAGTTCTATGAAACAAAATAGCAATGCGTGCAACAGTTTTAGCATTTAATACAAAACAAATCTATAATGTGCACCTAAAATTTTGTGTTAGTCTACTATTATGTGTAGCATCAGCACACCTGAAATTAATACCATGGACCACATCATGCTGACTGTCACCATTTATAGTTCCTGATTTTATATATATATATATGTCATGCCAAAGCATGAGTTGGCATTGATATAATGTGTTATGTTTGTTATAATAGAGTGTATTGTAGGCTTTGATCCACCACCAGGCCTAAGCCATAAAGTGTAACTAGCTGATAGCCATCACCAGAGCTGGACTTCGTGAGCTGGGGTCGTAAAATGTAGTGGAGCATGTACTCTGACATTGGGTGAATCAGAGGACAACCAGAAAATATGAAATATGGGGAACACGTGTATATATTGTGTGAGGGTCCAGTATATATATATATTCAGATTGTCAAGGTGGTATTCTTTAATTTGGTACCAAACATGGTCAGCGGAATGTGTTACTGTCACGAGAACCAAGAATGAGTACTTTCCAAACAGTGAAAACATCCATGTTTGGTGTCTAAATACTCCTAAAAATATAAGGAATGTGATCCTTACTAAATTATGGTGTTATACAGTACATGACATGTATTGGTAAGCTTATTGTGTTTGTAGGTAACTATCCACACTAGTGCCCTGGACAGGTATGATGGAGTGGGCCATAAACTGTCAGGCCAAGCCCCTCTGATCCACCCAGGGGGGCTGGTCTCTTAGAAAATCACCAGGGATCTATATAATCAGAATGTTTGATTGTACAAAGGGAGATTTTCTTTTTTTTAACAACTGTATGGAGAACTTTACCATCTGAATCTCCCACAAGGATTATATATATCGGTAATTATATGTAAGGATTTCTTGTGTTTTCTCCTATTTTATTTTATGGACTGTTTTGCACTTGTACTTTGTATTTCTGTATTTTTGTACAAGCACTGTGAAGCCTTTTTTCGGATTAAATGTTTACTTAATCAGCTCTTGTCTTTGTTCTCTAATATGAACTCACACTTCTGAGGATAGCTCAGGTAGAACACGTTACCAGAGGGTTAATTATATATGTGTCTGATCATTAGAGTAAGGTTGTGATACTATATTGTACTGTGTTTGGGGTAACCGAAGACGCCCGGATATAAAGTCTTGGTGGTGGCAGCAAATTGTGTACTAGGGCAATAGTGTAGGAGGTATTGCAGGGGTTAATTTAGTGGTTGCTGGGACTAGCAACAGGTAACCAGGGATCTGGTGTCATTAACCCTTTCACTCCCACACTCTTTCCACTGTCTCAGCCGGGCCAATAGCCCGTGTTCGTGACAATATATATATATATTGTTTTTGCATAAGAAGGGTTTTCCAAAGATACCATTATTTTCATCATATGATTTACTATAGCAGAGTTGGAAAAAATCTCCCATTCAGTTCAATAGAATTTTTCAAACTCTGCTACTTTAGTCTTCAGTTTGAAATTCCCGTCTCAATTCCCTGCAGTTCTCTCTATCATGAATAAAGGCTGAATCTAGCAAGGTGGTTGGGTAACCTGTACTGGAACATTTCATCACCCCAGCCCTGAAGTCTTGTTTTCCCTGTGTATTGTATTACTGGTTATAATGGTTCTGGTGCAAGTCCATAACAGTGGGGGTGGTGAATATTTATCTCTCCCCCTGCTTCCTTGTAATGTTCTGCTGTAAAGTGAATAATGGCACTGATTATAATGTCAATAAAGCTATGACATGTTCTCCCTGCTTGCTCACCTAGATAACAGGACAGCTGAGGGTGCAGAACCACTGGATAATCGTTAAAATACTCTTTTCTCAGTATTGCTGTAGTTGTTCAAATAGGGAAAAAAAGAAAATGTTCATCATTCAATTTACCTGTACAAAAATATATGTATACATTTTCCCTCCGAAACACACATATTGTTATGTTTGTGTAATTAGATTTTTGTTTTGGATTATTGACCGCCATATATGACATGGGAATATACTTTAATAATTGAAGTATTATTGTTACTACCTACAAAAACAATGATGTTTTTTTTAAGCTGTCAGATGAAAATACCATATTTCTATTTATAACACAGAGTCTGTGGGAGTAGAAGCTGCATGTGGTGTGAGTTGTCCCTGATGAGGAGATATAATCCATAGCTATTCTCTCCATAATATATTGCATGATTTGCTATTGCTTTCTGGTAATAATTGTACAATAATGGAAAATTAACATATAGGTTTTACAACATGGTTCCGGGCCTCACAAATCCCATGTGCCAGTTGGCTATGGTAACTTATTAATGTGACCTTGTTCCCTGGTATTTTGTTGATGGTAAAAGTGAGGGAGTATTGATATTGTCATACACTGGTATCGATCCGATGTGCATCTTCCTCACAGATTTTGGGTGAGGATTGCTATCCATCCATATCCATCCATGCTTCCCCCACCAGAGGTGTGATGGATCATCACTCTTTCATGAAAGCATCATTTTAGGAGATGTGTCCTCGAAGCTTCCCGAAGCCTTTGTTGTCTTTAACTTCCCTAAGTTAGTTGTTGCTAGTGAATACCTCAAGGTAAAAAAAAACAAAAAAAACCTGCCCATCCCTCTAGTACATTTCCACCCTAGATCTAAACTTCAGAATACCAGTAAACTATACAGCACAAATGATGCAACACTAATCAAAATCAAGGTTGAGTGATTTTTAATATTGCTTATGTTAGCATGACTCAAGTTGCATTTTTTTTCCTTTTTGGACAGTTATTGCTTTTATGGGATTGTTATTGTTATTGGGCTGCTGGCAAGCCTAGCGTGAGGCTGAGATTAGAGTGTAACTTATTAGTGAGGGAAGTGAGCTGTTTCAAAACGTAGGAATGATGGAATTCAGTCCCAGGTGCCATCTTGCTTATATTGCCGATGTATATGTAGTGAATTGGAAATAATGCATACATATGAAACCAACACATTCTCATGTGCTTTTATAAGAAAATATAGTTTTCTCATCTTGTAGTAGGTACATTTAGTTCATTACAATGGTTTACACTACATGTGAAATATGAACAGAATGAGCTACATTATAAACCCTGATACTTTTTTCTACACTTTTATTTAAAAGTAACAGTTTTATTTCATTTCTCCTTCAGAGTGCAAATTCACCTGCACCAGTGGCAAATGTTTGTATCTTGGTTCGCTGATTTGTAACCAGCTGAATGACTGTGGGGATAACAGCGATGAGGAAAATTGCCCCCTGGTGACCGAGCACCCTCCCCCTGGTATATTTAACTGTAAGTACCATCTCCATGCTGGGCATGACATCAACATGACTCCCTCTACTGTGCTTTTAAAATGAACTTTCTAACTTGGAATGATAATTGAGAATTTAGTTGCTCAAACTATAAACTGTACATATTTTTCCTGTAGAAAAATGTCCTCCCTTTGCTGACATTACACATTGGGATATACTCACAGCATGAATCTGCAATAGCTTGTCTGATACATGATGAAGCTGTTATACATGCCAATTCCTTCACGTGGGTTCAGTGTGCGTTGGCGTTTGTGAAATCCCAATTGTAAAATAATGAGTAAGCATACATTGCATCCCCTATCTCATAAATGTCCTCTGGCCTTGTTTTTTTTCTTTTCTTTCTTTTTATGTATTATGCATATTTTTTAAAATAATGAATGCAAGTAAAATTGTAGCTATGTGAAATTGCAAGGTGAGGTAAAGAAAGCTGGACACTTAATATGCCACCAGCCCTCAAATTCTCAGGCCTACCACTCCTGCAAGGCATGCCAAACCATAAACAGGAAAATTATACTTGCCATTCAAATACTAGTAAAACCTACACCTTCAGGTCTGGATCAATTGTAAAATGTAATATTTGTTTCCAGTTAAACCACTAGCAACACATAATGACAAGTTATATATCCCACCACCTTATATCTAATATTTCATTAAATTCACATAAGTGTTTGCCAATAGATAGATCTAGTGTTGCAACCTAACATATATGTTTCCAGTATCACTTCAAGACACTATTTTCTTATTATGTTAAATGTTGCATGGATCATAATGAGATTTTAAATAATGTCAGTACACTATACATTACATTAACATTTATTTATATAGCACCAACAATTTACGTAGCGCAGGGTACAGAACATAGAAGGGAACTAGATACTACTAGAAGAAGACTGGTACATGAGGTAGAGAACCCTGCTCGTAAGCTTACAATCTAGAGGGAAAGGGGTCCATAAGACACATAAGGGATTGAAGAGGTCAGAGGGATTGAAGTTGTAGTAACAGTAGTGTGGATGGGAGGCACTAAGTGGGATAGGCCAAAGATGACTTGTGTGTGTTCCAGCTAGGTGGGATCAGCTAGAGGTAAAGTGACCGGTATTCTAGTGGGTTGGGTAGTAAGCTTCTTTAAATAGATGAGTTTTGAGGGACTTTTTAAAGTTTGAAAAGGAGGGAGAGAGCTGGATGCTCTGCGGAAGGGAGTTCCAGAGAGAGGGGCCAGCTCGTGCAAAATCTTGGAAACGCTATCCCTTCAATCCTTCTCCCCCAACTTAACTACCATTTTAGGAATCTTGTCTCACATTATTTAAAATGATTGACAATGCAAACTTATAGTGAAAGCTTATAGGAAAGCTGAAAGATTTCAAGAGCAGTAATCTGAGATTGTGCAAGATATATCAATATAAATATATTTTACATATAGTACAAAGTGCAGAATTGACAATACTTGTAAGTGTCTAGTATTTCATTTACAGACATGTAAATATCTATAGTTTGGTATTGCTATACCTGCACAAAGATGTCTAAATGTAGATAGGAACAAAAATGAAAGACCAGCACTCGGTTGTAAAGTGATGAATTTTTTATCACACATAGGCAACGTTTCAATCCTTGCAGATCTTTCTCAAGCCTAGGGACTTTATATCTTGTGCGGATCTGGGACTATTTTCTATTTAAATGTAGATAGGGACATCATGCCAAAGCATGAGTTGGCATTCATATCATTTGTAATGTTTATGCTATAATAGCGTTTATTGTAGGCTTTGTTCCAACACCAGGCCTAAGCCATAAAATGTAAGTAGTAGCCATCACCAGAGCTGGACTTCTTGAGCTGGGGTCGTAAAAGGTATTGGAGCATGTGCTCTGACTTTGGGTGAATCAGAGGACAACCACAAAATATTACATATGGTGAACACATGTATATATTGTGAGAGGGTGCAATATAAATATATATTCAGATTGTGCAGGTTGTAGTATTTTGTTTGGTACCAAACATGGCCAGCTGAATGTGTTACTGTCACGAGAACCAATAATGATTACTTTCCAAACAGTTAAAACATCCATGTTTGATGTCTAAATACTCCCAAAAATATAAGGAATGGGATCTTAACAAAATTATGGTGTTATACAGTACATGACATTTTGGTAAGCTTATTGTGTTTTTAGGTAAATATCCACACTAGTGCCCGGGACAGGTATGATGGAGTGGGCCATAAACGGTCAGGCCAAGGATTTCTTGTGTCTTCTTCTATTTTATTATTTTATTTTATGGACTTTTTTGCACTTGTACTTTGTATTTCTGTATGTCATTTATTTCTGTATTTTTATACACAGCACTGTGAATCTTTTTTCAGATTAAATGTTTACTTTAATCAGCTCTTGTCTTTGTTCTCTAATATGAACTCACTCTTCTGAGGACAGCTCAGGTAGAACACGTTACCACAGGGTTAATTATATATGTGTCTTATCAGTAAAGTAAGGTTGTGATACTATATTGTACTGTGTTTGGGGTAACCGAAGACGCCCGGATATAAAGTCTTGTTGGTGGCAGCACATTGTGTACTAGGGTAATGGTGTAGGACAGGGATGTCCAAGTTTTTTCTTCAGTGGGCCACATTCATTTTTCATTTAGAGAAAATTATATACAATATATATCATATTCATTATTTATATTCATACATATATAAAATTCACATTGATGTGCATTGTGTGATTGTATCACAGACTCCACAGGAATAAAACTCACGTTACACATTACTGTATCACAATACACAATAAGACTCACAGCAAAAAACTCACATTAATTACACACACATACAGTCACACTTATACATATGCATTCACTGCCACAAATACACACACAGTCACCCTTACACACAGACGCACACCCTGACACACTTACACAGACATCCTTACACACATGCACAAACATCCAGACACACTTAAACACACAGGGACACCCTTCCACACACACACACACACACTGCCTTACACACACAGACATACTCCCTTACACACACACACAGACAAACTCACTTGCACACACAGACAAACTCCCTTGCGCGCAAACACACACACAGACAAACTCCCTTGGACACACAAACTCCCTTGCACACATAGACAGAATCCCTTGCGCGTACACACACATACAGACAGAATCCTTTACACACACACACACACACACACACACAGACAGACTCCCTTCCACACACACACACACACACACAGACTCCCTTACACACACACACACACACACACACACACACAGAGACTCCCTTCCACATACACACATACACACCCTTCCACATACACACACACACACACACACACACACACACAGAGACTCCCTTCTACACACACACACACACACACACACACACACAGACTCCCTTCCACACACACACAGAGAGACTCCCTTCCACACACACACACACACACACACACACACACACACACACAGAGACTCCCTTCCACACACACACACACACACACACAGGGAGAGAGAGAGACTCCCTTCCACACACACACACACACAGACTCCCTTACACACACACACACACACACACACACACGCACACACAGAAAAACTCGCCTGCACACACAAACTCCCTTGCACACATGTACACACAGACAGAATCCCTTATATATATATATACACACACACACACACACACACACACACAGACACACACACACACACACACACGACTCACTTCCTTACACACACACACACACACACAGACTCCTTTTCACACACACACACACACACACACACACAGACTCCCTTCCACAAACACACACTCACACAGATACCCTTACACACATTTCTTTCTTTTTTACTTAAAAAATGATATGCCATTGATGTCAGGCACACAGTCTACCTCCATTGCGGAAGTCATCATCTTCTGAGCTCTGCACTGTCCCCTATGCAGCAGAGGTAGGCACAGGACGGAGGTGTAGTTACCGCATCCAATCTAATGGGGGCCGCACCTCCATGTCAGGTGGGCCGCGTGTTGGCGGCCCTGGTGTAGGAGGTATTGCAGGGGTTAATTTAGTGGTTGCTGGGACTAGCAGCAGGTAACCAGGGATCTGGTGTCATTAACCCTTTCACTCCCACACTCTCTCCACTGTTTCAGCCGGGCCAATAGCCCGCGTTCGTGACAAGGGATATAGAGTTTTTTTGGTTCAGCCTAAAGATAAATTGAGAAATTATTCTCAGATTCATATATCAGTTCAGTCAAATTGGACTTGTGCCTAGATTTTAAAACAAGATCAGAGGCACCAATATATGTTCCCATTTATGAACAGAGCAATGAATATTTTGTTTTTAAAAAATACTATACAATGGGGGAATCCAATATGTGGTTCATCTGACTTAACACCTTATATCTTCATTTGCCCTCCATCAATGTGTGGGTTTTGTTTGAATAAAGTTGATTGAAATTGTTTATGGATAATGGCTAAATAAACAAATATTTTCTATGGTTGACAAGCTATTCTTCACTATTACAGTACATTTTTTTTTTTTTTTTTTACTGCGGACCAATCCACACAATTTACTCTAGTTACTTGAGAGAAAACTTGGATACACCTGCTATACAATACTGAGGTCTTTGTACACAAAATTACCTTAATCTTCCTTATTTTCATGTATACTTTCTAAAACACATCCTCCTGTTCCCTTTGTTCCATAAAAAAAACCTAGTAAATAGTTTATGCAAGACTGTGTACTACCAAAGCTCATGTGACCTTTCCACCTTCTGCATAGCTGTGCCATGAAGTCATATCCCCAAAGACATTCATACACCAAATGGTCACCATGGTAAATGAAGTTCCAGGCATCCTATTGTTTACTGCAATGCAGTAAGATAAAGCCTGCTTGGTGGTTATTTAGCATACCAAAATAAGATTAGAGCGTCATTTACAAATAATTAGTTAATTAATAAGGCATTAAAGTTTCCAAACCCCAGTGGGACTCTCCATTTAAGAATGCCTCATTAAATCTAATAGCTCGCTCTCCTGGAATCATCTGTAATTATTGGTTATAGGTTTCTGGCGCTTAGACTGTTAAAGATTAGACGCCAAGCGATAAAACATCTCCTGTAACAAATACTAATAGCTGCAGACAACTTAAGTGAGTTTGGTGTTTCTCTTGACATGTGCAGCATGTTGCTCTAGAGAACTGTACCTTACCATAGACGCTCTGGCTGCTGTTGCTCTGAGTGAATTTTGTAAGATGTAAATGCGAATCTTTTGCTGCTTTCTTGGAAAGGAAATTCCTCGTGGACCCACTATTTATAGATGAACTCTGCTTGATCCTTTTGCCAGAGGTTTTACCTCAGCATATGTGAAAAAAAAAACAATCAATAACTTGAAGCAGAGAATGGATTTTAGTCGCTCTCTGTTGTGATGTACTTATTTCGGCTGTTACTGGGAGACGTTCATTCTGGAAGACACTTTTAAAATATCTTTCAGGGTTGAACTCTTCTTTTTACATGTTGATTATATTTTAAACCCAGCATGGTTGTTGTGGGATTTTTTTTATTTTATTTTCTTTCCGACTTTATTAGAGTCATAAGGATAAAAAAAAGTAAAAGGATAGTACTGCGCTAGCTGTAGAAATACAGGAAAGGATACCATTTATTATCTAACGTGTGTGATTACAAACTTTAAACACCAAGTGGCCAGTTCCCTTCCTCAGACATTAATAAGAAGCAAAAACAAAGTAAAAAATGTTTGGTTTTTTTTGTTAATGCCTGAAGAAGGGACATAGCAACTTGGTCTTGAAAGTTTCCAATTGAACTCTGTTAGACCCATAAAGGGTATACTTTTAACTGTTTTTAAGACATTTGACCACATAATAGATACTTTGTTAGAGTTTACAACATTGGGCAAAGAGCCAGATATAAATGTTATGTTAAATAGAACAACAAGCAAGGAATTAGTGAAAGTGTAACATAATAGTCAACATTCTGTGAGATTAAGTCTATCTGGATATAATGGCTAAGTCAGGGCTCGACAAACCCCGGGCACCAGGTCGCCATGGCGACCAGGAAATCACACCTGGCACCCGGGTATCGTGAGCCACACATGGTGCCTTGGCAATAGGATAGGCTTTTTCTTCAATTTTATCTAGCGGTCGCAAGGGAGCAGAGTGAGTGCACCGGCTGCACAGACTTCCTGCTCCGCCCCCTCGCGCACTGATATAGTGCTGATCACCGGGTAGCTCAGCAGGAAAGCAAAGCTGCTCTCTGCCACTGGGCTGGAACCCCTCCCTGCACTGAGGCTGGAAGGCGCCCCCCCCCTCCCTTTATTGATGTGTTATAGCAGGGAGGGGTTACATTGATCGATGAACTGTTTTTTTCCCCTTTAAAACCCTGCTGCCGTGTGTGTGTGTGTGTGTGTGTGTGTGTGTGTGTGTGTATTTATGTGTGTGACTGGATGTGTTTGTATATATGTGTGTGACTGGATGTGTTTGTGTGACTGGATGTGTTTGTGTATGTGTGTGACTGGATGTGTTTGTGTATGTGTGTGACTGGATGTGTTTGTGTGTGTGTGTGTGTATGTGCCTGACTGGATGTTTATGTGTGTATGTATATGTATTAAAACAAGGTGTAGCTGGTTTCGCACTCAGAAGTGGAGGGTGCACGGAGAGGACTTTCACCCTGGTACTCCAAATTAGAATAAATTATCCTTTATTCTGTATGTATATGTGATGGACTATGTCTGTGTGTGTGTATATATGTGACTGACTGACTGTGTGTCTGTCTGTGACTGCGTGTGTTTATGTGCTGTTGTCTGGCTCCTAGATATTTTAGCTGGCTCCTAAAACTCAGATACATTTGTCAAGCCCTGGGCTAAGTAATCCTCTGGCACCATAGATTTTTATAAATAAACTGTAGAAAAGTGCTCAGTCTAGTTTATTAGTCATACAGAATAATGCTCATGCACCTTTTGTATCCAAACCTAGATTTATACAGAGTTACAGTTACTACAAAGGCTCTGTAGGCTTAAAACCCTGAGAGAGGTTGTCCTACCTGCCAAGTGTCCTATGTAGGTGGAACAGTCACTATTTTGAACCCAAATCACTTTGTCCATCATTTTTTTTCTGTTATCCCTATTTTCTAGTAGCTTTTTATTTACAATAAATAATACTTTTATGCAATCTTTCAGTTAAATGTGGCTCAATTTTTTGCCGCCACTTGTCCTTTAAGGTGGACATACTATATACAATGTATACCTCTGCCTATTTGGATCTATTGTATACTGTATTATTCTAAAATGGGCACTAGAGAGAGATATTCACAGTCTGTGAATGTTAGAGATTCTATAATGGAATGAATATCAGACACAATCAAATTCCTGACTCTGCAGTCTTTGCCCAGAATCCTTTGCAACTTCACTTCCAGTCACCTGCACCACACTACTAGCATTTGCTCTTTCATGGAAAGTGCTTTCGTTGCCTCTATTTAGAGTGTGAAATGTATCCTTAAAGCTGATTTTGCAATCTGAAAGAGAGAAAAGAAGTGTCTTCCTCTGAGATTCAATTAATCATAGAGAAAAGCTATGGTAATCTGGGATGAAAGTAAATTCTAATAATGAATATTGCATGGGTTATGTTTTCGAAAGAAGTGAGTAGCTAGTAATTTTCCACATGTATAGGTTTCAGTATAATAATTATTGAAGTATGTCACAACCAACTCGACAGACTGCATAAAACAGTCTGGTTTTGTTGATTGAAATTTAAATTTTTTTATCATTTTGCTGTCCAGTTGGTTATGTGCAGATTTTATTTTGCCTCACAAGTGGTTGTTTATATTTGGAGATGTTCACTATGTCTGTGTGTGAATAAACAAAAGATTAATAGTCATGAGCTTTACACACTGAAATACTCCAGCACAATACTACATACAAAATGTATTCTATCTGCCGACTATACGTCTATGTTCCTAAAGTGAGCTAGTCGATCACAAGTTCGGATACAGGTACTACACTTTGTCTACATGCCTACATGTTGGTCAAGAGATATACTAACCTGAATGAACCTGGCACCTCTTGCAAGTTGTCTGGTGCATTGTGGGTAGGGTTGCCACCTTTTCTTCAGAAAAATACCGGCCTTGCTACTGTCTCCATAGACTTAACATTGGCCAGATGCCAATTTTTTACTGGCCTGCCGGTAAAATACCGGCCAGGTGGCAACCCTAATTGTGGGATGAAGACTTCAGCGTTTGGTATAGAAAGAATTCTATACGTGGGCTAGCAAATAGGCTATCTCTATGAATAGGCATCTTTTTATCTCCTGTAGAGTGGTAGCATGCCATTTATGCATAACAAGAATGAAACAAACATGCAGTGGAGTACAAGATGTGCCATGTTTGGTCATATTGGAGATGTCTGATCGAAAAAAAAAAAAAAAAAATACATTTGCTGGGGTGGAGTGTGTCCTCTAACCACTCCCTGTTTTGGTTCTGCTCTTATTTTTATTGTCTCATCTAATGTAAATTCATGCTTCACAATGTTTTTTTTTCTTCTCCTATTTTCTGCCGTCTGAATCTTATATCCATGTCCCCTATATAAGCTGCCTTACAAGTTCCTAATGTTAGTTTGGTTTTCTCGGACACGATGAGTGCCTTGTGAAATAAGTTAATGGTTTTCAAACTACATTGCAAACATCCATTCTCTGGTAGTGTGTGTTGGATGGTACCAATGTTATATAATTAGAACAGATTCTAGAAATAGTTGTGCTGTAATGGCATCAGAAGGCATGCTAAGCTAGGCTTCTGTCAAATTCTTGTCTGGTAGTAACCTTCCATTACTTTACTGAAATATTAAGTGCAAATGTGTATTGGTTTTAATATTAACTAATAATATCCTAACAGAGTGGTAATCTGAATTCGAGTATGTGTTAATTAAAGGTGTGCAATAGTGCTAAACACATGTAATTCAATTTACAAAAGCATCCAACTGTCACTGCAGAAGTGCTTCATAAGCCACCTCAGAAAATACAGGACAGACACACACCATCCGTCTCTGCAGCAGTTATTAATTCCTTCTTTGAAGCCCATAGACAGACACAAGTTTTCAACTGTAAATGTCACCTTGTTCGCTTGGATTGTAAGCTTGTAAGCTCATATACAATGTCCCGATAGGCTCGTAACTATCATGTGACACTTTGTATAAAAGTGGTTGCTCATTGTTTGTGTTTGTATTTTGTCATCTCCCCTGTACTGCATAATTTGTCAGTGCTTTGCAATTTAAATGTATTAATCTACAAATCTGAAGAGAGTTAATGTTTGGGTGGTTGCGTTATGATAGAACCATGATCAACAAACCACATTCCTGAAGTGTGTTGGATAAAGCCGCTTTCTGGCTTCTTTTTTTTGTAAATAGGAGGTTTATTACAGTTAACAAGATAAAACATTACAATAGGGGTAAGGGCGTGAGAGTGGGGGAGAGGAGCACAGCGAGGGAGAGGACAAGGGTAGGTGGTAATCCGGAATGATAGATATAATGTCCCAGACATAGTGGGACAATCAAACATGAGTCAAAAAACAGAAACAACGTTTCTTGAAGATTAGTAACTTTTAGGTATGCTCTCTGGTTTCCCGCCCAAATTGTCATGTCCTCTATAATTTTGCACCCTTGCTTGCAAATTTGCTACAATATACTTTCCAGCTGATGTACCAAATATTTACACCAGTATCACAATTCTAGTCTCTCCATACTCTTAGCAACTTGTTCTCTGGTCCAATTAGCAGACCTGAATCCCACACAATCTTAACTTCGATAATATGATTTAATCAATATGGGAGGTAAAACTTAGGATCACTGACTCATCAGTGTTCCCAATTCTAAAGTAACATTGAACTGAGAAATCTGGTCTAATCTTTAATGATATTGGAGCATAAGTATTTACCTTGTGAAGGCTGAAGGTTAAGCACACATCAGCTTCCCCCTGATCAATAGGCTCCGTCTCTCATTTTAATTGAGCATTTTAAAGAATAGCCACAGTGGTGGGGGTAGAGAGCTCCAGTTTGCTCAGGAGATTTCTATAGAGTTAAGTCATCAGTGATTGCTTGACTGTTTGGCTATTTTGGAACTCCTTACCACTAGAAGATTCCCTTCTCTGCTTCCAGTAAAGAACTGGAGTTAATGTACAAAAAGATGTAGTGAGTTACCAACACCAAGTACACTGAGATTTTGTTACTGAAGTTATCCCTACACTTTGTCTGACACTTGGCTTTTAGTGGATTATTCCCATTATGCCACATCTTTTATGGTCTGATTTGTTACATGAAAATTGTTTAATGGAAGTATTGTTAGCATTGTGTGGGGTATTATTAAAGAAATTTTTCTAAGGGGATATTTCATGTTTTTTTATAGTGTATTCCTCTTCAGTACTTGCTAACCAGCCGTATGACTATCATGTGTTTTCCTCTGTGTAAAAACTGAAGCTTTGAAGCACTATGAAGAATAAATAAAATTCCCCAAGGAACTAGATTATGGATGGTTGGTGGATTCCTCCAAGTTTGAAGTTGTAAAACAACTTGGTGTTCAGCTGTTTACACTAAAATGTTTTCCTGGAAAACTGTTAGTTCATGGTTCATACTATCTTGAAGAAATGGTCAGAAGAACAAAAGGAATGAGTGACCTAAGGCGTTTAATCAGCCCTACCAGATTTCCTCAAGCATAGTGTGTGTCTTGGGCCACGGGTCATGACTTGAGAATACTTCAGGGGTTTTACCGCTCCAGAATTAGACATTATATATTGTTGGTCTACTGTCCGTAACAAGATTGAATTTACAAACGTTTATTAAATGCACATTTTTAGAGAAGTGATTACTTGTAAAAGCCAGATTTATTAAACAAAATCTTATAAACCTTATAATATAAAGTAAATAAATTGTCACATGAAAGTAAACTTTTAATTAAGTATAAAAACTAAAAAATCCTATATATCTTTTTCATCTCTCAGACAGATTTAAAGCTTAAGAATTAAAAGTATCTATGCTGTTTTTCCCCTGCGCCATTAGATGTTTGATCCTACCTTTGTATCCCATGTTCTGTGTCACTTTTAAAACAAATTGCTAGAGCATTTGGACAATGCACATAAGTAGGGTTGCCACCTTTTACTAAAATAAATACTGGCCATAGATGTGGACGGAGCCCCAAATGTATCAACTCAATGTCCCTTCCAGATTGAGCTTCAGGCTCCTCTGTAAAGTTACGGGGTGCCTGAAGCTCAATTCTCATAAAGTATTTTGGATATTCTGAATCACAAATACCCTTATTCCAGATAACCCTCAATATCCCTTTGTCTCACTTTCCTCCATCATCTCCCCTCTGTCTGTCTCTTTCCCCCCTTCCCTGCATGATCAAATATTTGGGAGATGTCATTGGCTAGGGGTGCAGGTGAGATCCTTGTCTGCCTGTCTCAGACCTGCCATCACTGCCACTGCCAGGAAGTGTTAGGCAGCTCTAACAGGTCTCAGACTGGCAGACAACACTCTCACCTGCAGCTGCCTGTTAGTCTCTCCGCAGTCTTCCCACAAACACACACAGTCTCTCTCTCACACACACTCACCCTCTCCAACACGCTTTCTCACCCTCTCCAACACGCTCTCTCACCCTCTCCAACACGCTCTCTCACTCTCTCCAACACGCTCTCTCACTCTCTCCAACACGCTCTCTCACTCTCTCAATCACTCTCTCTCACACTCCGTTTTTTTGTAATCTGCTCCCCGCTTCAAAAATGCCGGTCTTTCCATTGCCTGTATGCTCGTTACACTGGCACCGTCTCCTAACGGCGATTAAAATTCCGGTCGGGTGGCAACCCTACACATAAATGATAATACAAACGCCACAAAATCGGGTTTTAATCTGCCAGAAGGCGCCTTTGGCTTTTTTTTCATCATTAGTGTATGGACATATCGATTGTGCTGTACACCACCAATAGCTACTCCTAGCTTAATGTGTGTTCGGCACATGACAATACACCAATCATTGCCATGTCACTGATTTGTAATGTGATATGGCAGCCCAGCTGTCTTTTAGACTTCCAAATAAACATAAATTGCTTGTGAATAGATCCCACTGGAAGCATCATTCAAAAACCCTGTAATGTCAGAAGTAGGTTAGGACCTATTTTTAAATGTACATGTACTATCCATAGTAAATATTAAAGTGTGTCTTATGGCTGCTGTAAACTTTTTTAGAAACATGTATTTCATTACTTTGTGCTTCATAGGCATGTGTCATTTCTACTGATTTGGAGTTTGAGTTTTAAATACAAAACAGCGATTAAGATATTAAAATGATCTCATGATTTGAGGCATTTATTTTTAACATTCTGGTGTGATTAGAATAAACTCTTCCAATGTGAGTAACACTTTGCTGATTAGTTTGACCATCTCCCTTAGTTCTCTGACAGCATTAGTTTTACAGGTCATGGATGCGCCATATACCATCTGCTTCATGAGTAGGTAAGCGCCTAATCACACAAGGGACAGACATGACACCATGTATGAATTGTAAATTATTTATATTGAATAATCATGTATTTGAACGTATCATGACTAGGATTAAGATGTTATTGCAGGTTTAGCAGCTTTGTAATTCAGCTAAAAGTTGTTTCAATTGTGGGTTGTCATGTAGCCAAACACTTTGATGGTATTACGCTTTGCTAAGATTTGAATATGTAGAAAGTGCTTGGCAGATTTCTTGTGATCCAAACCTGCATAGGAAACCTATACTATTGTAGTTTTAAGTTTTTACTTTTGGATCAAACAATAGTAATGTGACTGGTAGAGGAGTGGGGTTTTTTTTGTTTCTCTGACACTTTGTAATTGTGCATTATATTTTTTAAATACTTTCTTTGTCTTTCTTCATGTACTCACAAGACAAAATACTAGAACAAAATGTTCCGCTTATTAATGCGTCAATTACTGTTTTTGGAATAATTGAAAACAGTACAAAGTTAAAATTTAAATATTCATTGTTCTCATATGTAGTGGGTGGAATATTCAAAAATTTAAAGACAAGCATTTATTCACTGTGATTAAATTCATGAAATACCTTTTATAAGATTTTGAATGCGTAATACTTTCCAGAACCGACAGTATGTCAAAGATTGAATTAGGAGACATGGGACACGATTACTAAAGAAGTAATGGTGTGTATCAACGGACATAGTATAGGAATGTTAAAGATGGTGCATTTGTACTATTAGTCTGCTTTGTCATGTATGTACCAAAGATATAGTTTCGATGTGCAGAGCTGGGCAGCTTCGCGTATATTTAATGGGACTACGGAGTCTGTTTAAAATGGATTCACCACATAGTCAGTATTTTATCTGCAGGTCGTTGATGCCAATGTTAATTTTAAAGAGCCAATAGCATTGTTAGTATTTTGTGGAAGAAAAGGTGGCAGTCCAAGTGTATAAAAGGCTCCTTTTTTATTACTTTTATCCAAAGCAATTATTACACATTTTCTGAATTGCTACCATTTTCTTGCTATTGACTGGAGTAGTTGTTACATTGATCCCATGAACACAAATGTAGCATGTTCAGCCATATTATTCAACATTGGCCATATAGAGCATTTACCTGCTGCCTTGCAGAATGTATAATTCATATGTGTTGGGAGATGTCAATTTAATCAAGGTAGTTCTTATGGGAACCACTCCTTGATTAATTAACTGGAGCTGGTACCCCCACATGTGCACTCTATATTCTACAAAGGAGCATGTAAAAGGTATGTGTCCAGCAGACAAACTCGCTGACCTGGCAATACTAGATGTACAAAAACCTATGGAATAAAACCTGCACATGTGTACTTTATACATGCTCCTGTGCAATGTTTTTATTTATGTAACTTTACTATGCTTGGGAAAAAGTAGGATATTGATTGCATAATAGGAAAGTTAGGTTCAACTACCAGCTTACATGCTGACTATCTCCAATATAGAAAAGAATAGACAGCCTTTGAGTCTGTAACAAGAAGCCTTGTGACATATGCCTGGTTCTCATTTTAGATCCCTTTTAAAATGAATCAAATTATTTGTGTGATACTTCACATTTAATGAATTTAAAGGATTTCTTTTTGTATAAAATCTTCCCCAAAAAATACTGCTCATGGAGCTTAAAAAAAAAAAAAAGCAGGAAATAAAGGCCACTTCTGATTGGTCAAAACACCCTTTGAACGGTGCTACTAGCTGCACCTAGGGTTGCCACCTTTTCTTAAAAAAAATACCGGCCTTGGTACTGTCTCCATAGACTTAACATTGGCCTGAAGGCAATTTTTTACCCGCCTGCCGGTAAAATACCGGCCAGGTGGCAACCCTAGCTGCACCCTTCAAAAAGCATTCAATTGTAACCCCAGTTAAACAAATACTTCAACTGGCATTTCACAGAGCTGCAGCTCAGATGATTACTGCTACTGACGTGGCAGCACATCAATCATGTATGACACAATAAAGGTACTTTCTAGCTGCTTCTCTCCTTGCCGTTATGGGTTGTGTGAGACTGAGCCATATATGATGATGCATCCAGCCGCCAATGACTGACAAAACTGGTCGGTTGTGAGATGTCTGTCTGGAAAGTCTTCATTTTACTTGGGTTTAAACTTCAACATATTTTCCCCAGTGCAGCTAAAAGCAGCAGCCATAAGGTGTGTTTGATCCAGCAGAATTTTTACTATTTACATTTTTTTAAATGGTTATGTATTTACATAGCAATTGATGGAGGTGACGTGTAATATATGACATGAACCATGTGCTTGGAATTCCCAATTATTGTAACATAATTATGACAGGGGAGGGGGCAGCAAATCAGGAGAAATAATGATGCCTTAGAACTATATTACTATTATTACTTTTTTCATTGACTGTACAATAAATCCCTATAAGCAAATATTCTAGCCTGAAAGAGAAAACCATAAGATTAGAATAAAATAAGATTGCTTATATTTAAAGGTGTATTACTCCTCCTTACCCAAACATGCTTTTGAAAAAAAATACTTTTGTTTTATTTGACCTTTCTCTCGTCGGTTTATAAGCTGCTGAAGGAATAGTGACATCTATGTGCATATCTCTATTCTCTCCTTAATAATGTCACGGCTGGAAGGGAAATTTTATTTTTATTTCCATGAATAGCAAAAGGTTGAAATTGGTCAGATTTGCCTCATGCTGTGACAGTGAATATTGCAAATAATAAAAACCAACCTCTTGGATTTACATTTTGATTGTGCCTTGGCTTTCATGTGCCCTACTTCAGGTGAAATATATCCATTGCTTTAAATATTTAGCAGTCTAGGGGAGATGTTAATGCGAGTCTGCCACTGTCATTGTGAGAATTACAGCAATGATAGTAATTTGCAGCATTGGGTTACTGTTTCATGCAGGCTAGGGAAGATGGGATGGAGGAACAAAAATTGTTTGAATTGTTTTGTGTTTGTCATCCGCCAGCCTGTGCCAGACAGATGGATCATGAATATTGTCTAGACAAGCAAAGTGAAGCTGTGGTCTCTGAGGGCAGCCAGTGAGACTGTGGCTTCTGCTACTGAAGGATGTTCAAGTCACTCTTCTATAATCAGAGAAATCACAGTGGCTTTGGCTGTATAGGGCATCAAAGAGAACTATTACTTATGTACTTATGCCAAAGTAGTTTAAATGTTGTGGGGGATTTCCTTTTTTTTTTTCTTTTTTGAGAAAATAATTTAAAAGGCGAGTTGGGAATGGCGAGTTATTGCTTTCTTTATATTGTATCATACTGTTAATTATACTGTACACTATTCTTTATTTATTATGTGGAATCATATGAGCACATAATGTCTACATTATGTCTAGATCCAGTCTTTCCATTTATATGTTCCAATTCCACGTGACTGAATGCATGTGATATGGCTCACTTTTCACTGGCGAACCAGCTATTCATTAAACCCAGTTTTCGTTCTAAGCCAGTGTCTAATTGCTGTTCACCCATTCTACCTGATTAGAACAGTGTAACGCACGGGGTCAGGATGTTAACGGGACCCTAAGCGCCCGAGATCAGGAAGTACAGTCGGGGCCGGCGCCACCAGTAAGGCGACCTAGGCTGCTGCCTAGGGCGCATCTTAGCTGGGGGCGCCGGAACCCTGCTTTACAAACTTTATTGAATGCGCATTGGCTGGAAGGGAGCGCACAACGCTTCCCTCACAGCCACAGACCTGCACCGGAGACAGAGCAGCAGCGCGGAGGTAAGTAAGGGGGAAGGTGTGAGGATCCTGGCATATTGTGTGGCATAATAATGATTATTATGCCACACAATATGCCAGGATTATTAAATAATCCTAGCATATTGTGGGGAAAAGTCCTGGCATATTGGGTGGCTAAGTCCTGGCATATTGTGGGGGAAAATCCTGGCATATTGGGTGGCTAAATCCTGGCATATTGTGGGGGAAAATCCTGGCATATTGGGTGGCTAAGTCCTGGCATATTGTGGGGGAAAATCCTGGCATATTGTAGGGGAAAATCCTGGCATATTGGGTAGCTAAATCCTGGCATATTGTGGGGCATAATCCTGGGATAATGAGTGGCATAATCCTGGGACATTGAGGGGCATAATCCTGGGATATTGAGAGGAATAATCCTGGCATATTGGGTGGCTAAATCCTGGCATATTGAGGGGCATAATCCTGGGATATTGAGGGGAATAATCCTGGCATATTGGGTGGCTAAATCCTGGCATATTGTGGGAGAGAAGGCCTGGCATATTGGGTGGCTAAGTCCTGGCATATTGTGGGGGAAAATCCTGGCATATTGGGTGGCTAAGTCCTGGCATATTGTGGGGCAAAATCCTGGGATATTGAGGGGCATAAACCTGACATATTGAGGGGCATAATCCTGGGACATTGAGGGGCATAATCCTGGAATATTGAGGGGAATAATCCTGGCATATTGGGTGGCTAAGTCCTGGCATATTGTGGGGGAAAGTCCTGGCATATTGGGGGGCAAAATCCTGGGATATTGAGGGGCATAATCCTGGGACATTGAGGGGCATAATCCTGGGACATTGAGGGGCATAATCCTGGCATATTGAGGGGAATAATCCTGGCATATTGGGTGGCTAAATCCTGGCAAAAACACACACACAAAAAATGGAGTGTTTAGAAAAAAATAATATATGCACAATTTGGGTGATTGAATTTACGACCACTTAGAAAATTGGAAAATAAAAAAAAGGTTACAGGATATTCAGGGGAATGGTTTCCGATGTTTAATTCCAGTGTATCACACAGATATACCAAAAAAATAGAACAGAGGCAAAACATAGTTTAACACAGTGGAAATGTGTAAATCATAACAACATAAATTATACTGCTCAATTTTAAAACTTATATACTGACCATTAATACTTTTTGAAGTTAGTTTTTTGGACTATATAATATTTTCTTTTTCTTTTTCCTCCCCCTGAATTAGTGCCTACACATTTGGGGTGTTTTATGGCAACCACCATACGGCTACCCTGTAAAAGGCGCTGACGCTGAATGTGCTACATTTTTTCTAGTTAACAATACTCTGTGAGAACCAATGATTATTAACTTCTATATTACCCAGCACTATGTAACACAAGAAGTTTATTTATCTGTTCCCTTCCCTATCCTCTCCCATTCCTATAGCCCCACCCACTTCATGCCTTACTGTGTAGCTATTTCTCCCCTCTTTTCCCTGCATAAAAAAATTAATTGGCCTTTCCCCAGTATTTTAGACTTGTACCTTTTTTCTTTCTTTTTTTTCTGTAATATTGATGACGAAAAAACTTTCATTCTGAAATATAAACCCCCCCACAAAATACTATATGGGTATATTCTCTTTAAAAGAAGTAATTATTTTTAAAAATGTATATCATTAATTGGAAGCACATTACATCTCAACCTTAGGCCTTGAGGATTCTGCCTTAGTTGTCTGGCATGCTGTCCTGGTAGCCTTTGTATATTATGCTTTTATAGTTCCCTGGATTTTGGAAGTGGTTTGAGGTTTGAGCTTGTTTGCTTTGGTATCATTTGTATAATGGATCTATAGACCAAACTGGAAAAAAACTTATATCATATTTGTTTTAAATTATATATTTATTAATTTCATCAGAACTGATGTACAGAACACCTGCAAACCTGTCACTTGACATTTTTTAGCAAAAAATAAAAAAAGAACAAAAAAGCATTAGTCAAATGGATTGATATGTTTTTCATTATTTCAAGGCAAAAGAGAAATTACATTTTGAAAATTTAAACTACGGTCTCATACAGTACTATTAAAAGTAATAGCATTTTTTCAGTTTGAGTGCTCTCATTCACTAAAACTTTGAATGTACAGAACACTCTAGTCTTTCCCTCATTTGACCTGTTCTAGCAATAAAACAAACTAGTACAAACTATACTGAAATTGACATTACCAATATTTTTTCTTAATATGTACAGAACACATTTACCTCCCCCACCCAAAAAGACAATTCAGTTTTAGGTCAAGTAAATAAATACCTCTGTGGTATATACATACGCGTGTGTGTATATACATACATAGAAACATAGAATGTGTCGGCAGATAAGTACCATTTGGTCCATCTAGTCTGCCCAATTTTCTAAATACCTTTTATTAGTCCCCAGTTCCTTATCTTATATCTAGGATAGCCTTGTGCCTATCCCACGCATGCTTTAAATGCTTGACTGTGTTTACCACCACCACTTCTGCTGGAAGGCTATTACATACATCCACTACCCGCTCAGAAAAGTAATACTTCCTGATATTACTTTTAAACTGTTGCCCCTCTAATTTAAGACAATGTCCTCTAGTTGTGGTAGTGTTTCTTCTTTTAAATATACTCTCTTCTCTTACGATGTTGATTCCCTTTTATGTATTTAAATGTTTCTATCATATTCCCCTATCTTTCCTCCAAGCTATATATGTTAAGATGCTTTAACATTTCCTGGTATGTTTTATACTTCAACCCATGAACCAGTTTAGTAGTGCTTCTCTGAACTCTCTCCAAAGTATCAATATCCTTCTGGAGATATGGTCTCCAGTACTGCGTACAATACTCCAAGTGAGGTCTCACCAGTGCTCTGTACATTGCCATGAACACTTCCATCTTTCTACTGCGAACACCTCTCCTTATGCAACCAAGCATTCTGCTAGCATTTCCTGCTGCTCTATTACATTTAAAGGGATAATAAACTTTTTTTTCCACTTGGGCTTCTAATATAGAAGCACAAATGAAAAGTTAGTTGCCGCTAGTATGAGGATGAACTGGCATGTACTTTTGATAGTACACACCAGTTTATCCTCTGGCAGTCATTGTGGAAATAAAAAGGGCTTTCCTCAAACTCTTCCCAAAAAGTTGGAAGCATAGCATTGTTCAAAATGTCTTGGTATGCTGAAGTATTAAGTATTCACTGGAAATAAGGGGCCTAGCTTAACCGCCCCATACCATTATCCCTCCGCCACCAAACTTTACCATTGAAACAATGCAGTCAGTCAGGTAAGAATTTCCTGGTATCAGCCAATCCCTGATACGTACAGTGGCGACGTGTTTTACACAAGGGCTTGACAAATTTATTTAAGTTTTAGGAGCCAGGCAACATCACACAAACACAATCACACAAACATACACACACTGACACAATCACTTTGACAGACACTTACAGAAGGGGACAGACAGGCACCATGATAGACACAGTCACATAGACAGTCACAATAACCATTACAGAGATAATGATTGTGACAGACTCACACACACACAGATACACACACACACTCAGACACACAGACAGAAACACACACACACAGACAGACTTTAATTTAATTTAAGCCAGTGTTTTTTTGTTAAGTTTTTTTTAATGGAAAAGAAATTGCATCATTCAATGAGTCCCTCTTCCCTGCTGCTTCACCCGGTTGCAGGTAGGGTGTCACTTCTATTCCAGGATGGTCTACCATCTCATGTGACATCCAGTGCTCTGATTTCACAGTGCGATGCGGCCGAGCTGCCAGTCTGTGCAGCCTCACAGACATTTCCCATCGTGCTGCTCAGCCATGGAAATCTATTCCATGCAGCTACTCCCTCACATGTTTTGTGCTGATGTTGATGTCAATGGAAGTTTGGAACTCTTCAGCTTTGGAATCAGCAGAGCATTGCTGACTTGTATGCATCATGCACCTCAGCACTTGGTGACCCCATTCTGTGACTTTACTTGATTTTCCACTTCGTGGCTTAGTTGCTGCTGTTCTAAATGCTTCTTACTTTCCAATAATACCTCTTACAGTTGACGGTGAAATATCTAGCAGGGATGACATTTCACAAACTGACTTATTGCACGGTACCACACTTGAATTCACTGAGCTCCTCGGAACTACCCATTTATTTACACAAATGTTTGTAAATGCAGACTGCATAGCTAGGTGCTTGATTTTTGTACACCTGTGCCCTAGGTCTGATCGCATTGTTAATTAACTAATGAATACGTGTATCTTTAAGTACAAAGTGCCTTCCATTTTCAATTTGTACATTAAGCTGCACCGCTGTGAGCCAGACTCCCACTTTCAAAGATGAAAGTATTTACTCTTTTAAAAAATGTTTATTGAACCATATTTTGTGAAAGAGAATCCTCTATGGATCTATAATAAAACACACGCATATATATATATATATATATATATATATATATATATATATATTTTTTTTTTTTTTTCTCTTTAAGCTGAATTAGCAATACATCCCCTGCACTAATATCGTTTTCTCCCCTTTAGCCCCACAGTGATTATTTACATTTGTTTGATGGACTAGGAAAGGGTTATTCTGACCAACACATGGTCTCCATGTAGCCAGCCATTTGTTTTTGTTATCTTTTTCACCCCTTTTTATGTTCTTTGCTCTCTGCCACATTTTTTCCATCTTGAGCTCCGAAACCCTTTTAACAAAATGGTTCTCTCTGCGTTCAAAGTCTGAAGTATGCTGAGTTTATTGAAAACTAGAAATATGACATCTCTGGCCTGCCTCACTCCCATTCAAACAATTAGAGGGGATGACCAACATCCAAGGAAATAAAGGAAGGTATTTAGGCTGTAGTTTCAAATAAAAGACTCCAACTTGGTGCAATGTTCTTGTGGAACAGAGGATTATCTGTTCTGAACAGCAATACACAATCAAGCCTCAATATACAATTGTGACTTAAGAGCACTACAGCCTGTCCGAACCATGCCAGGTTTTAGTACTGCTGCAGTGCCAAGACATGAACACTATTATGTTCACCTGTTAATGTGTATCCTTTGCTAGCTAATTTGCTAAGTAATTATGAATCTATGTAGGATATCCTTTGTTTGTAAATACCAATCCAAGAATAATGATTTGAATAAAATGTATAATGAAGCAGTAGGCAAATTTTATATTAAATAAAAAAAAGAGGTGAACCCAGCGTTTTGCCAAAACACCAGCACAACTAAATCTGTGTGTCCCTAAATCACACAAAATAAATCAAACAGAACAAAAACCAAGTGAAAAAGTCTATCCGTGTAAACTGTACATGAAATAACATTTTATGTGGATGATTATGTAAACCAAAATGTTTCAAATGTGTATAAGAAATACACAGTGTAGAATAATACTTTAATATATATATAATATATAATAAATAATATGTGGCCCTTTGTGGTTTTGCTCTAACAGACAACTCTCGTGGATGTTTGGATACTCTCGCCCTCTGTATGGTATGCTTCAGAGACAGATATCTCCTAATTAGTATTATAGAAGTAAAATATTTAATGTGTAAAAATATGAGTTTTACACAAGTGTTAATTATGACGGCAACTTTTGATTTAGTTTTGGTCATAGTCTTTTGACTAAAATGCCATTAGTTTAGTCATATTTTAGTAATCTGAATTGTTTCCAGTCGATTTTAGTCTCATAACTCTCCAGAAGTGAGGGAGGGAAACATATCTGAGAAGGCTGTTACACTGTGCTTAGTTAACGTGCTAGGGAGATCGGAAGCACTCGTTATAGTACCAGGTGAATATGATGGACGCATTGTTCCAGGGGGCAGACAGGTACAAGTAGCTGCAGATAGTCAGGGGACTGGGCTTTGTTAGAGATCCATGGGAACCAGAAGTCCAAATCTGTAAATGCAGTAACATTTTAGTTACATTTGTGTCAGCTGCCAAAAATTGCAATGCACTTTCGTCATAGTTTTAGTCCAATTAACTGATTTTATTTAGTTATTCTTTAGTTTGTCATGGAAAACATGCAAAAACTGCCAGAAATGTTTAGTTAACAAAATGAACACTACTTTACATGTAGTAAAGCCACAATAGGCTAAGATGTCACCAAAGATTATCAGCGTGTCCAAAAATTATACTTACACCTCTCAAGGCATCAACTCTAGTGTTTTGGGACACACAGATGATCTTTTTATGGGCTCCTCTATTTTGAATTTTGCATTATTGCTGCTGCTGGACCCTAATATATGTGATTGTGGATTTCATCCATTTGCTTTTGGTGGCATATTAGCCTATTGTGGCTTTACTACATGTAAGTTCATATTTTATACATTAAATGTTTTACTTCTATACTACTAATTTGGAGATATCGGTCTTTCTGTTTTTGGAGCGTCCCATCCAGAGGGCAGGAGTATCCAGCCATCCATGAGAGCTGATCTATAAAATCGGATGCACTTCTATTCTCCCCTATGAGCACTCACAGATTTCTTATTCTCGCAGCGGAGCAGCTAAGAGGTTCCAGTCTTGCCCCCCGAATATGAGGGCAAGTCATATATGGTGGCTATTTCCATCATGCACACTGCGTGCAGACCTCAGAGCGTCACATGAGTGAAGGTGGAGGGGTTCTGCCACCTCTTCGCTCCCTGGTGTCACATCTGTCCCTGCTCAGCTCCCCAGTGTCACCCCTGTCTACCATCCACATGCTTTTAACCTCCCTCCTGTCCTCTTGTGCCCATTTGGTGTGTCGGATATGATGTCATTTCTAGCATGATGTACAAGCTCTCACGCAGGTGCAGAACTAGTTAACCCCTTGGACCATCATAGGGAAATCGTCATGCAGGTCCGATCGCGGTATGCACGTTGGCATACCGCAATCGCGCTAACAAAGACATGGCTGAGTGTCTCGATGCCTAGACACTTCAGCCATGTCGGTTGAGGACCCCCCGGAAACATCCAGGCACTGTGACAGCCAATCACAGCGCCCGGATGTTAATAGCTGTCAAAGCAGGTGCCTGCTTTGACAGCTATAGTCTCTCCCTGCTCCACGGTGATCGTGGGGCAGGGAGAGACTAAATATAGTGTGTCAAGTCTCCCCCTGGTCCCCCCCAGTAACAACCAGCCCCGCTAAAGGATTTTTTTAATAAAAAAAAAAAAAAAGTTTTTATTTTTATTTTATTTTTTCCTATTGTGCTAATCCTAACTCTTGGGTTAGGGTTAGAGTTCATCAAAACCCTAATCCTAGAGTTGGAATTAGGGTTTGTACTAACCCTAACCTTAGGGTTAAGGTTAGAGTTAAATAAAAATAAATAAATGTACAAAAATTAAAAATTACATAAATAAAAAAATTAAAAATAATAATAATAAATTGTATAAAAATAAGAAGTTATTCCGTAGAGGACCAATGACATGTTATGTCTGACAGTGGTCCTCTAGGGATAATTTATAAAAAAAAAAAAAAGACTGCTAGTGGGGCCAGTGCTTTGCATTGGCCCCCAGCAGTAGATAGGGGCCCGCAGCAGCTGGATATTTGATCCATGCAGCCGCAGGATAGCAAGTATAGCAAAAATCGGTGCTTCCTACTATAGACTACATTTCCTATTCTGCTACGGTAGCTTTTGGCTGGCTGAGCATGATAGGAAATGTAGTCACAAGTATTACATAATAAATACACGTTTTAAAGCTGCAATAACCATATCCTAAATTTTGCCCTGTACCTGCCACATAAACCTAGCAAACCTATACATGTGGGGTACCGCTATACTCAGGGGAAGTTGCTGAACATATATTGGGGTTTTGTTTGGCAATAAAATAGAACAGCCCCTTTAAATTCATACCTAAGTTTCAAAGTGTGTGGACATAAAACACACACAAAATTACTACGCCAAAACTTGTCAAAGATTGGTGGTAAAATGACAGAGTGAAAAGTGTCACATTACCCCAAGTTGAATGCCCTGGGATGTCTACTTTATAAAAAATGTGTACATGTGGGGGGTTATTCAGCGATTCATATCAGATATCGGTGTTACAGTGTCACTAACGCTAATTTAAAAAAAAAAAAATGGTTTTGAAACGGCTAAATGCTACTTGTATTTATTAACCTAAAAAAAAAAAGCAAAAAAACATATAAACATTGGGTATTTCTGAACTCAGGACCTATAGTCGAATCTATTTTGCACGTTTTTTCATTAGCTTTTGGAACTTAGTAAAAGAATTTACAAAGAAAAGTCAGGAAAAGTGTTTATTTTTAATTTTAACCATATTTTACTATTTTTTTTCACAATGCAATAAATGATATGAACAAAAAAATGTCATGAAAAGAAAGCCCTTCTTGTCCTGAAAAAACCCAATATATAATATGTGAGGGTACAGCAACCGACAAAGAAGAAAATTAAAGCTAAACACAAACACCTCAGAAGTGTTAAAACAGCCTCGGTCACTAACGCACAAGATTCCAAAAACAGTCTGGTCATGAAGGGGTTAAGCGCTCTTGTGCAATGAGAAACTGGGCTAAAACAAGACCATTTAGACCTATCCCAGTGTGTACAGAGATCTACTGCAGTGTTCTTAAACCATTCTATCAACTTTTTTTCCCCCAATCTGCAAAATATTTGTGACTAGCCACCAAACCACTGTACATTGTTAAGAGATAAATAAATTAACACCAGTATGAAGGTTTAGTGGTGTCTCCCGGGTTATAGTCAGTCTGGGTAAGGCTTTTAACCTTTATCCATATGCTATCTGCAAGTATAGCAGTTTGAATTTATGGTTGAAGGAAGATCACAGAGAATTGTTTTGGGGGTTTTGGGGTTTCAGGCACCCTCCTAACATTCAAAATATTTGTGTTAATAAATCCTCATTTGTTATCCTCCTATTTTCAGAACAGTTTACTTAGTTTATGGAAACATACAAAACATTCCCATTGAACATAGGAACTCTGGATATTTTTCAAAGCAGTGAATAGATGTCTATTTATTGTGTGAAATGGGTACTTTTTAAATGGAACAACAGTTTTCATGTTATATTTTGAACAGGAACATTCTGTATACTTTGCAGGTTAAGTACCAATTACACGGCTGAACTTTAGAAACCAGGTGTAGCTTTTGCTGTATAAAAGCTTTCTAATTCTCCATGCACTCAGCTACACCACTGTAGCTAAAACCCTGGAGAAAAGTAGTACTTTGAAACACAGAAACATTATTTTAGAGAACAATGTATTTTCAGTCTTAGGGAAAGAAAAATGAAAAAGCTGTACTGTGAAACTAGGATTTTAAATATACTTAATGCTTAAATGAAAAGCAAACCCTAAGAGTATCTAGAAACATTTGTAATTCATTTTTTAAAGCCATATGTCCTCTAACACCACTTCATCATGTGGTTTTTATAGAGCCAAACCTTCATGGACGCTTTTGATTATGTGATATCAGCAAGACTGCAATTGCTAATTAACTATGATATCTCATGCTAACCTAGTGCCTTTTAAAGATGGTTTTGTGATGATGGCATTAAACATCATTGGTCTATAAAGGAACAGTTAATTCTTGATGGCGTACCTGTTTCCATAGGGAATATATTAGAAGCATGGTCATGCTAATTTCTATTGCATATATCAACTCATATGCCCTGAATCTCCATCTCTCCTCTGTGAACAGGCAAAATTTTCAGACCAGTGACCTCCCAGAAAGCAAGTAGGCCAGAGATGTGGATGTGCTTCTCTGCAAAAAGCTGGATAGATGTCCATAGCAGGAAACTTGCAAGATTTATCTGGAGGCTTTTTCAGAAGAAACTTGTATGTTGTTTTAATCTCTGTATACTTTCCAGTCTGTCCCAGGCTACTTTCATAGGCGGGGTCAACTTTTTGTGGTTCTATCTTTGTTTTGGGTCCAGTCTTGCTTCTTACCACACACTCCTTCCTCCCTTTATATCCTAAGAGGTAAACTAAGTGGGAGATATCGGAGTCACTTTGTAAACAATGCTTGTAGGTACAGTGGATATAAAAATTCTACACACCCCTGTTAAAATGTCAGGTTTCTGTGCTGTAAAAAAATGAGACAAAGATAAATCATTTCAGAACTGTTTCCACCTTTAATGTGACCTATAAACTGTACAACTTAATTGAAAAAACCCCCGAAATCTTTTAGATAGAGGGAAGAAAAAATATAAAAAATAAAGTGGTTGCATAAGTGTGCAAACCCTCTTATAACTTGGGATGTAGCTGTGTTCAGAATTAAGCAATCACATTCCAAATCATGTTAAATAGGAGTCAGCATACACCTGCCATCATTTAAAGTGCCTCTGATTAACCCCAAATAAAGTTCAGCTGCTCTAGTTGGTCTTTCCTGAAATTTTCTTAGTCGCATCCCACAGCAAAAGCCATGGTCCACAGAGAGCTTCAAAAGCATCAGAGGGATCTCATTGTTAAAAGGTATCAGTCAGGAAAAGGGTACAAAAATTTTTCCAAGGCATTAGATATACCATGGAACACAGTGAAGACAGTCATCATCAAGTGGAGAAAATATGGCCCAACAGTGACATTACCAAGAACTGGAGCTCCCTCCAAAATTGATGAAAAGACGAGAAGAAAACTGGTCTAGGAGGCTACCAAGAGGCCTACAGCAACATTAAAGGAGCTGCAGGAATATCTGGCAAGTACCGTATTTGCTCGATTATAAGACGAGGTTTTTTTCAGAATTTTTTTTCTGAAAATTGCCCCTCGTCTTATAATCGAGGTCTTCAAATTGAGGTCAGATTATAAGACATGGATCCAGGTCCCCAGCAGAGCTGCAGGGGACCTGGATCCCCCTCTCTAGCAGCAGAGGATGTCTGCGCGATGAGCGCAGATATCCCCCTCTCTAGCAGCAGAGGATGTCTGCGCGATGAGCGCAGATATCCCCCTCTCTAGCAGCAGAGGATGTCTGCGCGATGAGCGCAGACTCCCCTGCTTCCGCCCGGCACGACCGCCGGGGTTTCTGTGATGAAGCCAGGTACTTCCACTTTCGTCACAGAAGTCCCGGCGAGCGTGCCGGGCGGCAGAAGGGGAGTCTGCGCTCATCGCGCAGACATCCTCTGCTGCCCCACTAGCCACCAGGGAGAATCGGGCAGCTGGGGGAAGTCTGCACGATTCGTGCAGACATCCCCCCGGCTGCCCCCACTAGCCTCCAGTGATCTATTTACATGTTACGGGGAGGGAGGGGGCAGAGAGACAGGGGGAGGGATGGGGGGCAGAGAGACAGGGGGAGGGATGGGGGGCAGAACAACAAGAGGAGAGAGGGGGGAAGAGACAGAGCAACAAGGGGAGGGGGGAGTCAAAGGGAGGGGGAGAGAGACAAAGCTGAGGGCAAAGGAAAGAGAGAGGCAGCATTGGCACATAAAAAGGAAATAAAAACAAGAAATGCATTTTTTGATATAATTTTTTTATTAAAAAAGCAATTTACATGTGAATATATACAAATTTAACTTTTTTCCTATAGGGTAGTCTTATATTCAGGCTTTTAGTTTTTTCCCTAAAGGAATATCCAAAGTTTGGGGGGGGCGTCTTATAATCAGGGTCGTCTTATAATCGAGCAAAAACGGTACTTTCGTATTATTCATATGTCTGGGCTATGGGGTAGAGTGGCAAGACGAAAGCCTTTTCTTACAAAGAAAAACATCCAAGCCAGGCTACATTTTGCAAAAACACATCTGAAGTCTCCCAAAAGCATGTGGGAAAAGGTGTTATGGTCTGATGAAACCAAGGTTGAACTTTTTGGCCATAATTTCAAAAGATATGTTTGGCGCAAAAACAACACTGCACATCACCAAAAGAAAACCATACCCATAGTGAAGCATGGTGGTGGCAGCATCATGCTTTGGGGCTGTTTTTCTTCAGCTGGAACTGGGGCCTTAGTTAAGATAGAGGGAATTATGAACAGTTCCAAATACCAGTCAATATTGGCACAAAACCTTCAGGCTTCTGCTAGAAAGCTGAACATGAAGAGGAACTTCATCTTTCAGCATGACAGCGACCCAAAGCATACATCCAAATCAACAAAGGAATGGCTTCACCAGAAGAAGATTCAAGTTTTGGAATGGCCCAGCCAGAGCCCAGACCTGAATCTGATTGAAAATATGTGGGGTGATCTGAAGAGGGCTGTGCACAGGAGATGCCCTCGCAATCTGACAGATTTGGAGTGTTTTTGCAAAGAAGAGTGGGCAAATCTTGCCAAGTCAAAATGTGCCATGCTGATAGACTCATACCCAAAAAGACTGAGTGCTGTAATAAAATCAAAAGGTGCTTCAACAAAGTATTAGTTTAAGGGTGTGCACACTTATGCAACCACATTATTTTATTTTTATATTTTTTCTTCCCTCTACCTAAAAGATTTCAGTTTGTTTTTCAATTGAGTTGTACAGTTTATAGGTCACATTAAAGGTGGGAAAAGTTCTGAAATGATTTATCTTTGTCTCATTTTTTTATAGCACAGAAACCTGACATTTTAACAGGGGTGTGTAGACTTTTTATATCCACTGTATATAGATCTCCAGAGGTTTGGTCAGTTAAGCAAGACATAATACACAAGTGTAATAAAAGAAATTTACTTTAGAACAACTTTTAAACTGGGGACCTCGATGTAAGACGGGAAACTGAACATGGAAGACATAGGGGATAGAGAAGGACCAGGTGTTTGGTGTTCTTCAAACAAATGACCTAAACGGGTTGTGTGATGGAACCCTCCAGTGCTGGGGTTCTTGGAGATAAGTAATGGCCCACCTCCTCCCTATAGATTATGGGCCCTGACATTAAAAAGGGATTCTGTTTTGGGGGATTTGGCTACAGTGGGTAGGTTTGCACTTTGCATCAACTTTAATCATGTACCCAGATTGTGCCCTCTGTAATCCTGACTCACCCTGGCTTATGTGCTATAACTGTATACTTTAATATGGTTTAGTCAGATTATGTTAGTATATTGGTTTATGTGAAATGCATAATTCAATGATTGATAGTTTACTCCAACATCCATTGTTCTGTGTTAATTGAATTTACTGGTAAACTGATTATGATGAGGTTTTCTATACATGTGAGTTTTTCTATACCTGTAGGGTTTATGTTGCTGTTTGGTTTATGTTGTGTTGTATGTTAATATCTGGGTTGTTATGCTAACTTGATTATGTCTGTTTATAAGACTCTGTTTCTGTTCCAATAAAGTTGTTATTTTTCAGAATACACTAAGTGCTTCGGCTAGTGGTCTTGATGGCTGGAGAGATCAGTAGATCCTGGGGATAAAATCACTGGTGTCAATCCTTGTGACAGCTGAGGGTCCCTAGGAAGCAGAGACTGATGGCGGTACCTAACCTGGGTACCAGAGGGTTCCGTCACAAGTTGGGATAAAGCAGCCAAGTATAAACCGCTGACTTGTCAAGCTAGTCATAACTTTTCTGCCTACCTACGGTGGTGGGTCTATTACCGGCCAGTTTGGCAGTTTCAGTACTGCTTGGCCTAATAAAGTAACCCCCCAATTTTACCCCTAACCCTCATACTAACCCCAAACCCCCATACTAAACCCTAAAACTGGCCGCTTAAATACTTATGTGGTTAAAGTGCTGGCTACTATGAAAGTGTTGTGCTGAACAGTCAGCTTGCTGAAAGTCTTGCGATGGGCCGGCTGCGATTAAATGTCCCATCCCCATTGTGGTTGTTTTTGTTCTATCTTGGTTCTTGGGGCAAAGGTATAGCTGAGGCTTAACTTTGTTGATCAGTTCATATGACTTTCTCCTCAACACAGCAGCATAAAGAGACAAGACCAGGGAGTTATATCAAAAAACAATCTCTAAAAGAGCTGTGCACTTGGATTTTCCATCACTTAATTAAATATTTAAATATGGGAAGGCTGGCATGACCTGCTAAATTGTAAATAAACAGTTTTTCTCTGTAATTAATGATAAATGTTTGTCTGATAATAACACTTTTAGGCTAGGTGGCTGTGAGTGATCTCTAAATATGGGATCAGTGTCATTATTTATATGTAGAAAAAGTATAGAAAACGTAAGAATACATATGGACCTGTTATAAGGTAAACAAACGCAAAGACTGCACTACTGGTATTCACCTTTCCGTGTTACTGTGATTCGAGATGTCCGCACACAATATTCTTGCTTTATTAATTAATTACTTTTTGGAGATTGTTTACCACACTCATGCATCTTATGTCCTGTATTTTCGTGAAGAATCTCCTTTAATAGTGATTTTTACTTTTTTTTATTTTTTTATATTCAAGCACTGCATTAGTTGCTTGTGCTACATAAATACATGTTTAATAAAATGTGCTATGAATTGGATTATATGATATTTACAATTATCTTTCAGAGCTTAACAAATATATGTAGACTCTTTAGCTAAACAGACCAAGTCAGAAGCCAGCCTAATTATTTCTATGAGCCAGGGAACTGGTACTTTCATAAAGCTATATCTAAAGCAAGGAAAACATTAGGAGCCAGTTTCATAGATCTTATGAGCCATAGTTCCCTGGTTCCTGGGATTTGTCCAATTTGTTGATGCCATGATTTCAGTGTGTCATTTTACTCTTTTTTTTATTTATTTTTTTTAAACACCATTTTATATTCGTCTTATTGATTTAGCCATGTTAATATTATTCTTATTGTTTCCCTTGTGCATACAACTTATTGCTATTTGCCATCTTTGCCTTTGAAATTTAGATTAAATGATGTCATCCTATAAACTGTATCACAACTCTAGATTGTGTGACTGCGTTTTTCAGATTCCACTTTAGAACATTTAAATAGTATTTGAAACCAGGTTGGTGTTGAAGGTATTGAAAAACAAATATTAACTCTATAACTAAATAAAGATAGATGAATGAAGGTTAAAAATAAACTTTCGTTTATGAACAATCTCCGAATGAAGCACTCTTCACTCTGCACTGAAAGGGAAGCAGTATGGCTGTGTGTGCCCCTTCAGTACCACAGAACATATAAGAGAGAGTGATGTGAGCGAAAAACATTCAAAAATGTCTTTTGATCTTGGCTTTTATAAGCAAAATGTAGAGTCAGCATAGCCTGTTCTTTAAATGCCTCTTTGTACGGTATTGGAATATGAGGCACGGCTTTCCTTGCCTGAACAAGATACTTTGAAGAGGATTTGTAATGGATTTCTGTCTTTTTTTTTACTTGAGCTTTGTCCCAATTGAAAATTGTAAAAATGGCCGATAACAATGAAGAATGCAAAGGCCTCTTTGAAAGTCTAATAAGAAATACCTTCTACGAAACGGTTTAATATATAGGGAAATGAGTGATGTACAGTGTGTTTGGCAGATATAATGCAGAGATACATTGAATACAATAATATTACTGGAATGACACAGAGGCATATACATTCATTTTGGAGATGTGGGGAGGAGATAGGTAGTATGTTACATATGTGGAGGTTGTGAAAAAAGTTGCTCCCTAGTTGGTCAACATTATTTTTGACCTCTGACCTTCTAGAGGTCAGATTATTGTATGACCCTTAATGAGCTCTTTTCCATTTTGATCTTCAGGATTTCTCATGGGAGAAAAAAACCCAATTGTTTATTCATATAATGTTATCAGTGAAATAAGTAATTGCTAGAAATTGGAGGTAAATGGGCGATTTAAGATGGGGGAAATTATATGCTAAATTGATGAACAAAATCTAAAAGAGAATGGATTCTTTAAAAGTAGACATGAGTTTTAAATGTTAATTGATTTGGTCTACCTGGTCAAAATTTAGACATGGTAAATATTCATTCCTTGTTGTAATTGGTGTGCAGGGATTAACCCTGATTTACGACTCCTAGGTTTGACTAGAGCCGCGTTTTCTCTTCTCTGTATATTTAATTTATTGTTGAATTTTATGTGATTTTTGTATGATCTGTAAGTTGTGCTGTATAATTGTCTATATTTGTAATAAAAAATGTAAAGGAATGGAATCATTTTTGGATGGTGATGCTTATCTTGGAATGTAATTTCTGATTCTTACTTGAGAAAAAGCTGGTGGAAAAAGTCCTACTGCATCTTGGATTATTTGGCAGGTGATAAACACACAGTTATCTAAAGGCACATTGCATGATGTTTATGTAGAAAAAAAGGCATTCATGGTCTAAATGAAGTTATTTTATTTTTTCTGTTTGTTTTTTTATGTATTGCTACAAAACTGGGTGTTTTGCAATATCTCCTCTTTTGCTTCTTAGCTACCTGCCACAATCCTCATTTCATCTGATCTGTGATTTTGTTCTTGTTCATGTGTAACATTGTGGGTTTCCAGTGAGGATTATCTTCCACTTTCATCTAGTATTGTAATCCTAATCTGGACATTTATTATTGCTCAGTTTATATTTTTTCCAAATATACAAAAATTAAAGCCAGTCCCTTACATTCCAGTTCTTGATCCCATTTATCAAGAGGAATGCATGGACAGTGGATTTATTGGCTCTGCCAGTGCATGTGGGCCTAGGATCCATGTGTATACCATCCTGTTTGTAAATGGCAGAGCTCATTCTTCAAACTTTGACATTATGATGTTTTAATCAGAATTCTGCACATAGAAATATTGTGAAGAAAACCATTAATTATGGAATTTTTCTATAGATGTAAAATATTTAGTACCAGAACGCTATAAAATCAGGACTGATTCTGTGTAAATGTACACAAAGGAAATAAATATGAGTTATGGGCAAACATTTAAAATCTGCTGCACTTAGGTTCATTATTACAGAAGTAAATGGAAGTCAAAACTAGACCTCTTCTAAGACTTATATTTATATTGGTTTGTCTCAATATAACAAGAAAATAGTCCATACATTGCCATTCAATATCTCGTCACATTTTTTTTAATTTTATCACTTCTCATCCCACTCTGAAAGGCAAACATTGGTTCTATTCTGTTCATTTTTACTCCACTAATATCATTAACATGCCTATGATCCGAGGGAATCTATTATTAACTGTGATTTTTGGCTATTTCCATTAACTTAATTTTCCAAAGTTTAACAGTTTTTTTGTGTTTGACAGGAAGACACATTAGTGACATTGCCAAACCACTGTGGTTGTGTACAGCAGGGAGTGCCTTCATAATGAAACTGGTACTCTGTGATGCCAGCTAATGACATGAACTGCAGAAATCATTAATTGCCTATATGTGATGTGAGAAATCCAAGACATAAATCATAGACATGTATGTCTTTGGAAGGCTCCTGCTGTTCTGCAGAATTATGCCCTATGGCTCTGGAGATCATGTACAGCTAGATGAGGTTGGAAAAACAATTATTCAAAGAGGTAAGGAGTAATGTCTGCTGGGAAGATGGATTCAGACAGGCTGTGGATTTGAAAGAAAAAAAACCTGTAAAGGGAGATGCTAAGTGTAAAGAGGGATGGTAAAATACATTTATTTTGTTCAGAGTAGCCTGATCACTGGACCAGTAGTGTTGCAGAAATAAAAATGGGTTGGGGATTTATTTCATTTTTTACAGATAATGTCGATCTCATTCTCTTTACTATTTTACTATAAAACTATTTATATACTTTTACTATTTACTATAAAATAACTATTTATATACTTTTCATATTTACAACTTATATACATTCATTTTAAATAAATGTGGGAACAGGGTTGTTGATATTCCTCTCCCCAAATGCTTAACTTGAACTATGAAGCATTAATTTTACTAAACTTGGCAAGATCCAGGAGAGCTAAAAAGAACAGTTACTGTAAAAAATGTTTGTCACTGTTGGTATGTCCTCTAATTTTAGGGAATATTATAATTTTTTTATAATATTAATATAGTTGTGAGTCTATTACACACCAAATGTCAAATAGAATTAAACATTTAATCTTGGTTTGCTAGTGTTACCTGAAGCTATATTCTCCCTCTAAAAACATCACCAACAAATCCCCAAAGCTGTCTGTTTGAACAATGCGGTGTTCATTCACCCACGCTCCTTTGGTGATGTTGGCATCCCACAATGCCTAGCATGTGGCACTGTATGGGGAATAACTGTTGGTATACCAGTTTTTGTCAGCTTGTTTCTCCAGGGTGTCGATGGAAATATTTTTGGAGAAATTTCTTCCACATTGGAAACCCTCTTTTTTCCCTTTTGTGATATCCGTGCCCATGGGCAATATTTTTTTTAGCACAGTCTGCTTCACCTCAAAGACAAGAGTACTAAAATTATATTTTCTTTCCTTGTACTTGTGAGGTGTGTGCCGCCATAACATTCTCTCAGAACCTTGTTTTCCTCCTTTTCAGGTTTACCACTGCTGGGGTGTGAAAATACCACCTCAGAGATGAGGAAGGGCCATTTGCCTAGTCCCAGATGTGGTAGTCTTGTTAAAAAGCTTCCTATATTTGCCCACATCACACTTGATGGGCTGTGTTATGAAGCTCATATTATACAAATAAGAAATGGCAGAAATTATAAATAAGACTTGTTTTCATGAATGGATATGCAACAAAACCTTAATTTAATTCAAGTAAACAAAGTTTCACGTTTGGCCGTTCTTTACGTTTTATGCAACCTTTAGACCCTCTCAACACACATCTCCACATTTTGTTCTGCCAGCTATTTCCAAGTAAGGGTGCTGGTATTTGTGTTACTGAAGCTACCCTTGCAGCAATAACACAGGGGGCTAAAGGGCAGGAAGTTGTTGGACCTGGTTGTTGAGATTATCAGCCTTTTCTTTTACTTTGTTGTAAGAATTTCACAAATGAGTTTGTTTTTCTCTCTGCATTGAACAACATTTTTTAAAAATTATCTTTCCTTTACATAGCATCTGCGAGCATAGAGTTCTCACAGTAAGACAATGTAAGAACAAATGAAGGAATACTGTCAGGGTTGCCAGCTGGCTGGCATTTTACCGGCAGCACGGTAAAATATTGGCATCAGGCCAATGTTAAGTCTATGGAGACCGTACCAAGGCCGGTATATTTTTGAAGAAAAGGTGGCAACCCTAAATACTGTAGGCAGAGTACAACCTTTTAATTTATACACAATGCATGCAAACCACTTCCTCTTAGTTTACCAGACATTCACCGATCAGCTGTAACATTATGACCACTGACGGGTGGCAAGCCGGCGGAGGCAGTGTGATGCTTTGGCCTATGTTCTGCTGGGAAATCTGGGGTCCTGCCATTCATGAAATATAAAAATATGGATGACTGGTACCTCTTAAAATGGCATGCCATTCATGCTGATGTTACTTTGACATTTACCACCTATCTATACATTGTTGCAGACCACGTACAACCTTTCATGGAAACTCTATTCCCTGATGGCATTGGCCCCTTTAAGCAGTATAATGCACCCTGCCAAAAACAATAACTGGTTCAGGAATGGTTTGAGGAACACAACGAGTTCACAGTGTTGACTTGGCCTACAAATTCCCCAGATTTCAATCCAATCGAGCATCTTTGGGATGTACTGGACAAACAAGCCTGATCCATTAAGGCTCTACCTCGCACCTTATAGGACTTAAAGGATCTGCTGCTAACGTCTTGGTGCCAGATACCACAGCACACCTTCAAAGATCTAGTGGAGTTCATGCCTCGTTGGATGTTTTTGTGTCAAAAGAGGACCTAACAATATTAGGCAGGTGGTCACAATGTCATGGCTGATATACACTCACATACACATACACACACAAACACATGTATATATGTATGTTTGCATATAGATTTCTTGTCTTTGTATGGTAAACTCCAGGGGGCATCTAAGGGCTCGTTTTAGTTTTGATGCTGGAGCATGTACTGTTTTGCATTTCATACAAGTAATGTTTTTTGTTTCCCCCGTATAAAGGGGTGGTGAAAAAGCTGGTGCTAATCTCTTGAATTATTGCTTTTTGTTGCTCGCATATGCAGTTCTCAGGAGTCAGACTTGTGGGTGTTCTGCTCAGAGTCCTACCAGATAAATAGAATTGTACTTGTCAATGCTGAAGTGTAGTTTCATTTCTCATCTATTATCGTTGTAACATAATAGCCAACATTCTAAGGAGATGGTGTTATCAAAGATGATGAATGGGCTTTCTATTTTTGTTCCTTCAAATATGAACATCTTTTGTTCTTACATAAATGCTGAGTAAGAGTCTTCTAGAAATTAGTTTCATAGCAGACATGTTAATCGTCTCTGGTTTTATAAACTGCAAGGTGGATCAGCAGGTTTTAAACCATGTAAATAAATTACTTGCTTCAAGGCTTTTATTTCACTCTATTATTTAACTTGACATTGATAGAAATGAGCTCCATTGAAAAAGATCAACACAGTATTTTTCTTTTGCGCTGCTGAAATTTTGCTGTTTTATTTAACCCCTTTGCCTGGCACATCATGTTTCTTAATGATCATTGGAGGCGATCAGACAGTGTTTCCTGATGCCTCCATGAGGAGGCAGCAGGCAACATAGAGAAAATACTCCTCCAGCGCAACTATGATCGCTCCTTGCAACGATTGTATGCACAATACTGGAAATAGCGCTGCCCACAAGGGCGGCACTATTGTGAAAACAAACCATGCAACAGGGTAATTTTTCTTTAAAGGTAAGGCCTTTTTGTATGTATTTTTTAATCTGCTGTTAAACGGGAAATACTGTAATACTGTTCTGGACTTGGTCCCCAGAACATACTTGAAAACAAGAGAAATCTTAATGTATTCTTCCTGGAAAAAACATTCTAAATAAATTAATAAAACATAAATCAAGAATTTTTTTTAACAAGGAAACATCCAGGTTGGTTTCCCTTTTTTTCCTACTCTTTTGGAATACTCTTCTGCTCTACCTTCCCTGACTATGGTTAATTACTCTGAGTTACAAAACAAAAATCTTTGCTATGGGGGACAATTTCTACGGACCTGCCTACAGTACCGGTGCGTATACTGAAATGCATTTATAAGTGAGTTTTTACAACAGTATCCAACTGGTTTATGTATAATGACCAAATAGCAAACACAATTTGTATATGTGTTCTGTTGTTTCTAACCAATCCATATGAAAGGCAAACTAGTTTTGGTTTTAAATAGGGCTACTGTTGGACGTTCAGGATGGATCTATTAATGCAGGATGGTTTTGTTGGTGGTCGCCAAGATAATGTGCAGGACTTTTCCTGTTTGGATGTCTAGTATCTCCTGTTATGCCCAGGATTGCCAACCCTGGAGTTAAATAATTGGCAACACATATCTCTACAAAATGGATTGATTGCCAATTGCACCTCCTGGTTATTGAGGTGCAAGACCATAAACAATGAAAGAGGTCCGCTGCCACCGACCCACATTTTGGGCAAGAGTTTAATAACGTTGTGCCCATACGAAATTGTCTTAGAGGGGAAAATATGTCTGGTGCACTATTTTTAGGACCATATCAGAGTACGAGGCGGCTGGTAGTAATTTGTGTATTGCATCTGGCCTCGGTGATCTGGTCAGTGTTTGAAATATGAGCAGTCCAATGATAATTACTTTTAATCTACATGTTTACTGGTGATTTCACCATCAAATGTACAGATTCAATTTCAGTTATACCTTCAGCAAGATAATTTTAACAGCCACATGTTTTGATTATTTTTACTGCATGGCTTTTAGTTACGAAATTATGAACTGTGGGGTTTTGCAAAAAATCAGGCCAAACATTTTAGTTGAAGAAATGGGAGAATGGGAAACTGAGCTGTTTTTTGTCTGGTGTTTCCAACTCTATCGTCAGTTAAGTACGGTTTAGTAAATAAGCCCCTTATATTTACAAATGGATTTGTTTGGTACATTTTTGACAAGAATGCACCAAATGAGGCATGCCAAAACATCCTGTTTTCTATTTTAACCCCTTAGTGAAAGGACTTTTAAAACATGTTTGGTCGTTCTGGACAATGGCTGTTTTAACTCTGCAGTGTTTGTGTTTAGTTGTAATTTTCCTCTCTCATTTACTGTACCCACACAGTTTTTTTTTTTTTAAGTAAAAGATACCATTATTTTGATCATATCTACTGCAAAAAAAAAAATAGAACATGCTAAAATTTACCTGATGGGGATACATCCAAAGTTATTAAAAGAACTTAGTGGTGTACTAGCAAAACCGTTAACAGATTTATTTAACCAATAATTGTTAACGGGAGTAGTTCCAGAAGATTGGAAATTAGCTAATGTTGTGCCCATTCACAAGAAAGGTAGTAGGGAGGAGGCGGGCAACTATAGACCAGTAAGTTTTACTTCAGTAGTGGGGAAAATAATGGAAACCTTGTTAAAGAATAGGATTGTTGAACATCTAAAGTCGCTTGGATTTCAAGATCAGAGACGGCATGGGTTTACTTCAGGGAGATCATGCCAAACTAATCTTATTGATTTTTTTGATTGGGTGACTAAAATAATAGATCAGGGTGGTGCAGTAGACATTGCTTACCTAGATTTCAGTAAGGCTTTTGACACTGTCGCACATAGAAGGCTTATCAATAAACTGAAATCTTTGAGTTTGGATTTCAATATTGTTGAATGGATTAGACAATGGCTGAGTGACAGGCAATAGAGGGTTGTAGTCAGTGGGGTATATTCGATGCAAGGTCTTGTTACTAGTGGGGTACCTCAGGGATCTGTACTTGGACCCATTCTCTTTAATATTTTTATTAGCGATATTGCAGAAGGTCTTATTGGCAAAGGATGTCTTTTTGCTGATGATACAAAGATTTGCAGCAGGGTTGATATTCATGGAGGGATAAGCCAAATGGCAAATGATTTAGCTAAACTAGAAAAATGGTCAACTGACATTTAATGTGGACAAGTGCAAGATTATGCACCTTGGGCGTAAAAACCCAAAAGCAGAATAGAAGGGATTTAGGATTAATAATTCCAGAGGACTTAAAGGTAGGTAGGCAATGCAATAGAGCAGCAGGAAATGCTAGCAGAATGCTTGGTTGCATAGGGAGAGGTATTAGCAGTAGGAACAGGGAAGTGCTCATGCCATTGTACAGAGCACTGGTGAGACCTCACTTGGAGTATTGTACGCAGTACTGGAGACTGTATCTCCAGAAGGATATTGATACTTTGGAGAGAGTTCAGAGAAGGGCTACTAAACTGGTTCATGGGTTGAAGGATAAAACTTACCAGGAAAGGTTAAAGCATCTTAACATGTATAGCTTGGAGGAAAGACATAACAGGGGGGATATGATATAAACATTTAAATACATAAAGGGAATCAACACCGTAAAGGAAGAGAGTATATTTATATTTAAAAGAAGAAAAACTACATAGTCTTAAATTAGAGGGGCAACGATTTAAAAGTAAAATCATGTAGTATTACTTTACTGGGAGGGTAGTGGATGTATGGAATAGCCTTCCAGCAGAAGTGGTAGAGGTGAACACAGTCAAGGATTTTAAGCATGCGTTGGATAGACACAAGGCTATCCTAGCTATAAGACCGGGAATGGGGGACTAAAAAAAAAAAAAAAAATTGGGCAGACTAGATGGACCGAATGGTTCTTATCTGCCGACACATTCTATGTTTCTATAAAAAAGTTAAAAGAAAAAACCTTATACATGAAATTGTTTTTACAAACTCTAATAAAACACGTGCTAAATAGATTCTTATATTTGTATAAGTTTAGAAATATCCAATGTATACATGTTTTTGTTATTTTTTTGTGCAAGTTATAGGGCAACAAGTATTTTTCTCCTAACCATTTTCTTCTACATTTTTTCCTATCTATTTTTCCTCCTGAACGTTTAACCCTACCACCAACCTTAACTCCAACCCTAAACCTAGCTGTTAGACTAAAACAAAATAAGTGTGTTTTTCTTTTCTTTCAACTGTAATGTTGCTGACTGCCTCTAGGCAGTCTAGTAATACTTCCGGAGTGATGGAACAGATCGTTGATCACTTCCGAAACTCTTGCCTATAACAGCATGAAACAGCACCTGTAGAAACAGCATGCGTATGGGGACGAATTTTGGAGGAAAAGGCCATCCACTGCATTCAGAAAAGGCAAATACACATAACATCTCAGTTATTTAAAAAATAAAAAAGTACCCAAAACCTCTTTAAGCACAATCTTGTCTTTTCCCAATTCTTATACAGACTATCTCTACACTCAGTGAGTCCTAGTTGGTAGATTTTAGGTTAAATAATTGAACTAGGGTAAATAATTGCATGTACTTTAAATGGATTTATATCAACCCTGGTTCATTGATAAAAAAAAAAAAACGGCATAGATAGCAGGTGAATATATTAAGGAAATATGGCCTGTTATAGGAGCATACAACATGTAATAAAAAATGAGCAATCTACATTTTCAAGAAATCCAAGGCTATCTAATAAATACATAATAGCATAATTTCTAGTTAAAAAAAAAAAAGTTCACTTGTCATACAGATCTCTAAAATTATTTTGTTCTAAAATGCCATCATTATTAAATCTATTCTTTTTACTGTGCTGCAAAATATGTTGAAGCTTCTTAAATCTATTAAGACTAACAATTAGAGAAAAAAAAATCGGGAGCAACACCAAGCAAACTTGTAGTCCAGTAAATATGTTTTTAAAAAACTACAATTTACCCAGTTTGTCCAGCCAGTAGGCAGATTGGCATTAGAGCCAGACATTACCTCATCTTCCTGGGAAGACAGCCGATTTCTATGCAAACCAAGTATGCAGGAGTGAACAGCTCAATACCTGCCTGATTAGCAGCAGATCCGGTCCCTCAGCCCCCCTTCTCGTGCTTATCTCTGAAAGGTGTGTTAGAGTGTATTAAAAAAGTGTGAAAGGGAAAGTCACTTGGGAAAGTCAACAGATTTGCCAGACAGGTTGGCAAATATTATTGCTGGATCACGTCGGAAAGGGACAAGTGGCACAGAAGAGCAAACATGACTGTCCTTTCTATTTGTGCCAGCTAGGTGAGGCTGTGCTAATAAATACACAGGGGAGGGCTTCTCATTTGTTTTGTGGTAAATGTGACTTTACATATAAATGTATCTAATCCTCACATATACTTACCATGCATGGGCAGCAGAAGGTAGCACTATAGCTTCTAAACACCAAATGACTGCAGAAGAAAATATAAGTTGGTTATGTTTTGAAGGTCCACCCTAACCTGGAAATGACCTATGTTTTTAATGCATCTTTTAATGCATATTAAGGTTTAATAATTGGAAACATGTGTTGATTAAAGTTTGAATATCTATAGTCTGATTAAGTTTAATGCAACTACTGATCTTCCCACTCCGTTTTCCAGCCTTTAGCTGAAGCCGGGAAGGAAGAATTTCAACAAAGTATCAAAAATAAGAACTCTGATTTGAATGTGTGCATACATACATTGCACAGGAGCTGTACAGAGCACATGTTTGCTGTTTTTCCCCCCCACCAGTTTTATGGCTAATGTTGCCAGATCAGCAGCAGAATGTAGAATGCATGTGTTTCCAGGAGGAAACAATTAATCAAGGAGGGGAACTACCCTGAATTATTAATGGATTGCCTTCTAAATATGTATATATTATACATCCTGCGGGGCAGCATATAAAAGTTAGGTGTGCCTCAGAAAAAAAAAAAGATCATGCAGCTGTATGCTTTGATATGCAGATAGTAGGTCAACATAATGTGTATTTGGGTTAAAAACAAGATAATAGTAACAATTACCAAGAGAGTGTGGTCGAGAGGCAGTGTTTTATCTAGTAAAAATTTTCATTACTAGTTTTTGGCAGCTGCATGTTTTCAGTGACTAAAACTAAACAATAACTAAATAAAGACTAAGTTAATATGACGACAACTATGACGCAAATCCACTGTAATTATTGTCAGTGAACATAAATGTGATTACATGTTAGTGAGAGACAATTGCATTTAACTATTTGGACTTTTGGTTCTGGTCCCCTTAGATATCTGTCAAAGCCCAGTCCCTTATCTATCTCTCCACCTGGATACTGCTCGATTGGAATGTTCCTCCAGCCTTCTCAGACCCATTCCTTCCCTCACTGCTGGAGACTTGGTCAACTAAAATATATGGGAGATTTAGTCGACCAAAACTAAAACAATTCAGATGACTAAAAAAAATGACTAAATTAAAATGGCATTTTAGTCAAGACTAGGATTAGAACGAAATCAAAATTTGCCGTAAAATTTAACACTCTCAAGAGGGATAGCTGCTTAGGGTAGAAGTAATAAAACAGTGAAAAATAACTTTGCTTGGAGTAAGTTTTTAACTGATGGGGACCTACCTATTTGCCACAATAAATGTTATGTGTTTTTTTTTTTGGTCACTAGTCTGTCAACAGCACTGATCACATCTGCCCCTGCACAGTACTAACCCAGCATGCGCAGACCCATGGGAGTTTTTCCTTATTACCCTATGTTTTGCAACTTCAACTTAAAAGTATTCATCGCTGGGGAGGTTACCATGGAGCACTTTGACATTTTATATTGTTTTGTCTCATGAGAAGTTGTTCCCGTGTACAGACTATTTATAGACATTTTAAATTAACATGCTTATGATTTGCTTGCCAAATAATTTAATGTCTTGAAACATTTGCAGACAGAAGTTATTTTTTTTTGTGCTCTAATGTCCGTATCTCCAGAAGAATATTGATACTTTGGAGAGAGTTCAGAAAGGGCTACTAAACTGGTTCTTGGGTTGAAGGATAAAACTTACCAGGAAAGGTTAAAGCATCTTAACATGTATAGCTTGGAGGAAAGACGTAACAGGGGGGATATGATAGAAACATTTAAATACATAAAGGGAATCAACACAGTAAAGGAAGAGAGTATATTTAAAAGAAGAAAAACTACCACAACTAGAGGACATAGTCTTAAATTAGAGGGGCAACGATTTAAAAGTAATATCAGGAAGTATTACTTTACTGAGAGGGTAGTGGATGTATGGAATAGCCTTCCAGCAGAAGTGGTAGAGGTAAACACAGTCAAGGATTTTAAGCATGCGTGGGATAGACACAAGGCTATCCTAGCTATAAGACCCGGAACGGGGGACTAATAAAAGTACTCAAAAAAAAAAAATTGGGCAGACTAGACCGAATGGTTCTTATCTGCCGACACATTCTATGTTTCTACACAATTTATTGAACATATGGCAATAACTGCACTACCTTATGACGCATGATCACTGCCTGGTTCATGCAATAGGATACCCATTACAATTTGTTGGAAATATTTAAATTACTGTATAGCTATCTAAAAGAAATAATGTTTTTCTTTGTTAGGTGGCATCAGCGTACAAATAATTTTGTAGCATATCTTTTGTATAAATTGGTGTCCTATTTCTTCATCAATGTGCTTTAAAATGTTTACAGAGGAAGCAATCTTATATATTATTCAGGCAAAAGGCCCATTAAGCCGGGGCTCAAAAATTTTAATTTATTTTTAGGAGCCAGCAAAAAAAACATTAGGAGCCAGACAATGGCACATCAATTAAGTAAACATACACACAGTCACATACACACACACAAGCATTTTCTAAAGAAAATAGTACATTTCTCAGTGTATCCCCCCTCCCTGCTGCTTTACCTAATTGCAGGGTAGGGAAGCATTCTGGCTGCAGTCTGGTCTCTGCCTCTCACATGGGCACAGACCATCTTCATTTGTCTTTCTGCTGAACGTCAGAATGTCATGTGACACCCAGCACTCAGACACTAAAGCATGTGCGCGAGGGGTTGGAGCTGGCAGTTTGTGCAACCAGCACATACTTTGCCCCCCTTGCTCTGTGCTGAAAAAAAAACTGATCGCAACGGCAAGGCATGTGGGCAACAGTACCCAGACGCCAGGTCTAGTTTCCTGGTTGCCCTGGTGACCGGGATTTGTCAAGCCTTGCTGTAAGTCCAGCTAAAACTCCTTTTGAATGAAAATTTACTTCTCATGGACCTGAAGCAGGACAAATATAACCTGGAGGGGGGCGGAGCTAACTCTCATGGCGAGCGGTCGCACTTAACCTGAGCTCTGCGATTCCTTCCACGATTAACAGTATTTTCGATGGCCACAACGACAAAACCCCCCAAATCAAATCGGTATACACCTGAGAACCAGATGGGGCAACGAAAGAAGAAGGAAAAATGGCACTTTAAAGCCAAAGAACAAGATATTGGCGTCCTCCTTTCTAGGCCGCAAAAGCCTATAACTGGCGGACCCTCAATGATGCACTCCCCTACAGGGCCAATCTCCGATGAAGCATCGGACGACTCTGAGGAGGATCAACCTGTCACACTTAATTCTCACCCTCGCTCTAACGCTGATGGCTCGCTAGCCACTAAAGGTGACATTAGCAGACTACTTACAGAAATGAGGGATGCTATTATAACGGAGGTGTCCGCGGTGAGAAACGAAGTCTCCACGTTGCGAGGCAAAGTGGACGCCATAGAAGCTAGCCAGACTGAACACGAACAGTCTTGCGCTGATCTCAGAACACAGGTTGGGCAGATGGCACAACAAATACAACACTTAAATGTCTTCACAGTAACACTGGATGCCAGAGCCCGCCATACCAACATCAGAGTCAGAGGTATACCTGAGACGGTTGGGCCCGCCGCTCTCGAAGGATACCTCAAGGACTGGCTCGGTAAACTATGCCAGAAAATGGAAAGATCAGCCTTAACTAACTTGGACTACTTCCGAATTAAGAAGGCACAAAAGGCAGATTCGGAGGCACCAAGAGATGTATTACTGAGACTTAGATCTTCCTCTGACAAGGCGCTCATAATGTCAGCCTCCCGTCAACATACAGAGTTACAACATGGAGCGGACACCTTACTGGTCTTTGAAGATCTCTCGCCAAGCATCCTATTATGGAGACGATCCATGATCCCGCTAACTAAACACCTTAGGGACTTGAAGATAAAATACCGATGGGGAGCCACATACTCCCTCTCGGTCCAGCAAGAGGGACGGATACTAAGCCTTACCTGCCCAGAAGAGATCCCGAACTTTCTCATCTCACTTGGATTACCTCCATTATCACCTTCTCCACAAGCCTTGGGAAAGTCCAATGCCCCTCGGCGAGAAGCTGCTGATTCCCGCTGAGGACTGTGACTGCGGCAAGAGGTTCCCTTCCAAATGGTTTTTTTTTTTTTTTTTGACAATACTTTGCTTAAACTATGTTATTCTCACTAAGATTAAGGACTCTATCCAGAAGTAATGACTATCGCTTCCACTAATTCTTGTATTTTGCATGTGACCCTCCCCCCCCAGGGCACTACTTTAGCACAGCTATGTCTGTGCGACAAGTAGGTTTTTCTCCCTGGCCACCAAAAGTGTGGTCCAGTGGCCCTCTTTTAGGCGCCTCTCCCTTGAGGTTGCCAGCATTTCTCTCTTGAAATGCTCTTTCCTCCCCCTCTGTAACTCTTTCTCACATTCTGCTCTAATCGCCTCTCCGCTTTTCCCTTTTATTCCGCTCTCCTTTTTAAATCACATTTCTTCTCCAAATACCTTGAAGTTATAAGTATAACCAATGTTATGTTAAACTACTGACGATAGCAGTCCCCGGCTCCACCGGGAGTAATATCCAGATATTTACATACCTTTAATGACTACATTATTATATTAAGATATTTATATATGAGAAAACAAAAAATATTGCAAAGTTTCAATACCTATTGATAAAAACAGCTATGTTTGTAATGCATATGTTATATTTTGAATAATACCATGTGCTGTTTGTGCCTCTACTGCAATAAAACATATATTTAAAAAAAAAAATATATATATATAACCTGGAGCTGGCTGGCCAAATGTGGTTCTTGAAATTGATATGCCTGTGCTAAGCAAACCACCTAGCTGGGAAGAGATGCTTACTTCTTAACTGTTGGGGATTGTGTGCAACAATACATGATTGTCACACTAACATGCCCAATGTCTGAGAACCCTGGTTGTGCGACTGGCTATGCTGAGAGATGGCAGCTTCCAGTGGAACTTTTCCGCTTGGATTAAACTTCTATATCTTCTGAACGTTGCAGCTCGAAACACTGTCCAAATGGCTTTTTAATTAGGCAGATGTGCCAGTTGTCTGATTAAAACGTTATTTTAGGAATTTACTCCCTTTTTAATCTTTTAGTCTTTTAATAAAATAAATCAGCTGGTGGATATATCATTATAGCACAGCTTGTTTGAAAGCACACAGTGTATAGCATTTCAAGTTATTTATTAACAGCTGTATCATGATATTGTTAAAAAAAAAATGTCTTTAGGAATATGATCAGTGTTTTTAGTTGGACAAAGGATATCATATTATTGATCAGGGCAAGAATGACTAAAAATCTCCTACAAAGAATCAAATCACTGGCAGTGACATTTGCAAAGCCAAGTCTTAGGTTTTAAAGTTAAATTTAGGCTTTGCTGATCTACATTTTCAGGACGCTCGATTATACAAAGGGATAACTGCTATAAAAAAAAAGATGCAGGCTTCTGCAATAAAGAATTATAAAATCAATACAGACGTGCAGAAACACACTCAACGTCGCTGAACAGAATGCATTGCATCCTAAAAAAAGGCTTTAAAGACATTGTACAGCAGAAGGCAAGTGAAGAATTTGTCTTTGGTCTTAAACAGTGATTCATTTGTTTGAATATTGGGTTCCGTGTACTTGTGTGGTTCATGCATATATTAAGTATGACAAACAGTCTAGATTAACATGGTGTAGCATCTGGAAATAAATAACCTTGTGAAATAAATTAAATTTGTGACAGATTGTCGAATTGGTGGTTATATTTGCATAATATTATTCCGTATATTGAGAATCCTCCTCCCCCTTTTTTCTTCTGAAACAAATTGTAATTTAAACATTGTTTAAATTTGAACTGCTTTCAAATATTTCTTCCGTTAAATATATTGAATACTTTAGGTGCTACTGTGTAGGGCTGTGGAAAATACGACTTCTTGCCTTATCTCATGTGAAAATATCCATTATCTTTCAGCAACGCCATAAAATTATGTGGTTGCTTCTGACCACCCGATGGATACGTGAAATACATTGCAGAAATGTTAAGTGGTCTAATTAAGCACAATAAATAGTTTGTTTCGCAACTATCCCTTTATTATAAATATTTTAAAGTGGGGTGGTATAAATTTATAATATGCTTAATTTGGTTCCGATAATGCAAATTAAAACAGTTACATTATATAAGGTCCTTAACCTGGCCTACATGACACCATTGATGAAAGCTGACAATTACCGTATTTTCTCGAAAATAAGACAAGGTTTTTTTCAGAGCAAATGCTTATATTTAAGGTCGTTTTATAATCTGACCTCAAATCGAGGTCAGATTATAAGACAGGGATCCAGGTCCCCAGCAGAGCTCTGCGATGAGCGCAGACTCCCCCTGCTGCCGCCCGGCTCGACCACCTGGACTTCTATGATGAAGCCGGGAGAGAAAGACAAGGGGAGGGGGGAGAGAAAGACAAGGGGAGGGGGGGACAGAGAAAGACAAGGGGAGGGGGGGCAGAGAAAAGACAAGGGGAGGGGAGAGAGAGAGAAGTTTGGGGGGAGAGAGACAACGCAGGGGGGGGTGGAGAGAGCGGCAGCATTGGCACAATAAATACAAGAAATGCATTTGTTTAATATAATTTTTATTGAATATTAAAAAGTAATTTACATTTACAAGTTAAACTTTTTTCCTAAAGGGTAGTTTTATATTCAGGCTTTTAGTTTTTTTCCTACATGAATATCCAAAGTTTGGGGGGGTCGTCTTATAATCAGGGTCATCTTATATTGGAGCAAATACGGTAGTTTTGCTAGGGCAACATTTGGAAGTTGTCTCTACATTAGGGGTGGGTCGACTTTAATGCCAATAGTAGTGCCTCAGTTCACTCAAGGTCCCATTTCTGGAATATGTAATACAGACCCTGTGCACGGGTCTTGGACACTTCAGTGCGGCAGTTAGAACGCTGAACTGTCAGCAATGAAGAATAACGCGGACGCGGCTATGTAAGATCTGACAGTTCAGCTAATAAATGATCCCCCCCCAAAGTGCCCCCCAAACCCTAATACTAAAATGAACCCCAAAACCCAATACTAAAATTAACCCCCTAAACCCAATACTAAAATTAACCCCCTAAACCCTAATACTAACCCCCTAAACCCTAATACTAACCCCCTAAACCCTAATACTAACCCCCGAACCCTAATACTAATCCCCTAAACTCTAATACTATAAACCCCCAAACCCTAATACTATAAACCCCCAAACCCTAATTATAAAATTAACCCCCTAAACCCTAGCGATGAAATGTCCCACGATGAAATATCCCGCGACGAGCTCTCGCGCGGTGAAGTGCGTGGATGCATCCGCGATGAAGTGTCCCATCCCCCTGTGCACAGGTGTCTGTCTTAAAAAAAAAAATAGGACAAGAGTGCCTTTGGATAATATTGTCTTTGATTGTTTTTAGTGATAGTGGTGGAAGGTCGCTTTAGTACCCACTGCTATGCAGGTATAGGAATGATCCTGACAGGCTTAGGGACAGAGCACCACAGAAAAGGCCCCCCTGCCTTCTTAAAACTGTAGATTCCAGAAGAACAACTAAAATGATGCAATTCATTGACCATGCTTTATTAGAAACCCTATCGCTCTGTGTAATCTAACAATTCTATTACTCTACTATTGCCATTTATCATCATTATTCAGGCCGCTAACAATCTTGTGTTGTGAGCCTTATGCGTGAGAATTCAGAGCTATGCTACTTATCTACTTTCTTCTTATTACAGATCATTATTATTGATTTTGGTATTGCTTTAGCTGTTACTTTACTGTACCTAATCCACTAGGGAGTTGATTATTATTGAAAATGTAATGAATATATCTTGAATTTAAAAGACCACTCCAATATGAAAAAATATATAGATACAAATTACACCTGACAAATTAAAACTATGCATTTATATATTACATTTTATTTGCTTTGATTTTGTAATACATACCCTGGAAACATAGATTTCTCCTGGGAAATGATCCACCCCATCAATTTGTATCAAATTCCCCATCAAATGCATCAGAGATGCATAGTGGTGACCAATAGGTGATGTCCGTGCCGAATTCATGGGCATGTGTGTGCGCCATGAGCATACACATGCCCACGTGGCGGCAGAAAGAGGATGTCGGATCAGCTGTGAACATGTGGCGCAACCCCGATCATCCCTGATTTGAGTATTTTATTGGATTGGTGTCGGCCAAGTATGAGGATTTTCCTTTGCAAACAACACTGTTCTCATTGGTCAGACACTGGCTGATTTTGAGTTGAGCATGAGCGTATTTAGTTAGAGTTCTTATAACTGGTCACCATGTGGATGGGATTTCTGTCTCTCAACATCTGTAACATTTCTTATGAGGTGTAAATAGCAAGTATCGATAAGGCTTTTCACTTGCTTGTTTGTAAAGCAGACAAGTTACCCTAAAATGGAACTTAGGCCCTTCTCCTAATATTTTGGAGTTTTAGAACATCAAAAAGGTGTGTATCAGTCCTATGCTCTAAAGTGGAACATCCTGAAAAGGAACAGGCAGACCGCAGTCTGTATTCAGATCATGGCGGTGACATAATCTTGCGCGCATCACCTATGACCAAACTAACTGAGCATGAACATTAGGCGGCGTTTGGTCCACCACCCATGTTCATGGATACATGTCAATACAGTTTATTTCACTGAGGTTATTGGAATGATATTTTGCTCTGCTGGACCATTTTAAGTTTTTAATGGTATATCAACAAATAACGCCCCTTAGTTTGCCTTTTCTTACTTATTGGCCCTGACAACTGCTATTTATTCATTTGACAATCTTATACCAGGCATGGACAATCATAGCCAAACTCTGCTTGTTGAGCATCATGCAAGCCAGTCTGCAGCAGGTGCAGCAACAAAGATTGCTCATTCCTTGTGTATAGTTTACCTCTCTCCTTGTTTTGCATGCAAACTGAACCATGTATTCTCTTTCTCAATATGCCTCCCTCACACTGCAGCTGGGAGTTTACTATGCACTTTTACAAAGTAGATCACATGGTGTGGTAACCTAATAACCAGCCGCCCTTTGCTCTGGCAGTGAAAATTTGACAACCATTATTAAACAGTGTTTTTTTCCACCCTGTATTTTTTGTCTTGCATGTTTAAAAAGCTGTGTTAAAATGACTGGTTCTAGAATAACTGCTTTGTTTATCCTCCTTACACACCAGGATCATTTAAGGGCATGTTTTGTTTTTGTGCACACTTGTTCCGAGGTAATCTTTCCTTCCCTCTCTCTCTGAATTGGGAGAGCTTTGTCCTCAGACGACCCGACTGAATTTTGAGCAGTTTCGAAACTGCCGAATGAAAGCCGCACCATTGGAGAGTTTTCATCCAGCCAATCACGTGTTTATGCTGTATTGATAAGTGCTAACCTAAGAATTTGTTCAAACCTCTCTGGTTCGCCACTGTTCATTTTTAAACGTCTGCCTCTTGAGCAAAGAATTCAGAAATAATTCACCTTATGAACAGAGGAGATACATCGTTTAGTATCAATTTAAAGGAAAATTAAAATAAAAATACAATTCCGTAGATATATACATACACAATCCAATAAAAAGGAAGAGGATTCAATATTTTTTTTTAATTAAGAGAAACCAATAGGTTAGATCCCGAGAGAGCAGGTGAATCTAATTACTATTAGGTGTCTATGAATGAGAGGTCATCCACGGTACAGGACATTTCCCTAGTAAAAAATTTTATGAAAACCAGTTTGTGGCTTGGAAGGTTTTAAAGGAGAGTTTTTGATATGGTCATCTAACGTTCCTATATAACGGGGACCACCTGGTAAAAAAAAGACTTTGCCTTGGCTTCTCTATGTAATAAGGATTCTAACCAATCCATATGAAACAGAAATTGAAGCCTAGATAACATCATGGTCAAAAGTGGGGCTTGGGGTTGAATCCACTGTGACAGGATTGCCATCTTGGATGTAACCAAAACAAGTAAAAGGCGAGTTTTTGCTTTCGTTAGAAGTCTGTAATCTGGATTTGAGCATAATGAATTGAATAAAGCCCAATGTTTAGTTAAAGTAAATGGTATCTTCTGCTTTTGAGTTACTGCTGGTTATTAAAAGTTTTTGATTGTTTTGAAAAGTACTCTATAGTTGAACCATTTCACTGGCTCCTTAAAATAATGGGAATTGGTCTGTCTGGATCCTAAATTCTATAAATATTTTTCAAGCCCTGTCCCAAGAGATGTTTGTTAAGCAGCCTGAGTGTGTAATCCTATTACATTTCCTGCAGACTCATATTCTCTATGTGGACAATCCTTTCTCTATAGGGAACAGTAAACCTATTTCAGCCACTAGGCTATTTATCCTATACATTTTTTGTGGCGTTGCAAGGCTCATAAAATAATTTTATCTGGATGAATCAAAGCATAAGAATGACTTTTCATGTAAGGATCTCTCAAACGAATCCTGATGAACTGTTTAAAAGCCATGGATGGTTCAACACAGAAGATTCAATCAATACGACCGAGCTTCAGATAAACTCATCTGTTTTTAAAATGATATCCAAAAGGACTAAGTAGTTGGAGGTCTTCTTTGCATACGTTTTGTAATCATTGATCTACATTATTGCACATTACAGTAGGCTTTCTACTAAATGTATGGCAACCAATCCTGTGAATATCACATATGTCAACACAACTGGATGCATTGTCATCAATGCTGTGACTGCTGTGTGTTTTACTTGCTGTCTGCTGTGACAGCAATAATATCAACTCTTGGCATATTGGTACATATATATATATCTGTGGAAATATCAATTCCTTTGACAACTATATATTTCTTCAGTATAACACCCCCTGTTTTTTTCTCATTTTCTGAATTGCTTACCCCTCTTTGCAAATTATAATTTGTTTTTTTTGGTGCTGAAAGTTAATTCCAATAGCTTAAATATTTTCTGGTTTCTTTTTGATAAGTCAACAGCATCAAAGAGTAAAATATTATTTTGTGGCATATAATGACGTTTAAGGCAAAACAAAAAAGTAGTGGTGTGTCCAAACATTTCCCAGTTGGGAGAGAACCTTGCATGTCTTGGAGGATAGTGAATTATAAGTGCTAGAAGAATCTCTTCTAGCTCATTAAAATAAAATATAAAACGAGCAGGGTGCTGCTTGATCCCTGCTGGAGAAACTGTGGTTTCTTGGAAAAAGAACATTTGATTAATTCAGAATGTCAGTTTCTATGTCCCAGTTGCCTAAGCGTTGCTCAGGCACACTTGCTGCTGGCACAGCATATGTATCAAGAGTGCACCTCCAAAAAAGTGATGGACAAACTGTGTTTGGGTATAAAAGAAAAAGCAAACCCCTTGATATATAACATATTGGCAATGGCATCATTTATTTTTTTGTTTAAATCCTGAGATTTTAATGACTGCACTTTTATAAATAACCCATATTTTTATAATTCTATCCTTTGCAAAACGGTAATTTTATTTATAATCTTTCTTTCAGTGTATTTGTACAATATTTGCATTTGATAATGTTGCTTCTCCCTTTTCCTTCCTAGTTTAAATAATACATTTTAGCTAAAAATAAAAAAATATATAATATGTAATGCTTAGTTGATCATGGGTATTTGCTCAAATGTGTGATTTGTTTTATTAGACTTTTAAGGTTTTAACGCACAGCTTTAACCCACTTTAAAGTACCAACATGGAAGTTAAAATAGGCCTTGATGGATAAAGCGTATGTTAAACTGTCATTAGTCTTTAAGGGGTTAAGTGATCACTGTATACTCATTAATTACATATACAAGATGTGCCTAGTCTTGCGGCCAGTTTTTCCAAACTTCTTCAAGGAGTCCCAGCAGTACAGGTTTGTAGGATCCCCTCATGTCGGCGTAGGCTGATATGGTATCTCATATTACAGGCAGGGCCGGACTGGCCCACCGGGATACCGGGAAAAATCCCGGTGGGCCGCCTGCCCCGGGGCCGCCTTGGCCACTTGTGAGTCTTCACAAGTGAAGACTTCGGCTGCTGCAGCATCCGGCGGCAGCAGGCGAATTTCTTAAAGCGGCGACGGCCGCCGAATTGCTTAAAGTGGCGGTGCCACTTTAAGCAATTCGGCGGCCGTCGCCGCTTTAAGAAGTTCGCCTGCTGCCGCCGGATGATGCAGCAGCAGTTCCGGTGTTCCACCGGCGGCGGGATGGGAAGCAGAGAAACCAAGGTGAGTGAGACATACAGGGGAAAGGGGAGGGGGTGAAAGACACTACGGGGGTGGTGGTGGTGAAAGACACTACGGGGGTGGTGGTGGTGAAAGACACTACGGGGGCGGAGGGGGGGTGAAAGACACTACGGGGGGGGTGAAAGACACTACAGGGGGAAGGGGGGGTGAAAGACACTACGGGGGGGGGGTGAAAGACACTACGGGGGGGGTGAAAGACACTACGGGGGGGGTGAAAGACACTACGGGGGGGGTGAAAGACACTACGGGGGGGGGTGAAAGACACTACGGGGGGAAGGGGGGGTGAAGACACTACAGGGGGAAGGGGGGGTGAAGACACTACAGGGAGAAGGGGGGTGAAGACACTACAAGGGGAAGGGGGGGTGAAAGACACTACAGGGGGAATGGCGGGGGGGGTGAAAGACTCTACAGGGGGAGAGGAGGGTGTGAAAGACTACAGGGAGAAGGGGTGAAAGAATACAGGGGGAAAGGGGTGAAAGACACTACAGGGGGAGGGGAGGGGGTGAAAGACACTAAGGGGGAAGGGGGAGAGAGATGCCACAGAAAGGACACAGAGAGAGAGAGAGATGCCACAGAGAGAGAGAGAGAGAGAGACGCCACAGAAAGGACAGAGAGAGAGAGACGCCGCCACAGAAAGGACAGAGAGAGAGAGACGCCACCACAGAAAGGACAGAGAGAGAGAGACGCCACAGAAAGGACAGAGAGAGAGAGACGCCACCACAGAAAGGACAGAGAGAGAGAGAGACGCCACAGAAAGGACAGAGAGAGAGAGAGACGCCACAGAAAGGACAGAGAGAGAGACGCCACAGAAAGGACAGAGAGAGAGACGCCACAGAAAGGACAGAGAGAGAGACGCCACAGAAAGGACAGAGAGAGAGACGCCACAGAAAGGACAGAGAGAGAGACGCCACAGAAAGGACAGAGAGAGAGACGCCACAGAGAGAGACACCACAGAAAGGACACAGAGAGAGACGCCACAGAAAGGACAGAGAGAGAGATGCCACAGAAAGGACAGAGAGAGAGACGCCACAGAAAGGACAGAGAGAGAGACGCCACAGAAAGGACAGAGAGAGAGACGCCACAGAAAGGACAGAGAGAGAGACGCCACAGAAAGGACAGAGAGAGAGACGCCACAGAGAGAGACACCACAGAAAGGACACAGAGAGAGACGCCACAGAGAGAGACACCACAGAAAGGACACAGAGAGAGACGCCACAGAAAGGACAGAGAGAGAGACGCCACAGAAAGGACAGAGAGAGAGACGCCACAGAAAGGACAGAGAGAGACAGGCTACAGATATGCGAGAGACAGGATATGTCTCACACACTGCCCTGATATATACCTCTGCACAGGGCAATTCATATAACTCTGTGTACATACTGGAGTTATATATATTGCCCTAGACAGGCTTATATATCAGTCTTATCTATAAATAATACACTGTTCAGATGTGCTTTTAAAAATGCATGATTTTCCCTTCTATGAACAAAAAAATTATATTATGCTATGGGCTGGTTCAAAAATCCTATGCGATGGGGCTGGTATATAAATTTTTCCAGGGCTGGTTTTTGTTCCCAGTACGGCCCTGATTACAGGTAGGTGAAAGTTAGTTATCAACAGTTGGTGTGGTTTAATATAAAAACACTATACAAAAAGAAAAGTTTTAGATTTTAGAAAAAGCAGCTTTTCTAAAATTAGAATATGCATAAAGGAGTCATTATCAGCAGTTTCAATAGAAACACTTTCATTAGCCTCGTCGGTAAGCGCAAAAAAATGAATAAACCACTGTGGTTCTCCACAGAAGTAGCTAAAATAGAAAAAAAATAAGTTGGCATTTAGAAATTATAAATAAAAATGAGAAAGACCAATAAGATTGGGCAGAAAGAGTCAATGTAAGTTAAAAGAACTTCAAATTTTTTTTAGGTAAACGAGAATAAAACAAGGATTAGTTAGATTAAAAACAAAATGAAGGTATGTAGAATAAGATAAAGGACTAGCTGACTGCCTCAGTGAATATTTGTGAACAGTTTTTACATACGAAAATAAAGGAAAGGGACCCCAGTTAAGGAAATAAAATACAGAGCAAGTGGTTGTACTTCAGCTGTCTAAAGACAAATAAGTTGACGGGGCCTGATGGGATACAAACAAAGTAAATAAAATAACATTGTGGTGTCCTAGCAACACCGGTAACATTTATTTATGCAATCATGGTCAATGGGAATAGTCCCAAAATACCATAACAACTATAGACCAGAAATTCTTACTTCACTATTGGGAAAGTAATGAAAACTGTTAAAGGATAGGATTGTTCGATACCTACTGTCACACATCGATAAATTGCAATCTGTGAGTTTGTATTCCAATATTGCTGAATGGATCAGACAGTGGCTAAGTGATAGACAACAAAGTGCGCAAAATAGAGTATATTTGGTCTTGTTACCAGTGGGGTACCTCTGGGATCTGTTTTTGGACTCATTATCTAAAAAAATATATAAATCTTTATTAAGTTTTCCATTAAAATTTCAAAAATGTCACTATGTTGCATCAAAAAAAAAAAAAATAGTATGAGACCCAGCACTCGGTGTCAAAGAGAGTTTTAATAAGACAAAGGCGACGTTTCAACCCACTCAGGGTTTTTTTCAAGCCTTTCGGGGCTTTTTCGAGGCTTAAAAAAAACCCCGAGTGGGTTGAAACGTCGCCTTTGTCTTATTAAAACTCTCTTTGACACCGAGTGCTGGGTCTCATACTATTTTTTTATGAGTAAAGGACCTGGGAGACTTCCTGTGACTTCGGCACCAACGAATAAATAGAGTGCGGTCCGTATCTATTACTTTTTACCTATGTTGCATCAAAGGCACAAACCATCTTCAATATTTTTTATTAATGATATCTTAGACGTATTTTTTATTGTAACAACAGTTTCAGCAGTGTGAAATAAATCAATAAAAAGAAAAGTTATGTATCCATTTAATTTTGTTTCCATTATTATTCAATTTGATATAGTAACATAGTAACATAGTAATTTAGGTTGAAAAAAGACACAAGTCCATCAAGTTCAACCCTTCTACCTATCATTACAGCTTTTGATCCAAAAGAAGGCAAAAAACCCCTAAGGAAGCTATTTCGAATTTTGCCTCCTGGGGGAAAAATTTCTTCTTGACTCCAAGAGGCAATCAGATTTCTCCTTGGATCAATAAGCTCTTTTATTAATGCTTATTCTATTATTAATAGCCCTGTATGTTCTGCTTTCCTAAAAAAACATCCAAACCATTTTTAAATGCATCTATTGTGGTTGCTAGCACTACCTCTCTTGGCAGTGAGTTCCATAACTTTATTGTCCTAACCGTAAAGAATCCCTTCCTTTGCTGTCTATGAAATCTTTGCTCTTCCAGTCTGAGGGGGTGACCTCTTGTTCTTTGTACCTTTCTGTTAATGAACAGGTCACTGGAGAGCTCTTTATATTGGCCCTGCAAATATTTATATAATGTTATCATATCCCCTCTGAGACGCCTTTTTTCTAACGTATATAAATTCAATTTTTTAAGTCTCTCTTCATAACTAAGATCCTCCAAACCCCTTATTAATTTTGTAGCTCTCCTTTGCACTTTTTCTAGTTCCTTAATATCCTTTTTAAGGACTGGTGCCCAGAACTGTACTGCATATTCAAGGTGAGGTCTTACCATTGATTTGTAAAGAGGCAAGATGATATCCTCCTCCCGTGAATCTATACCTCGTTTTATACATGCCAATATCTTATTGGCCCTTGCAGCTGCTGACTGGCATTGGGCACTGTTGCCAAGTTTGTTGTCTATAATTATTCCTAAATCCTTTTCATTAGTAGTTTTTCCCAGGGAAAAACCATTTAACGTATATGTTGCTTTGTTATTATTTTTCCCATAATGCATAACTTTACATTTGTCTATATTGAACCTCATTTGCCACTTTACTGCCCAGTCCCCCACTCTGTCCAAATCTTCCTGTAAAGAAAAAACATCAAGATTAGTCTTTATTGCCTTACCTAATTTAGTGTCGTCCGCAAACACGGAGACATGGCTCTCAGCACAATGTGGCAGATCATTAATAAACAAATTAAAAAGATATATAGAGATTTGAAATATCTTACTCTTCATACATTACTTGTTCCTAATCTCACTGGGGATGGGTTATTCTTCTTTAGTATCCTTTTTTCATTTGGTACTGTAAATAAATATGTTGATCTCTATCATACCATTTTATTGACTTTATTGACTTCCAGCTGCATGATATAATGTGGGTACATTAGGAATACCTAACCCACCCAATTTATTTTCTCTTTATAGGAGACCAGAAGAAACTCTGTGTATCTTAGCACCCCATATGAACTTTGAGAATATTGCTTGGAGA
>CM069859.1:79439363-79531863 GCA_036172795.1 Pelodytes ibericus
GAGTAGCAGTCGTTAAGTCTCGATTGGGTTACTATTCAGTAAGAAACAGACCTCGCCTTGCCATAGCTTTGATTATCACATGCCATTACTGACAACTGATCAGATACACATTTGATCAGAAGCCAATATCCAAACATCTTTTTCTGATGCACCTAAAGAGTCTGTGTAAATTCATAATAAAATGTGGATTGCTTTCTTGTCTCGAACATTCTCCAGCTTTTGCAATCAATGCTGGTAAACTAGGAGGGGGCTCAGTTGAAACGGGCCTGCTCCACACCACGGATCAAGGAGCTTATGAAGTTTCATGGAATTAATTTGTCACTGTGTGAGGAGTGACATTTATTTCTTCCTGACTTACTACTGAATACAGTGATTAAGTCCAGATATGTAAAACCATAGCATTCATATCGGGTGGTCTTTCTATGACTGTATGTTTGAACTTTTAAGTGTTCTTTTATATAAACAGATCTAAAGCTAACGCATTTCTCTCTTAGATTGGAATCAATAATATGTTGCAGTTATTTTGAAATAGCACTGTCTCTTTAATGTTATCCCTTTTTAGCCATCCAGAGGCCACAAAACTCAAATACGAGATGATCATAAGAAATCCACTTAATGTGTGTGAAAAGCAATGTGGTGGTTTCTTCCCTCCCCCCTTTCCCCTCAAACACGCTTAATAAAATTTACAATATTTGATCTTGGGTGAGAGCTGATAGAGGCTATGCTGCAAGTTATTAAATATATTTACAGCCATTTCTTCAGAGCACCGAGGGCTGATTATTTACTTCTCTGCTCCAGCAGCTGTTAGATGGTTTGGGGGTGGGGGACATTCGTGCCCCGTGAGCACAAACAAAATAAATTGAGTAGATTATAATGAGCAATTGGAAAGGTAATTTAAATGTGGTTCAACACATGTTGTTGGTTAACTATGTACTATAGGAAACTACTGTTACATAAAGCACAGATATTCAATGGCACTGGATGACTGCTCCATGTTAGAAATACTGATGCCTAGCTGTGTGTTTAAAGGTATGTTTTAAAGTGAAGTCCTTGCTCCCTGGCAAGTGTAAAGAATGGGCTTTTTGAAGGGCAAATCTAGTCTATCTGACTTGTACTAGGCCAATGGTGGACACAAGTACAAAGGAGCCACCTGAAAATCAAGTGTCACCACTCTGTCCCCATGTCCTTTTCCCTTCATTTTTGCCATTTATCGTGTTCTCATGTGGGGTAAAAATAAATAATGTTGTGTCTGATTGGGGTAAACATCCCAACAACAATTAGGGTTGATGATCAGAAAAATGAGAACCATATGATATCAAGGCCTTTAAGCTTCAAAGAGATGCCATAGATAATCAGCTTGCCATTTAGGTAATCTTTAACCTCTACAGAAGAATAAGGGGGGTGGGGGGCTGCAGTCAGGTGGGTCTGGTAAAGGTACCTGATGGTTAATTTAGTAACCAGGGTGACTAAATAGTAATGAGTTTGTATTGGAAGACCTTTATTTCCACATACACCAAAAAAAAAACAAGAACCCACACAAATGTGACCATCCTTAATAGTGTAAAAAAAGAAAGAAAAAAAATCTAAACAAAATTACATAACTCATCTTTTCTTGCAAGAGCCATCTGAGGGTGTGGCCATTGGCGGTGCATTATTTGAAGGTTTTAAGTGACTTTATGGCCAATTTATAGCTCTCTGTCTAATTTGCCATGGAATAATAGTAAAAAAAAATGTGTTTACAAAAACTAATATATTAATAAATTTTCTGCAGTTTAAATACATTTAAAGGACAACTGTAGTCAAACAAATTGGTATCCTTTGAAATAGCATACATAGCACAGTTATAATGTAATTCTCTAATGCATCAATATAGATACAATCTATTTGAGAATATATACCCCTGAGTTTATGATGTTCTGGCTGCTGTAATTTTGTGTGCATTCTTGGTCAGAGCCGATCGCTTCCCTGCTAGAGCCTGCTAGTTCCTGCATGGGTGAAATGGCAGCCGTACAGCATTCAACTAATTGACATTTTCCAACAAATTGGCCCATGTGAAGTTGAATCATCTGACGTGCTTTAAAAAAAATGGCGGCCAAGCATGTGTGAACTGGCAGCACCTAGCAGGGAAGTGCACCTTTGGTTGGATGCGACAAAGAATGCACACAAAATGAAAGTGCCCAGTAAATGCTCTCCTCGAGGTTTTATTTATATTTTGCTATTAGAAACTTACATTAGGATCGCGCTAAGTAACGTATGCTCTTTCAAACAAGTTTTATTTTACAGAGTACAGACTTTAAACTTAAATTGATTAATAAAGTCCCCAGCTCCTCCTACTTTCATTTCTGACCCCTTGGCTCAGTTGTGTCATCGCCACACACAAATTAGGGGAAAGCTGTTTTAAAAGTATCAGTGGGGTCTCCTGCTTATTACATCACCGGTGGCACGGTATTTTCCATTGAAAAGCAGTTCATTTGCATATCATGCCACAAGTGATGTCATATGCAGGTGACTCCACAGACACATTTTTCTCCTAATTTAGGCATTTGCATGCAATGCAATGTATTGATCATTTTCAATACTTTTTATGCTCTACATGCACAGTAAAAACAATGTTTGGGTGATACAGTCCCTTTAAGTAAAATATTGACAATGACAATTTGCCTTGGGAAATGACATTAGGATACTTTGCCTTGGGGAAGGAAGATATATATCCTTCTCCAAGTCTCACGCCCAGTCTAACGTGCTTCATATTAATAACCTCAGAATCACCGTTGATGAGAAGATATAAAATAGTACCCATTTAACCCTAGCAACCTACAAAAAAAAAGTAAATATTGAGGGATACTGATCAGATCTTGAGAAATATCTTTGATCTGGAAATGTAAGCCTGGATCTTACAATTCTACCCACTTTATACTGAATGTCCACAGTCACATAATTGACTTGAAATGTAGCATCCTATAATTGAATGTGCATTTGTTAATTTATGATATTAAAGAAGTTGAATTTTGGAAATGCATTTATTTATACAAGTATTATTGGTCGAGAAATCTGTGATATATTTGTTCACTGTAAAATACTCAGTAGATTTCTGTAATATGAAAAATGTAAATTAATTCTGAAAGGAAAAAGCACAGAATCATTTAAAGTATATATTACAATACAATAAAAATCTTATTCATAATCTTTTTTTTTTTTTTCAGTGTGACATTTAAGCGTAATGGCCTTAAGCGTATACATTTTAGTTCACATCACCCTGCTCTTGCATAAGTATTCAGAAAGCACAATAAGTAAACAAGTGTTGAAATACAGCAATTTTGTAAGATTGGTGTGATAGTGCTGGAAAATATGCAGCTGTTTAGGAAATAATAGATTTGCAGAATACTTCAAGGAACTCTCTGTAAAGTCTACTCACATTTCCAGGGATTTATTATAAAAAAACACATTAATCTGGAGCAACAATGACAAAAAACATTATTTTGCTGGGTGGCACATTTGAAAATAATTTCTAGCCTCCACACTGTGCAGTTAAGTGTGCAATTTGTGATAGTTGTATGTGTGTAACAAATGCTGACATTGTGTGAACTATTGGAATAGTCGTAGGGGCAATTGCACTTGTATTTTCACCTATTGCAATACCAGAAATGGCTGACCATATTTTAGAAGCACAATTCTTAAAACATTTTTGTGATATAAGTACATAGTGATAGACACATAGTTGCTTACAGTCATAGATTTATTACTATAGTCCTGTTTTGGGGTATTCTGTTTGTATGTATGTATACCGTATATGTGTAAATATATATTTTTTTCCTTTAGTAAAGTTTTTATTGATGAGAAATTAAGTTTTTAAGTGTTCTTAGCTATGTTGACTTCTAATGTGTCCTGTTCAGTATTTTTCACATAGACCTTTATGTGCCTGACGACATCTATCTATCTATATATCTATATCTATATCTATATATAGATAGACAGATAGAAAGATATATAAGATGTCGTGAGGCACATGAAGGTCTATGTGAAAAATACCGAACAGGACACATTAGAAGTCAACATAGCTAAGATATATATGTATAGGAAATATATAATTGAACTAGCAGTATACAGCTCGGCAGGCTATGATGGCGCTTTATAAAGAAATAATGTAATAATGTTTGTATGTATATATTCTTTTAGTAACTTTATGCACTGATTATTTGTGTTTTCAAAATATTTAATTGGAAATACACACAAGCACACAGTATGGAGTTTAAAGAAAAATACATATTGGTTACACAAGTTGTACATTTAATGTATTTTTATTCCACTTTACTTTCCTATTCTATGTTTTATATATTCAGCTAGATAATGTGTGTGAACATATGCTGGCTGTTCAAATAATTATAGCATTTAATTAAAAGATCCAGGGAAGTTGGTTCAGATGCTCATGGGAATAGATCTTAATTCTTTGGAACGGTAAAGCATTAACTTTTGTAATGGTATAATGATATTGGTCAAGCCTCATGACAAAAAGAGACTCATTTTGCTAAGTCTCTCTTTTTTTTTTTTTTTAAATTACTTTTATTTTATTAAACAGGGAGTATTTATCTTTCCTTTAGCTTGCTACATTTTTTTTAAATTGTTTTATTACATTTTACAAATACATAAAAATTATATTCACAAAAACAGGACTTTATAACATTAAACATAATACTAAAAGAAAAAAAAAAGGGGCAGTATATAGTAATATTACAGTAACCCACTTAGGGATCTCTTCCTTACTCTCCCCTCTCCCCCCCCCCCCCCCCCCCGATACCTATTCCTTTGTTGTGCCTTCATCATACTATCCCTATCCTTCACCTATTTGACAGACAAGACGAACCACCACAAACAACAAACACACAAAAACCAAAAAAAAAAAGTAAAAGGAAAATCTCCCCTCTCCTCCGGCCCACCCCCCCTACTCTCTCCTCCATCCACTCCATACCGAGCTGTGTTTTTCCATTGTGTTTGATATTGAGTAATGCATTTGCTCATAATAATTATTTATAGTGATCTTTGTGATTATTTCCTTTTTTTGGGGCAGGTTTAATTTTTTCCAATTTTTTGCTATTGCATGTTTTGCTACAAGAAAGATATGTCCCAATATTTTTCTTGTGTTTCCTGGAATTTGTTTTGGGAAAATGTTTAGTAGTACTATTTCTGGAGTTCCTTCTATTTTTATTTTTAGTTCTTGTTCTACCATCTCGAATATACTTTTCCAGAATTCTACTACTTTTGGGCACTCCCACCATATGTGCATGACTGTTCCTATTGCCCCACATCCTCTCCAGCACTGTGGGGATGTATTTTTGTACATTTTGTGTAGGTTTGTTGGCGTCAAGTGCCACCTATATATGATTTTCTTTTGTAACTCTATGTAGTTTGTGCAATGTGAATATAAGTTTAATTGTCTGAAACTTTTCATCCACGTTTCCGCAGTTATTACCTTTCCCAATTCTTGTTCCCATACTTTTAAATTTGCCCCCGCTATTACTCAACTACATTTGTTTTTTAAGGGCCTCGTTCATTCTCACCTGTATTTGATGGGGGAAGGTTGCATTAATTAATACTGTTGCATGCTCAGACAGCTATAGTTCTTGTAAGAAATATAAATAGAATTCTTACCGTAATAAAACGTTGCAAACGCACTCTGATCCGATCATTGGGAGTAGAAGCACAGCGGTAATGATAAATCCCGCCCCCTGTTTTGTGCTTCCGCCGAGAAGGCTCAGTGAAATATACAAACAGGGGTGTTGCAAGTGACAGATGTTTTCTTTTCATAAAACGGTGCATGGTCACCACTCCAAACAAGCAGAGAACGCCTTACGTGTTTTGTGCCCGTTCATGGCACTTAACCATAGGCTCTCACCTTACCTCTTACCTTAATGCCAAACATTAACCTAGTTTTAAAAAAACCTGAGGATATGGCAGTAAGCTCAGGACTGAATATACCTGCCACTTGCTTCATTTCAAACTACTGGGGCAAAGGACTGTGTCTAGCGTATACATTGTGGCACTTAGCGCATGCCCGGACTCATCAATTGCATGTACACAAGTTAGTGATGCTGCACATAAATGCATTGAGAGCTCCTAATTATCTATTTGGATTCCTTTTTACTTGTTCCAATGGACAAACTATTTACGCCCAGATCATGTCCATTATTGGAGGAATATAGAGCCGTCAAGAAAATGCTCCAAACATCTACTTTCGTGTAATGAATTCCAGCAATACGTTTCTTTCTTTTTTTTCTTCTTTTTTTTGGTAAACCACAATCTTCTGTTTGCTGGATCAGTGATGGAGAACTGTTTCACATAGAATCACTGTATGGATCTCTAAGTTCCGAGAGACATCTCTCTATCACAATGACAGCTGTCAGTGTGATAGAATACGCATCTACTGGGCATTTATGTCAGAATTGCTACATAATAACCTCAAAGTAATGAGCATGAATAATTCAACAACAAAAAAGTATATTTAGTATTCACTGTAATATATCTGTTAAAGGGGGAGTAAAAAATACTGTATTAAAGGGTTTTCCTAATACTTTTTTGTTGTTTTGATATGTGCTGCAACAATGAACATACCAATGAATCTTCAGCGTGTTCTTTGCCCCTCTTCTACTCCAGTGCCACTGTCTTGTATAACTCCTCTGAGGCTTTGATTCCTCATTAATATTCTTGCTTGAACATATTTTCTCCTTTGCATTCGTAAATGCTTCCCGTCCTTCAAACTTATATGACTGACACACCAGCATAACATTAAGAGTGACCAATGGTCCATCATCCTTAATGGTGATGTCTTCATTCGGATTTAAAACTAAAACGTTCTTTGTTTCAGTTGACAGATAAACTAAAGATTTCTCCAGCAGGTGCCACTGTAACAGAAGGAAATAAAGATTAAAAATCTGTAAGAAACCGCTTAAAATGCTAGTTTAAACAAACTAAACATAGGAGATTCAAGCATGCCTTGATTATCAGCAAGTTATTTTACAATAGTAAGAACATGTGTAATGGGTACAGACACACAATCTAGTGCTTTCTCTAAATGGTTCTGTAAAATGTAAACAATAACTAAACTGCAGCTGACAAATTAACTAGGTGATCAACAGTAGGCAACTGTCAAAAATGCTGGTAAAATCCTTATTTTGCATGTATACATTTACCGAGGCAGTAATTTGCATGTAAAAAAAATCCATGTAAAAGTTATAATTGCTTAACTTTTTATTTTTTAGAGATATCTTTATTTTATGATAGTCCACAGGGTCTATCATTGTTTGGTCACAGACCATGACTTGAATTGTAGTTATATTATGATTGGCTGAAAGTTTAGTAAAACTGTATAGACTCTCAAACATTAAAACCTGCTTCTAAAGTAATTCTACAAGTATTAAAACTGTTTTGTTTTATTTATATTTTCCAAAAATATATATAATAATAATATAAATTTCCTTCTAAAATTGCAGGATATATAGTTTAAAAATACTACTGACCTACATCCTACATCCTTTTACAGTGTTAGAACTGGCCTGGATATTTGATGTAGGCATTCTGCAAAAATCACATTTTTAATATTTGACTCAAGGCCTCCCCAGTGATTACTCTACATGTTTACTGCAGGTGTGCAGCACTGATTATATAGACATTTCATTAACATTTATTTATATAGTGCCAACAATGTACGTAACTCTGGGTACAGAGCATAGAAGGTAACTACATACTAAGTTAGACAAACTAGAACAGACTGGTACGTGAGGTAGAGAGCCCTGCTCGCAAGCTTATATTCTAGAGGGAATGGGGTACATGAAACACATATAAGGGAGTGAAGAGGACAGAGGGAATGTAGTTGGAGTAACAGTAATGTGGATGGTTGGCACTAGGTGGGATTGGCCAAAGATTAATTGTGTGCGTTCTAGCTGGATCAGTTGTAAGCTACCTGATATTAACAGTGATTGAGCAAGAGCTAGCTGGGATTAGCTAGAGGTAAATCAACCGGTATGCTAGTTGGATGGGTTCAGTTTTGATTTACTTTTTAAAGTTTGAAAAGGAAGAAGAGCGCAGGATGCTCTGCAGAAGGGCAGCTCGGGCAAAATCTTGGAGGCGCAAGAGGTGATGAGGTTGGAGGAGAGCTGCAGTCCCATTGAGGAGCGCAGAGGTTGTGCAGGTAAGTATCGGTTAACGAGGGAGGCAATGTACGGAGAGGCTGAGGATTGGAGGGCTTTGTAGGTTTAAAGACAGAATTTTAAATATTATCCTAGAGCAGACGGGGAGCCAGTTGAGGGCGTTGCAGAGGGGAGCTGCCAAATCAGACCGATGAGCGAGAAAGTTGAGTCTGGCAGCTGTGTTTTGAATAGATTGCAGAGAAAGACGAGCCAGAGGTAGTCCAGTCAGAAGTTACATTAGTCAAGGTGAGAGAGAGCGGTCTCTACGCTGGGAATGGCAAATACGTTCAATGTTAGGTGTAGATGACAGGATTTGGCTAGATACTGAATATGGGGAACAAAGGAGAGAACAGGGTCAAAAGTGACCCCAAGACATCGGACACAGTCAGCTGGAACGATTGTAGCATTTCCAACAGTGACTGCTAAGCCAGGGACAGAGTTTGAGGGAGGGAAGATGATCAGCTCCATTTTGGAGACAGTAAGTTTCAGGTAGCGATCAGACATCCAAGTGGAGATGGCCAACAGACACTGAGCATATAAAGTTGTTTTTTCCCCACATTGCCTGATGACATCACTAGTGAGACAGGAAATTCCATAAATTTAAATGAAATTATTCTCATTAGTAGCAAAAAAAAAAATACTTTTACTCAGCTAGTGTGGGAAGTCCTGGTTTCTTGCAAACTGCTGTAATGTCATAATTTCATCTAGCTGTACGTATTTTATATTTTAAGCAATGTATTTTGGGCACTAGACAGTCTCGTTAAGCAGCCTAGATAATATTTTTTTGTAAATATATTTACAATTAAGCCATGCAATGAAACAGACTTATCCATCTATAGATTTAATCCAGGGCTTGGCTTTCTTACAACAGGAAATGTTTCCTTGCTGTAGGTTTTGCTATTTACAATGACATAAAATTGTGCCCTCTTTTCCATGAATTAATGTTCGGTGTGGTGTGTATAATCGTAAATGAGATTTACTACTTTGTGAAGATATATGGCTGTTATTTATAGCACATTTTTGATAATTGGGTTACAGATCTCCAATGAATCATCTTTACAAATAGCGGCTGTCTAGTTAGTTTTACTTGCAACTTTATATTGTACCATCATTAACAGGTAATACTAACCAAATCAGGAGAAGCAATGCAGGAAATCTAATCAGAGAAAACTAATATGGGGCATGCCCCCCCAACTGCCCCATTTTAATCAGAGTAGTCCCATTTCGGGACCGCTATTCTACAGTCCCGATTTAAGAACATTATTCTGTAGTCCCAATTTCAGTATCCAGGGCGTGTGCAACAGATAGGCACAGTGATGATAATAACCTCTTAAAAAAAGTGTATACAGTTTGACTTCTGTTGACTTTCTTTTTAAATGTCATATGTGCCAAGTGTATTTAAAGACATTGAGGTTACCTTGAAATTTACATTTTATTGAAGTCACATAAAGTAAATGCTGATGACAGCAAGGTAAGGGACCTGCACTTGACTTTGTGAAAATTAACTAATGATTAAATCACATTTTTATAAATTAATACCTGCTGGAATGTGAAATGGAGATTGATAGTAAAATATCAGATGTAATAGGTTTTGAAGAAATGTCAAACATGCAGTGTATGTTTTCTGCTAAATTATTTGAACATTGTCTCTCTCTCTGTCTCTCCCTTTCACTGTCTCCCCCCCCCCCCTTGCTCTCCCCCCCTCTCTCCTTCTCTCGCTGTCTCTCTCTCTCTGTCTTCCCCCCCCCTCTCCTTTTCTCTCTGTCTCTGTCTCTCTCTCTCTCTCTCTCTACACTCCACAAAGGTTATTGTGCTCTTTGCAGCAGTCTGAGCATGTGGAAGTGGCAGGGGTAACATTCGGAAACATTTTGCTGCCAAGTTTCCTGAGTTGAGGTTTAAAATAGACAAGACTGGGAAAGGAAGTGAGGACTTTCGCCAGATGTCTCTGCATGGGACAGACTCCCATTTCTAAATGCACAAGAACATATCCCACCCATTTCCCTGGTCGTCCGTTTCAAACATAATGTTTGCTCTATTTATATATGACAGACCTTTATTTGGAAGTTGATACATGTAATATAAATACATTAACAGTCTGTGACATATGGAATCATCTCTGTGTGAGTATATTGGTTACATGTTTTGTATTTTTTCTGGTAGTTTTAATAAAGTTGCATTTTTTTTTTATTTTTTTGTGCTTCTTTTCTTTATTACAATGTAATACAGAACTGGATAGGAATGGCAAACAATACAATTGCTCTGCTGCAGGTTTATGCAATAGTGGCTGTTGGTGGACCACAACTACCATAAAAGTAGCTTTGTTATGTCAGCCGAATTAAAGTTAAAGGCATAGATTCAAAGTAAAATTTGTAGTGTCCCCTATTTATGCCATCACCTTCTGACCTGATATGCAAATTACACATGTCCCATGGTAAATAATTAGATCTTTAATTATCTTTAATAAAACATATTTAATTTAACTTGTGTTTTTACCTGCAAGTACTTTATCTAAAATATGTTTATAGTGTGTGTGTTTTCCCTGCCAAATGGGATATTAGAAACAGGCTAGTGCGTTAGAGCTCAGGGAGGAATTGACAGCTTTGCATCAGCTTTTGTGTGATTAGCTCATTAAGCATATACCTTAAGCACTCATTAAAAGAGGTTGTATAGAAAATGAATTAACACAGAGTGCATCTAACCATCGGCATTAGTTCAGAACAATTTATATGCCCCCCTCTGGCCATGTATGGTACTGCTAACTTGAAAAAAAAAATCAGATTAGGTCAGGAAATCATTTGTAGCCAGCTTTCTCTCTATTGTGCGTCTAGGATAGTTCTTCGGGGTGAGTTCAACCCAGCAGTTAGATCGCTGACAGTTTAGCGCGGCTGCTTTGGTGCTCAACGGTCAGCGCAAAATACTAACCACCCTCTAATAAATTAACTCTCTGTTGCCCTAAAAGTACTCCCTAACCTCAAACTTTACCCATAAGTCTGAAACTAACCCTAATACTATCCCCGAGCCATGATCCCCAATACTAAACCCTAAAACTAAGCCATAAATCTAATATGCTAATACTGTATTTGCTCGAATACCCTGATTATAAGACGACCCCCCAAACTTTGCATATTCCTATAGGAAAAAAGTTAAACTTCTATATATTCACATGTAAATTGCTTTTTCATATTTAATAAAAAATTATAATATAAAAAAAATGTATTTCTTGTTTTTATTTACCTTTATGTGCCAATGCTGTCCATCCCTCACCCCAACGGTGTCTGTCTCCCCAACATTTTCTGTCTCTCTCTGCCCCTCTCCCCAACGTTGTCTGTCTGTCACCCCCCATCCTGTTGTCTGTGTATTCCTCTTCCCCCTCCCTCCCCCCAACGTTGTCTCCCTGGTGGCTAGTGACGGCGGCCGGGGGATGCCTGCACGATATGTGCAGACATTCTCCATGCTGCCCGACACTTCCATCTATTATTATGGAGTGCAGACATCCCCCCAGCTGCCCAAATCTCCCTGGTGGCTAGCAGGGGCAGCCGGAGGATGTCTGCACGATAAGCGCAGACATCCTCCGCTACTGCCCGGCACTTCCGTCGGGACTTCTATGATGAAGCCGAGTCCTTTCGGCTTCATCATAGAAGTCCCGACGGATGTTCTGGGCGGCAGAGGAGGATGTCTGCCGCCATTGCGCAGACATCCACCGGTTGTTAGCGAGGGGGATCCAGGTCCCCTGCAGCTCTGCGGGGGACCTGGATCCCTGTCTTATTGTCCGACCTCAATTTGAGGTCAGATTATAAGACGACCTCGAATATAAGACGAGGGGTCTTTTTCAGAATAAAAATTTAATACTAAACTTCCTTGAGAAAGTCCCGCGATGAAGAGGCTGCAGAGAACTGTACCATTTGGTCTATTGTTTCTTCAGTAACTACTATGCAGGTAAACCTATCTTATTGTATCCCAAATTATAACCGAATTATTATTTTAGTTGGTGGAAACACCTGGTATTTTATTGTCTGGAAATCTACTCTGCATCAATTAGACAACAGGATTTTGTGACCGCACTTAAATTGCCAGTCCATATATTGTAAATCAAATTATTTGGCATCTGCAACTGAATAACCAAACTTGATTGGAGAATGGTCAAATTAAAATAACTTTTAATAATCCAAATATAAAAACGGTGTCTTGTTATTCAGCAAAATATAGTAGGTAGATCAGAAAAAAGCCCATGTGTTTCTTGCAAGCTGGAGCACTTAATTATAGGACGTTACCTCAATATAGCGTCCTGAAGTACAGGGCCGCCTCAGAATGTATTTAAATTTTGAACTTGCACTTAAGTTAGAATAGCGAGTAGTAGTAGTTTGGGAGACAGGAATTTGTCACGTTAAGTATTTCGGTATTAATGGCTCACTTCCCTAGGTTTTGTGTTTCTGGCTCTCTACAAAACTAAGCCCAGAGTAATTTCAACTTCTGGAAATGATCATTGTTCCAGTCTGTGCCAGTCTGACAGCACAACATTCTTCATATAATAGAACATTATTCCCTGATGCAGGGTACACAAAGGATCCAAAAAAGACTCCCATAATCAGAGGCCTGTGGTTGGCACCAGCTAACATTCATATCTAACAGCTGGGTCGTGACATTGGCGTAAGGTTCCCTACACAGCTGTGTGGTGCCTTTGCCAGCATTTAGTCTTATTGTGTATGCCTGACCCAGCTGCTCTGAAATATTTAGTCCTTACTATGTACATCTATTCTTCTTGTTAAAAAAAAAACCACATACATAATAAGCCTTACTAAAACTGCTTGGAGAAAAAAGATTTTCAAGAAACACAAGAAAGATTGCAGCCGGTACCTAACTTTTGGGGTTCTGTATACAGAACTATATGTATAATGCAACTAAATATTAACATTGTTTTATTTCTATTGCTAGGACGATTTTTACATTTAGCCAAAGTAGTGGAATAGAAAGGTGTGTACTTTTTAAAGATACGTGCCAATTCGCCCCTTAAACTACATTAACATACTTCAGCCTGAGCCATATGGGCTAATCCGGCCGCTGACTGTCCCTCACTAACAGGGGTGGTTCTGTTTTTTTGGGCCCTAATCAAAATGATGGGTTCCCTGACCATATCTTCTATTCTCCTCCTTTCCATAATCGACTTCCCTCTCACTTTTAAATGTTACTACAAAAGTTGCTGTTCACTATATAACTGTGAATAATCTGTTTATATGGGTTGAGTATCCCTTACCCAAAATGCTTGGGACCACAAGTATTTTCGATAACTGCTCATTCCGGTTAACGGCTCTTTTTCACCAATAAGAGATATTAAAGCCCCTTCTCACTCATTAAATACTGTAGTAATAATGCAAGTATAGTTGTGCTTACCTTGATGTATAAATCACTTTTACTGTGATGTGAGGCATTGTTGGGAACCTGTCGTGATGGCATCAGGCCTGCACACGGGTAATTGTATAACCCTTTGTGGGCGTGAGGTAATCTGAGCATGCATGGAAAGGAAATATCACAGCTTAAGGGGACACTGAATAAACTGCGCTTGCATTTTGACAGGTGTGTGTGGAATTTGTAACTTGTGGAAAACTCTGAAAATTTTGGGGTATAACATTTTTTTTGGAGAAGGGAAACTCAACCTGTATTATACTTACAGACCTTTACATGTCACATTAAAGGACAACTGTAGAAAAAAATCACTTATGTTTAATTGAAATATTGTATCAAGTGTAGATGGTTTATGAATAAATTATTTAATGAAGGAATACAAATTAAGTATCTTACTGAATCTTATTTACTTAATATTGTTCTCTCAGGGGTCAGACATTTTGTTTAGAATCTTGGGTCAGATCTTCACTCACCTTCGTTCAGATGAACAAAGATATGACCCATCTGACCAAGGATTCTAAACAAAAGGCCTGCCTCCTGCTTTGTGGTGTAAAAATGGCTTAATAAGGTACTTCATTTGTATTCTTTTATTAAAGCATGTCTATATAAAATGCCTACACTTGATGCCATAGTTCAATTAAACAGCACTTAATTTTTTGCTACAGTTGTCCTTTAAAATTGAATAAAATGGAAACTGACATTTATGGTGAAACTGAAATGCCCTGATAATTAAAGTATGTTAGCAAAATTGGTAGTTTAGGTTCTATATTGTTGTAAAGTTGATAGTTCTTTGGAAAATATAGACATATATATTTTACACAGATATATTATGGAAGTTGCTATATTTACACAATGTTAACTGTGTCTCCGTTGTTTCCTAGAAACAATATCTGCACAAACGTTAGAGAAACAAGGTTTACACGTCCAGCCTTTTTCGTATTGAGCGCGTCATCTGAGGCCTTGTAACATGGAAACTATTTTTGATTTGCTTGCTCTTATCACATTACGCAGTGACTAACACTGCTGGCTGTGGGTATTGCAGTCTTTGTCAAGTCAACTGATTTCACAAAAGGAGCCAGAAGTGGAGACTACAAACAATATCAAAACACTGGTTTGCACAGTGGGACATGCTAGGAGGATATTTTTGGAATAGCTGAAGTTCTAAAATAAAACATGGCTAGTCTCACAAGTACATCATGCCTTGGTTTCTGGCATTGATGTACTTCACTGAGTTTAATATTGTTTTAAATAATGTAATTTAATTTTATTGGTGACCGGACTTCTAGAACATTTTGGGCTGTTCTGGACAATTTTTTTTTTATTTTTTATACTTCTGTGGTGTTTGTGTTTAGCTGTAATTTTCCTCATTCTTGTTTTGTGTATCCATACAAATTATATATTGTTTTTATCCCCATAAGAAGGGCTTTCTTTAGAATCACATCCTATAATTTACTATAAAAAAAGATTCCTTTACTTATTTACAAAAACGCTAATAAAAAAAACCCTGCTATAGAGGTTCTTAGGTCTTAAGTTTAGAAATAGCCCATGTTTATATGTTTTCAGTTTTTTGTAAATTATTCACCAATAACTGATATGAGTGTGTTGCTTTTTTCTGACCATTTTCTCCTATAGCAACCTGAACCCTAACACTAGCTCAGACCCTAATGTAAGTCTAACCGTAATTCTAACTCTAACACTAATGTTGACCCTAAACCTAGATCCTAGCTGGAAAAAAAGTATTTGTCTTTTTAAAAACTGCAATGTCGCTGACTGTCTCTTGAGAGACATCAATCATTTCCGAAGCTATTGCCCACAACAGGACAACGCCATATCTCAATATGGCGATTGCGATTGCTTTGGCAACTTTAGGTGTTGCCGGATGCCTCGATATCAATGCATCATAACGTCGTTCCAGGTATTGCAATTGTCACAAACATCATGTCTTGGCATGAGGGCTCTGAGTGAACAAGGTCTCAACCAATCCGGAGAAAAAAATCATCATGGCCATTTTATGAAATGGCATATGAACATTTCTAGCGTTATCTCCATGTGTAGAACACTTCTTTCTTGATTCTTATGGCTAGTGACAGGATGTGGCTCATATTTTATGGAAGTTGTTATAAAATTCTTGACTTTTAGAAAACATGTAAATTCATATTTAATGTGGGTCAGCAGTTGATTTCCTTAACTTTGCTAAGTCTCCTCTATTTCACTGTGTATTTCAACTTGGCCAGAATACATACCCAGTAACCCAAAGGCCCAACCACCCAGAGTCTAGGTCTATTTTAAATGTAGGATGTTGTGCATATGTTTTTTAGCATTCCAATGGCCTATTATGGTTGACAAAGCAGGGCATTCAATTGCTTTTCAGAATGATAAATTGCCCAGTTGTGGCCTCTGTATCTTCCTCTGCTTTATTTGTGTGGTGGGCGTACTTGTTACATATGGTTTTATAGCAACTGGCAATGAAGTTTTCACAACCAGCTATAGAAACACATATAGCCGGTTCATTAAACTTTGAACTGACCAGAGTTACATAAATCAGGCCGGAATAGCAGAGAAGGAAAAATAGACAAATTGGTTATATTTCCAACTCTTTTCTGGCAGCTCACCACAGATCATGATCTAAGCATATATAAATATTTTGGTTTTTTTTTGGTTAATTTAAATAAGCAAGGAGCCATACTATTTGTATATACAGTCATGGGTAAAAGAAAGTACACTCTCTCTTTTAGTTCTATGGTTTTACATATCCGGACATAATAACGATAGTCTGTTCCTTAGCAAGTCATGATTTATTTAACAAAAATGAAGCCAAAATGGAGAAACCATGTGTGAAAAAGTACACATTATCATTTAATAGCTTGTAGAACCACCTTTAGCAGCAATAACTTGAAGTAATAATTTTCTGTATGACTTTATCAGTCTCTCACATCATGTGGTGGCATTTTGGCCCACTCTTCTTGTTGCGTTTGTTGGCATTTGTTTTTGCTCTCAAGGTCCCGCCATAGCATTTTAATCAGTTTGAGGTCTGTACTTTGACTGGGCCATTGCAACACCTTGATTCTTGTCTTTTTAGTCATACTGTTGTAGATTTTCTGGTGTGCTCTGGATCATTGTCCTGTTGCATGACCTAATTTTGTCCAAGCTTTAGCTTTTGGACAGATGGCCTCTCACAAACTGAAATTATCACCCCTTACCACAGTGCTTGACAGTAGGTCTGAGGTGTTTGCTTTGATATGCTGTTTGGTTTTTGTCAAATGTGGCACTGTGCATTATGGCCAAACATCTCCACTTTGGTCTTGTCTGTCCAAAATACATTGTTTCTGGAGTCTTGTGGTTTGTTCAGTTTTTTTGTAACTTCTCTGAGCATTGCACGGTCTGACCTCGGGTGAATCTGCTGCAACATCCACTTCTGGTAAGATTGGCAACTCTCTCTTCAATTTTTTCAACTTTTGAATAATCTTTCTCACTGTAGAATGAGGTACTTCCCATTGTTTGGAAACAGCCTTATAACCCTTCCTAGTTTGATGGGCAGCAACAATTGCTTCTCTAAGATCATTGCCGATGTCTTTCTTTCTTGGTTAACACACATATGAATGCTCCAGACCAGCCAAGGCTCTTGTAGAGGTGGTCACACTTTCTGATGATCAATAAATCAAGGGTATTTGATTTAGCAGCACCTGTCTGCTACTTCGCCTCTTAATTCCTATGGAAGCAGTAAGAGTGTACTTTATTTTCTCACACATGGCTTCCCCATTTTGGCTTTATTTTTGTTAAATAAATCATGACAATGTTTAAAATGTCATGTGTTTCTGTTCATCTGAGGTTATAGTTACCTAATTTTCAGATTTGCTAAGGAAAAGACGATGGTTATTTTATCCTGATATAAAACCATACAATTCAAAGAGGGTGTACTTTCTTTTTCCCATGACTGTATACATGTTTGTTTCATCAAATACAGTAATTCTTTCTCACCTTCATGTTTTTAACCATTCCAATTATATTCAGCTAGTCTACACCAATACAGGTCAGTACTCCCATTTGCCTTACGCTATTTAAAAGCGAAGCGGCAGCTGATTAAACAGCTTGTGGTTTGGCGTTTTTTTTTTTTTTTTTTAGTAAGTGTTTTTTAAACTGACTAATGACATGCTTTGCCTAAATTCTCATTAGTGCATTATTATTTGCACTTGTAGTGTGTGCGCCTCACCTAAGGCACATAGTCTATCCTATACCTATTTAAACAGCACTCCTTTCTAGTAAATATATGTAAAAATCTAAATAATTTGTGTTTGTATTATGGAATTTTTTGTATATTTTCTTATCTTTGTAATGATTATTAGATAATTATAGCTATTATCTAATAAAAGATTGTTGAAGTACAAGTTAACATTAGGGGTTGTCATAGTTTATTACATTAATTAATGGGCCTCAATTAGATTCAGTGGCATTACAAACCCTGATTATAAACGACCCCCCAAACTTTTAATATTGATTTAGGAAAAAAATAAAAAGCCTGAATATGAGACTACCCTATAGGTAAAACGTTTTACTTGTAAATATTCACATGTAAACTTTTTCATAAATAATAAAAATTATGACAGAAAAAAATGCATTTCTTGTTTTTAATTCTTTTTATTTGCCAATCTGCCCCCCAGACTTAGTCAATGCATCCCTCACACCGCCATATTCAATCCAGACTTAGCCAATGCATCCCCACATACAGCCATCTGCATCCCCCCCCTCCCCCCATAGACAATGCAACACTTACATTCGTGCATCACTAGGGATGGGCTTCCCAGAGGATAAGCCTTACGTGTTTTATACTTGCAGTAGGAAGGTTATAAAACTCAGGACTGGATAAAAAAAAAGTGACTGTCCCGCAAATTCAGGACTGTTGGCAACTATGAGATATGCAGAACCTTAGAAATATTATCAATTGTATTTATTTTACACATTCAGAATTGGTAGTTTGTATAATTTGATATGCTATTTCAATCTTGCCTAATGCCCATTAAGCTGTAAAACAACCAACAAAACCTCTAGGAAAATATTTGTCAGCTACATATTTAAATGTGTGCTGATATTCTCTTGTGCAACTGGGAAGCTTTTCATTGCAGCCACACTGAACGGGTTAAGGAATTAGTTTGGGAGTGGAAGTTTTACATTAGGTGTGTTTTATCTGCTCAGCTTAATCTGATTTAGTGAGCTATCTGCTTTCAGGTAGATGTTTAGCTGTTTGGCAGGTGGTGTGTGTTTAGCCTGTCTGAGCTGAAGCTTCCACCCCTCCCCTACAAATCAGAGAAGTCCAAGAGTTCTTCACCTGAGTGTCTAGACGTGTCTGGCATTTGTGTGTGAAGGTCCTTAGCTTGCAGGTTTGCTGTGTGTCAACAGGTGTGTGTGAAGGTTAGGGGAGGTGACATAAGCTCTTAAAAGTACAGCTTTATGTGTAATGTTTGTATCTTTGTTTCACAGTGTCTATGGGAACAGACACATCAAACTTGGACGCTGTAAATACTGAGCCGTAAAGGCCAAGTAACAGATCTTTATAGCCATCGTAAATCCTGCTGTTCAGGGTGAGCTGAAAACGTTTGGTTATGTCACAAAAAAAGTCAAATCGGAAAATAAAATATTGGAATAGATCCTTGCCAAGTGCTAACCAATCTATCAAGAAGACATGTTGGATTGAAACTCACAGATCATCTGATATGATTTCATGACCATTAAAGTATGTTGACTATGTCATTGTCCCATGCATTTGATCTCTCTGTGTATAAAAATACATACCCAGCATGCGTCACTGTGTAGACCTGTCATGTTTGCCTTCTAACCATTGAAATTGTTAATGATTTATGGATATTATTCATATTTTATAATCAGTTTATAAAACTACAAGAGCTTGTTCAGTAAGGAACATGAATATATAAATTTGTTATATGGTTACCCACTTGTGAATCTAGGCATAATCATATTTCATCTCCACAAAGATGTGTACAATATACATTAACCTTTTCAATATAACCTGGTAACTATGGTAATGGTAATCAAAAGATATCCTATAGTCTGTGTCAGAAAAATGAAGCTCCTGCTTCACTGATACAGTCCGGTGACTCCTAGTGATGTGTCTGTCAGTTAGGTAAATGGAAAACAAACATGTATGCTAGGCCCGCTTTAAGACCCTAGTGGGCCCTGGGAAAAGTCTTTAGCAGTGGGCCCCCCTCGACCCAATTGTTCTAAAGTCTTAATGTAAAAAAAACTATATGTAAATGTAAACGTTTTAATATTATATGCAACTATTTTCATATCACACTTAATTATTTGTATATGTTATTGAAAAATTAAGTTTCTTGTTTTTATTCCCTTTTTCTGCACCTAAAGGACTTAACACAGCACCACACAGTATCCATAGCACTTGCCATGCACTTATATTGCACCCACAGCACTTGACGTACACTCATATTGCACCCACATGATTTGGCATGCCAGTGTGAATTTGCTCTCACAGAACCGGCACTGGAGAACATGCCACATTGTCACTTTGCCCCGTAGTACATGTTATTTTGCCCCACAGAAGATGCCACAGAATCACATTACCAATTAACATGCCACAATCAGTTTGCCATTAACATAGGCAACAGCCAGTTTGCCATTAACATAGGCAACAGCCAGTTTGCCATTAACATAGGCAACAGCCAGTTTGCCCATTAAAATATGCCACAGTTTGTCCATTAATATGCCACTTGTAGTTTGCTATTGCTAGTTTTCCCATTAATATGATATAGCCAATTTACCCATTTAATATGCCACAATCAATGGGGCCACTAATATGCCACAGCGAGTATGCCCAGTAATATGCCACAGCCAGTATTCCCAGTAATATTCCACAATGTATATATGCACTATTAACAACATGAACAAAAAAAACAGGACTTCTTCACAAAATGAATAGTGCAGTAATCACAGTGCAAAATGAAAGTGAAAGTGCTATTGAGCTAAAAACCCAATAAAATAAAAAGCAATTGAAATATATGAGATTAATTAGAAATAACTGTAAAGCTGGTGAATGCCTTTTGCTCCTGATAAGTGTATTAAAGTCTGGGATGATGGTAGACAAAGCAACTGTGAGGTTGTATTCAGTGTCCATTCTATTCCTATATTTTATCATTGGCTGAACCCGAGTTGAGAATTCACTCTCGCCGAATATAGGTACATTAAATACTCCCTGCCGTGTATCTGCCTTATCAAGGCCAGACTTCACTTGACAAACCCCAGACAAATTTTAAAATTGTATCTAAAGTATAGGTTGAAGCCTCTGCTGTTACCTAAACCTAGAGAGGTTTCTGGTAGAGTTATCAGTGGCACTACTGCAACATCTTCTTCCTTGGGAGAAGATTAACACAGTGTGCGTCACTACGTAATCGTTCCTACCCCCAATAAAAAGTTAGTTTGACACCAGCTTGCGACCCGCATTTGGGTCAGGACCCACCAGTTGAGAAACACTGTTTTAGATGACAGACGTCTATGGGGAGGATAGAGACTCCTCTCTGGAGGACTTTGACTATTGCGAAAATATCCGAAGCTGCTGCGAAATTAAAAGTCTACATTGGATCACTAAGTCTACATTGGATCACTAAGTCTACATTGGATTTATTATTTAGTGGGACGTCCAAGTTGAATAGAAAGGTTTGAGGAGTTGGACGCCAGTCTAATCTGAAAAGGGCTTTAATGAGTTTCCTCTATCTTTAAAGAATCTAGTTTTTCACAATTCCACCATATATGTGACATGGTTCCGGGCATGGCCAGGCATGTCCAGCAACTCCTCGAAGAGGATTGGATCATTTTGTGCATAACAGCTGGAACATAGTACCAATGATGGACCAGTTTGAAGAATTGTTTGTGCAAGTTGATGCAGTGGACCGCCCTGCTTAGTCTACCCCATGCCCGGAACCTTGTCTCAACTGGATAATCCATCCCCAGTTCCTCTTCCCATTTGATTATACCTCTAGTTTTCCCCAAGTCGGTCTCCCGGTCTAGAGAGATCGGTTAATCTAGATATAAGATGTTTTTTGTAATGAGCATCAAGGAAGGTATCCAAATCTGAATATTCTCTCATAGGGTTAGCATTTAGAAAACTTTCGACTCTTATATATGTATATTTTTCCATATCTGGAATATTATATTTGCACTGCAATTCGTCAAATGTCTGTATGGAAAAGGAAACCAGTATATCTGTGATTTGGATCATCCCTCCCTCGTGCCAATGTCTTAGGTCTAGATCCTCCATCATTAGTTGTAGGGTCTCCAAAGGAGCTGCCATAGTTAGTCAGATGGGGCAAATTTCTGGGTTTTGAGATGTTCAATTTTTTAAATTGTTCTTGGTTCAGCCAGTAGAGACAGAAAGGTTTGCAGTTTTTACATTTCCATTTCTCAGAGTTATACCACCCCAGATTGAAGCCCTGTTTATAATCCCAAACTATGAAATGGTAAACCATACATGCTTCATAAATTTCAGAGGTCCAACTATTTAAATGGAACTGGGAGCTGAGGAAATGGCTCCTAGCCCCCCGATATACATATTTGGGGGCCAGCTCTCGAAGCCTCCAGACCAATAAATACGTAACCCACACCCAGAGATTGCCCAAATACCTCCAGACCTTTTCTCAATAAGGTGAAGTGTTTCCACTTGCATACCGCAATCAGGCTGTAAGTGACATGGCTGAGTGCACACAGAACCAAGGCATGCCAGCCATATTGACTGAGGCCCTTTCTGACGCATCCAATCGCTTTAGTCTCTCCCTGCCCTACAGCAATCGTGGGGCAGGAAATGACTAAATATGCTATGAGCAGCCTGCCCAGGTCCTTTCGTGCACAGATGGATATCCCTCACATATGTATATTCCCTGAAGCACAGCTGTATATACAGCACCCCTATCAATATCAATTATTGCAAAATCTGTTTTAAAAGCAGGATTTGTTTTTGCATAAAGCACCCATTATATAATATATTTTAGAAGATAATATATCAATAGATAGATCAAAAGAGGATTTGGGAACATAACCGACAAGGTTATGGAAATGGAAATGTGCAAAATAGTCATTATTTGTAGTGTCTGCCTTTGGTCGTACAAAGTGCCAGGTTGGGAGTAAATGGTGCTAGTGGTAAGTTGCCTAGTTTGACACAGTAAAGATAGACTATGCTAATATAAATGAATAAGTAGAACTGAACATATTAAAATGGCACTCTCACATCTGGTGATTCCCTCAACAGAGGTTCAGCACTAAATCCTATCAAAAAATCACTGGATAGATCCAGGGGCGTACCTAGAGCATTTGGCACCCGGGGCGGACCCTGAGTGTGGCACCCCCCCCCCCCATAATAAAAATGTAAGAAAACACCCACAATTTTTTCAATGTTTGAAAATTGTACAATTATAGATGCCAGGAATAGTGTGCCATTCAGAGCCCAGTAATATTGTGCCAGTCAGATATCAGGAATATTGTGCCAGTCAGTGCCCAGTAATATTGTGCCAGTCAGTGCCCAGCAATAGTGTGCCAGTCAGTGCCCAGCAATAGTGTGCCAGTCAGTGCCCAGCAATAGTGTGCCAGTCAGTGCCCAGCAATAGTGTGCCAGTCATTGCCCAGCAATAGTGTGCCAGTCAGTGCCCAGCAATAGTGTGCCAGTCAGTGCCCAGCAATAGTGTGCCAGTCAGTGCCCAGCAATAGTGTGCCAGTCAGTGCCCAGGAATAGTGTGCCAGTCAGTGGCCAGGAATAGTGTGCCAGTCAGGGCCCAGTAATATTGTGCCAGTCAGAGCCCAGTAATATTGTGCCAGTCAATGCCCAGGAATATTGTGCCAGTCAGTCCCCAGGAATAGTGTGCCAGTCAGCACCGGTGGCACCCCCCTCGTCAGTGGCACCCGGGGCGGGCCGCCCCCTCCTTAGTACGCCACTGGATAGATCCAAATAATCCCAGCTGTGAACGTTTGATTGTTCAGAATTTGACTTCCAATTTTGAGAGAATACCTTACACATGTTCTGCAGATAACTTATTACATAGAATTGATCGTATCCTTGAACTTGCATCTGCCCTGCAATTTAGGAATCATTATGATTATGTTTGCCTACAAAATTAGTTTTCCCATAGTTTGTAGGAAATTAATAATGTCAAATATTTGCCTACTTCTCAAGGAGATATATGGAATAGTTATAGATTAAACTATCCAACCTGTAACCAGACAAGTATATTTTAATCTTCATTGTCACATTGCAGATTAGAGTTTTTAATGACGGTGTTGAGTCGGATAGTTGGGGTGTCATTTATTTAGACGTCAGTTCTGGGGCAAAGTTGTAAAAGGGGTCTACTCAGCAGGAACATCCCATTGGTTTTCATGGTAACCGCTTCACTTCAAAGGGACTTATCACCTCAACATTGTTTTTACTGTGCATGGAGAGAATAAAACATGATTGTAAATGATCTCCTGCATGGCATGGGATGCAAATTAACTGCTTTTCAATGGAAAATGTGTCATTTGCATAGCGTGCCACAGGTGATGTCATAAGCAGGAGACTCCACAGATACATTTAAAACAGTTTTCTCCTAATTTAGGCATTTGCATGCAATTTTGCTAATAAAATGTTTATGTAATTTTCAATCCTTTTTAATCTCTACTTGTACAGTAAGAACATTGCCCCAGAATTGCCTTTTTTTTTAAAAATAACACCCTAAATTAATTAAAGCCGATACTTAAATGGCATTCTGACATCATGTAACAATTCACATTGTTACTGTTTAATATCATCTGATTGTTTCTTTGGGATATTGCAAGTAAATTATTATGGCGTTTTTCTCTGTTGTGTTATGTTTGTGTTTGTAGTGAAATGTTCTCTTTTTAGGGAATAGACAGGCTGTTTTTGCTCTTAGATCCTGCACGTACCACAGCCCAGGCCTTTTTTTGAAGACGTTATTTTCATATTTATTGCTTTTGATGGTGCCTTTTAGTATTCTTTCCTCGTAATGTGTTTCTAGATTTTTGTTGTCGTTGCTGCATGTTTAGCTTCCAGCTGGGATATACAGACAAGAGGTTGTATTATGAGCTGCTGGAATGTTTTCTGAACCAACAGCCAAATCATTTCCCATTCCTTATTTCGCTGTCTCTATTTAGATTTTCCCAACTAAATATGTATTCTCCAGTGTGGAGATGTCTTTCCTGTGTCTCATATGCTGCGTACCCGCTGTTCTGTTTGTAAAACATGGAGGCTGCTTACTAATAACGGCATGCATGCACTTCTAAGCACCTTTTTTGGAAATAAGCTAGAGCTGAATGTCTTAACGCTTTTCTGCATAAGGACGTTCTATGCTGTCCTAAAATACAAATCTTAGAAGCCTTTATGACTGCATAGAAAGTGCCCTTTTTACCATCTCCCACCCCAATCAAGCAGCCCCCCCCCCCCCCCCCCCCCGTGAGCGTGATCCTACCTGACTGAGGAAGCCACTTTAAGTGGCCTCAGTCTACATTTAACAAATCTGTGCCATGCTCGTTCTTCAGGTTTTGAGCAGGGTTCCGAAGTCACACAATCATTTACCCAGGACCCCCAGGGTCTGTTAAAATCCTGGGTGGGTCTCTGCCTCTGTGTTCCTGGCTCCTGGTTACTCTGTGCTGCTTTAGTCTTAGTGCAGTAACATTTCAGCCAATGGCATGAGAAAGTTCCATGTGAACGTTAGTTAAATAGATATCAGCTCTGTTTTCTAATTGTTCACATCTATTGCCAAAATCACTGTGAATCTGCTACAGTCCCTACATATAAATTCTAGCTTCAAAGATGTGACTATATTTACAATGATACAGATTTTTTTTTTTTTTTAAATAAGCAAATGTTGAAAACCTAGTGCTGCTTGTCTGGCGTAAACCTGGCTTTGTATATTTAGAGATACACATGGCTTTTTTCTGAACTCTGCCTCTTAGCCCATACATACAAATATAAATATAAATTGCTTTACAGTGAAACTAAAGAATCCAAATCCAGGAGTCAAGGATCAGTCAGACCTAAGCCAGAAAACCATCTACATTGAATAAACCCTTTACATTAATGAACGTGGCATAAAGATGGTATATTGTGATGCTAGTGTTGAGAGATTAATAGGAGAATCTGGGATTTTTGCAGGTTTCCAGGCTTCCGATTTACAAGCATTGGTAGAAAAATATATTCCATTGGTGAACAAAATATTTAAGCCATTTTGATACTCTACCTTCCCATTATAAATACTACACAGATGATTCATTACTATACACCTATTTACTACAAATATAATTTAATATTTAAGAAAACTGGTGATAAACTTTTCAAGAAAAGGAGAATCACTGCCTAGTGTTACTCAGTGTTAACAAATCTCTTTGCCGAGCAATCAAGCAACACATTGTTTCTCAAACAATGCTGCTGATTATTTCAGGTTCTTTGGAGGTCTTCATCTTGCTGTTATTCTGTTCACAGCAGAGAATGCTAAAATGTACAATTGGCATGGTCCATTTTTTATTTTATTTAACTTCTGCATTTAGTTGTTCACTCAAAGTTACTGTTTATCATTCCAAACCCTGGAAGTGCCACATTTTAAGTAATAAAATATATATTGACAAAGGGCAGTGTGTCTGTCCGAAACTTTGCCATGATTAAATTGATTTGAACAGCATTGCAAGTCCTGTGAGTGCGATCATTTGTATTGGAGAAGTTATACGTGAGACAGACCAGCACCTGGGCACCCGTATATCGTGACAGGCATTAAGTGGAGTGCTTATACAGGTTGAAGAAGTCTGTGTGTATATATATATATATATATATATATATATATATATATATATATATATTTTTTTTTTGGTACCCTTCCTAAACAAAATAGCATTAAAGGGAAGTTGGCCTCCAATAAAATGAAAGAAACGTGTTGAGCTTTTGTACATCATGTCGTCATCATTTATACTTTTACCTTGCTTCTTTAGCTTCTTAGTGCAATCTTAGTTGTATCCAGAATGTATTAAAGGGATAGTCTAGTTTCCAAACTCACAAGTGATAAACTTGCTCTTGCACACAGTAGGCTCTCTTAACAGTACAACACATTGTCTGATGACATCATTAGAGAGACAGGAAATTCCATTCATTTGAATGGTATTATTCTCATTGGTTCTTGCAGCAAAAAAAAAAAAAAGGAAATTTACTTTTATTAGTGTGGGCAGTCCTGGTTTGCCAACTACTGTAATGTCACAATTTCATCTAGTTGTAAGTATTTTAAATTGTAAGCAATGCAAAATTTAAAACATGCATTTTAAAGTAGGTTGAAAGCACATTAATATACATTAACATTTGGAAGATTCATTTTGGGAACCAGACAGTCCCGTTAAGGAAGGGAAAACATTGATGGAATATAGTTCTAAAAAACGGAGATCTATCAATGTGCATGTAACTCTTGCCTCTATTATAGAAGCAGAAGGAATTTGAATACATTGAAACAAAAAACCTTTGAAGACCCCACATATATTTCTATGTATGTATATTTACAATGCATCATATGAGCATTTGAGGATCTTGTGTTTTTCTGCTCAGATTATTCTTTACACCTCATTACTTAGCAAGGGAAATCAGTCAAGATGTTACTCCGTAATTAAGTAACATGGATATATGCACACTTATCACAAAAGCCTACTTAAAGGCATTGATGTGATCTCTCATTGTATGTCATATTTACTGAAGGTGTTTAGAGCCAGGGAGTGGGTGTTAAGAACATTCCAGCTGTTGTAGGACTTCAACTCCTATGATGCCCAAGCTTGATGGGAAGCTACACATGTTGGATACAATTCAGCCTAGAAAAAAAAAATGTACTCCTCAGAATTATACCAAAACCAGCAGTGCTAAAACTAGGGATAGACTGTCTCCCTTTTTTAATAACCAACTTTTTAAATATGGTGGCATTTCAGGAAGGTTAATAAAATGGGGAAATTTCTGTTCATTGGTTTAGCTTTACATCCTTTTAGAGGGATATTTGTTCAGCACTTTTTGTGTGCATTGGTATACCAGATTTCCTATATATGAATTGTACTGGCAGACTTTTGATGTAGTTTTGGAACTCATGGCACTAACTCCTGACTTTTGTGGAGACTTAGCGTTAAACATGGACGCACCCTGTGGTAGTTCCACTTTTCGGTAGGACTGCCATCTACATTTGATAAAAATAACTTCTTAATTGTTGCGCTCATAGACTTATAATTGGCTGCAAGCCAATTGTTTACCGGACTGCCACTACTAGGGGCGATTAGCTTCTATGTTGTCTTTATAAATTCCCCCTCAAAGACATCATCCAATTGTTATGAGTGTACCTATTATACATAGCCACCATTAGGGGTGTTAGAAGTAAATTGGCATACTTGTGCCAAAAAAAGAAATAGGTTGCATACATAAATACTTTTCACAAATAATCTTACATGAGCAAACATCTTGAGGAGTATAATCACATTGTGTGTCTAAGATTACATTTTAATGTGTTGAATGTCCAAATATGACCCACCCCCTAAAAACTCTGACAAGGAAAAATATATTAACTGGGTTTCAACAGAAGAAAAGTCACATTCTTTACAAATGTTAAGTTCCGGGCTATTGGGTTGTAAATATATGTTTATTTAAATTAAAAACCACAATGAAAGGTATCCTGAGGAGAAATTGTGCATAGGCCGAGACAGAGCATTACATGTCTGGTATTAAGTGAGTGGTGAGTAAGTAAATCTGGGTGTGTGAAGTTATTTTAAAGGGATGGGATCCTATGTATTAGGACATATTGAGGTGCTGGTTGTTATATAAACTGATAAAATACCCTACAGCGTTTAAAACATTAACAATGTGCCATCTTCTTAAGAATACACTTATACACCTGCATAGCAAGAAAATTGGTGACACCTAAATAAGCCTTGACAAAGCGCCCAGGGGGCGTGAAACGCGTAGGTGTCGGTTTGTTTCACCAGGAGGGTGAGCACCATGACTATTTTTTATCTGGCTGCACCTTACCTTGTGGATTAAACCGTTTGTTACAGTCATAACGTGGTCCGGTACCTGCTTATTTGGTTCTGCTGTTTTTCGTCTGATATCTCTCTTTTACTCATTTTTTAACTAAGGATTGTCAAAAAAAAAAAAGGGGGAATTTTTTCTGGTCATGTTAACATTTCCAGATTATTTCAAAATGAATTACTGGCCATGGTGCAGGTCAGTCGTAAAGTACAATATCCTAGATATCTATTTGACTGTTTCCAGAATCCCAGCATCATTCATTGCACAGAAATTGACCTTATTTGTGCATTATGTATCCAAGGTAAATTTGTACCAATTATAAAGATATAAAGATGAAAAATGATGAAGAGAGAGTGGAAGTTGACATATGATGGTAAAAGAGTGGCACTATCCAATGTATTGCGCTACCTCACGGTAAAAGTTGGGAGTTGGCGACAAGTACGCCTTATACAAATTTCTGGTTTCTCTTTTACTACAGTCGCTTCCAATTTATTGGAAAAAAGGCCTCAGAAATTGTGCTGAAAATAAAAAAAAAAGTTGTGGGAAACTCACTCACGTGTACTGTTGAATAATATTGGTGCAATTGTTATTATGCAGATCTCAGCCATTTCCATTTTTTTTTTTTTACTTTCACAATGGTTTTTTCAGCAGCAGCTGATATCTTAACTTCTGAAACTACAAAAATCTTCTTCCTCTGTGTTTGTGATTAATACTTATTTTTTGAGCTTCACCTTTGGGAGACATTTTTTTTCAGTTGGTGTGAAGAGACAAGTGTTCCTTTTCTTCAGCCATTCTTGCAATGTATGACACACTTTTCATTAACCACTGCAAGATACATTTAGAAATTGAAACTGGGTTTAATAACTGTACCTGGGCAACTGGAATATCAAAGTTCACCACAGATGGCAATTATTGTAACTGAGGATTATTTTCTAGACAAGGTACAAGGAAGGTTTAATTGAATTTAAAATAATTTATGTGATTGAAAAACCAGAAACATGTTATCCATGGAAGCTGAAGTACTTGTTTATGTTATTGAGTTTTTCATTGTGTGCAGTATTTACAATCAGTCTGGGGGTATCTGTCAGGGCACATACTAAACAATGGTACAATGTCACTGAAGGCTTCCTTTTTCCTTTCTTATTGTGTTCTCTGTTTATCCTTGCAAGCAGTACATCTCTTCAGAAATTACTCATGCTTATAGAACAATGGATGAACCAGTGGAACGATATTAATAGATTTAGTGGGTGTCCACATGTCATTGCAATGTTTTTTTGCTTTCCTCCACAAGTCAAGGGGATCACTTAGCAGAGATTTCAGATGTGCCAAGAAGGAAACTATTTACAGAACAAGGTTGTTTGGTTTATAAAATTAGTCATTTGTGCTCCCTTGCAGGATGGGGTTAAATGTAGTGTCTATGTGCCAGTATGTAAAAATAAAAAATAAAAAAAAAAAATACCAAATGTTTGTGCTCTGATTTTACATGAAGGACAAACCATTTAAGTAAAGATGGGGTAATGATGATGGAAAAACTCCTCCACCTGAAATTCAGTGGGTAGCAGAGATTATTAACCCCTTGGCGACAAATCGAGGACTTGCCAACAGGTGACGTGCCTGGCACGTCATGCACTAAATTGAGTAAAGAAACCGACCAGCGGTCGTTTTCTTTACTCTATTGGTGTTGCTACAATGCCTCTATGTAGAGGCATTGTGCAACACCCCAAAAAAGTGCAGGGGCGCGCTACGATCACTCCCCGGAGTGATCGTAGCAGCTATTTAAAAATGGCTGCTCCCCTGCACACATGTGCTTAGAAAACGAACGATCGTTCGCTTTCTAAGCATCTCCGGTGTTGCTAAAGTGCCTCTTAGCGAACACCATGATGCTCCCCCAGAACCGATGGTGGTCGCTCTCCTGAGCGACCCCATTGGCTCAGTAGAAGGGTACAGGCAGCGCTTCCCTTCTAATGGCAAGAGCATCGGAGGTGAATGTATTTCACTTCCGATGCTCTAGGGGGAGCCAATCAATGCCGGCACAGCAGATCTGTGGATCTGTGTGCAGGCATGTATGATAAGTGCTCTGCCATTTCAAGATTTTAACCCCTTCCCTGCCATTGATCGCTGTGTACGCAGTGATCATACACAGCAGCACATTTTTTGCAGTCTGTGCATTTTTTAGGGGTTCATTTTTTTTACTGTAATTCATTACAGTATAACAAAGGCTCTTTTAAGAGCTATTAACCCCTTATTTGCTGTAGATCACTGCCTAAGCAGCGATCTGACGCAAATGCAGCAATCTTGCTGCAGAAGCATTTTTACTTTTTTTAAAAACTTTTTTATTACACCCGTCACAGGTTAATTATACCCGCTAGGGGATTACGTTTAAAGTAAAAAAAAAATTTTTTAGCTGTCTGAGCGCATGTTTAGCGATCAGTAACAGCTGATCAGTGGCAAAGGCGGGTTGGCGATTGTTCAGATGAGCATCACCATTCGCCTGGTTAGATCAATATTTGATCTGACCCGTGTAGATCTGCCTCCCTCTCACTTGAGTTTTAGTGAGGGAGACAGACAGAGCTGTATAATGTAAGTTTTTAATTATAATATATTTAATAAAATTGAGACCCAAAGGCTTTTATAAAAGCCATTTCCAGTGTTTAACCCCTTCCCTGCAATTGATCGCTGTGTACGCAGTGATCTTACACAGCAGCACATTTTTTGCTGTCTGTGCATTTTTTTAGGGGTTAATTTTTTTTACTGTGATTTATTACAGTATATCAAAGGCTCTTTTAAGAGCTATTAACCCCTTCCTTGCCATATATCACTTCCTAAGCAGCACATATGGTCACTGCCTAAGCAGTGCATATGGTCACTGCCTAAGCAGCGCATATGGAGCAATCTGGTCGCAGAAGGATTTTTTTTGCTATCAGCATTTTTTTTTGTCACACTCGCTAGGGGTTAATTATACCCACTAGGGGATTACGTGTATTCCTTTTGAAGCTGTCTGAACGCGTGTATAGCGATCAGTAACAGCCGATCAGTGGCAAAGGTGGTTTGGTGATTTCTCAGATGAGCATCACCAATCGTCTGGGTAGATCAATATTGGTAAATATTGTTCTGACCCATATGGATCTGCCTCCCTCTCCTCACTTGAGTTTTAGTGAGGGAAAGAGAGACAGATCTGTATAATACAAGTTTTTAATTGTAATAAATTAAATTAAATGTTAAACAATTGTGAGTCCCAAGGGCTTTTATAAAAGCCATACCCTTTGTATAGTGTAGCCTGTGTATTAACCCCTTCCCTACCACTGATCACTGCACAGCAGAACATTTTTCCTTGTCTGTGCATTTTTAGGGGTTAATTTTTTGTACAGTACTACAAAGGCTCTTATAAGAGCTATTAACCCCTTCCTTGCTCTACATGTCAAAATTCCAAGTTGGAAAATCAAAAAGCGCACCTCTCAAATGTAGCCTTTCAACCCCCAACAATGCTGACAAAACTAAGCATGGGTGGTATCCCTGTGCTCGGGAGATGTTGCTGAACACATATTGTGGTATTGTTTGTCAGTGACACATACTGAAACATGTGAATTTGTGTCTAAAGTACAATGTATGTGGGAAAAAATACACAATAAAATTACTACCACAAACTTTGACAAAGGCTGGTGGTAGAATTGGTGCATGGAAAGTGTTAAAATACCACCATTTAAAATAGCCTAGGGTGTCTACCTTTACAAAATATATACTTTTTTGGGTAAAATACACTGTCCTACTTTAAAAAAAAGTCCCAAATGAAGATGGGCTCAGGCTGACTACACGTCAAAATTCCAAGTTGAAAATGCGCACCTTCAAAATGTGGCCCTTTAGCCCCCAAACAACCCAACAAACCTATGCATGGATGGTATCCCTTTACTCAGGAGATGTTGTTGAAAACATATTGGGTTATTGTTTGGCAGTGACACATACCAAAATCTGTGAATTTATGTCTGAAATACAATATCTGTGGGGAAAAAAAACCAAAAAATTACTACCACAAATTTTGACAAAGGCTGGTGGTAGAATTAGTGCATGGAAAGTGTTAAAATACCACCTTTTGAGATAGCCCAGGGTGTCTACTTTAAAAAAATATATGGGTTGATGGGGTAAAATACACTGGCTGGTTTCAAATATATCCCAAATGGGACATGGGTGCAGGCTGTCTGCATGTCAAAATTTCAAGTTGGGAAAACCAAAAACTGCACCTCCCAAATTTGGCCTTTTACCCCCCAAACAACCCAACAAACCTATGCATGGGTGGTATCCCTGTACTCAAGAGATGTTGCTGAACACTTATTGGGGTGTTATTTGGCAGTTACATATACCAAAATCTGTGAATTCATGTCTGAAGTACAAGGTTTGTGAAAAAAAAAACACAAAAATTATTACCACAAACTTTGACAAAGGCTGGTGGTAGAATTAGTGCATGGAAAGTGTTAAAATACCACCATTTGAGATAGCCTAGGGTGTCTTCTTTTAAAAAATATATGGGTTGATGTGGTAAAATACACTAGCTGGCTTCAAATATGTCCCAAATGGGACATGGGTGCAGGCTGTCTGCATGTAAAAATTTCAAGTTGGAAAACTAAAAACTGTACCTCCCAAATTTGGTATTTTAGCCCCCAAACACCCCAACAATCCTATGCATGGGTGGTATCCCTGTACTCAGGAGAAATAGTAGAATCTATTTAGCAGGTTTTTTCGTTCGCTTTTGTCAATGAGGAGAAGATGTTTCAAATAAAAGTCAGGAAATTTGTGTATTTTTTTTTGTTTTTTTTAATAATATTATAAGATATGATCAAAAAGATGGCATCCAAAGAAAGCCCTTCTTGTCCCGATAAAACAATATATAATATGTGTGGGTACAGCAAATGACAAAGAAGAAAATTACAGCTAAACACAAACAGCACAGAAATGTTAAAATAGCCATTGTCCAGAAAGGACAAAAATGTTTCAAAGGCTCTGTCCTTAAGGGGTTAAACACAAATATACACACACCAAACTAGCCAGAAATCCTGCTTTTCCCACAGAAATCCAAGGGGTCCATGTTTAAAATGGATTAATAGGCAAAAGGTGATCATTGTTGAGCGGATTTGCATATGCCTACCCAGAATCCCTTGCCTTGGTGGCAGAACTGTGAATGTGTGATTTCTGTGAGGGGAAAAAAAGGCCGCCTGGCTTGTTTGGCATGTGTAGATTTGTCTAAAAAACCTCTACTACCCACTTATTTTACACATCTAGAAGTTGTAATTTCTTAAATTGTCTAATAGTTCTACAATTATAACATAGTGGAGCTATACTATTATTACTCACATTAAAGTGATGTTTATGAAGAATATAACATATTCCACTGTATATAAACATATCTGTGTACTTTCAACCTCCGATGAGTATCTTTATATTATTTATATACTCTTAGGGACCCTGCCTAAGAGTGAAGGGGAATCAGACGTGCCCCTGATACCTAGGGGAACACCAGCTGTAACTCACTGACAAAGGGCTATGAAATGTCAAAATTCATCTAAGTTTACTGTGTGTCTCGTGCAGAGGCAAATTGCTAAATGCACACATTGGCACATTGAGATAAACCTTTTCTGAGACAATTAAGGTTTGTATGTATGGGAAGGTGAGTAGACAGCGCTTGGCAGTTAAACAGAGTAAGTGGAAATCAATATAAAAAACCAAAGATAGTAAATTAATATAAAATATATAAATGTAATAATATATAAAAACAAATGCAATATATAAATATATATAGAAAAAATATACACAAATGTAACAAAAAAAATGACAAATTGTTAAAAACAAGAAACAATGATATGTGCCTTTAAATACAAATCAACAGACACAGATACAAAGGTAACCACAGGCAGAGTGTCATGTAGCTACTTTTGCTATGCATATGCATTAAAACATTGGTACAGCTGATACTGTGGTCATGAGCAGCTACCCTAAACCTATCTTTTTGCTGAGCCTTGTGGGAGTGCTGGGAGGATGGCCTTCCCCGTTTGGAAGACAGGAGGTAGCGGAGAATAGCCTTTTTGCGGTGCATGTCCTGCTCTTGTGCCAAAGTAGTAGATATGGAAAAATTGTCCCATTCAGCGGCAATGGAATATTACTCTGCTACTTTGACCTAAAGTTTGAAATTCCAATGTGAATTCTTTGCAATTCCCTCTCTATTGAGATAACTCATGCATGGGTAGGCATCCAGATGTCCACACTCCAGATGTTGCTAACTACATCTTCTATAATGCTCTAATAGCTGTAATGATGGCAAAGCATCAAGGGAATTGTAGTCAACAACATCTGGCATGCTGAAGGTTACTTTCCCCTGCCCTATAGGTTCATTTGTGTCGCACATCTGATGTAACACAGTCCATGCTCTTCTTTTTTTTTAAGATTATATAGTTACATTTAAATGAAAGATTGCATAAGTTGAATGTATTTTGTATTTAAAAAAATGCTTTTTTAAAAAATTAATACAAATAAAGAACCTTATTGAGCCCTCTTTTCTTGCATAGGTCTATCAGGGCAGACATGTTTACATTTTTGGGTCAGATGAAGGAAGATCTTGCCTAAGATTCTAAATAACATGTCTGCTTCTGATGGAGATATTACAAGCAAAGAGGGCTTAGTTACCGTATTTGCTCGAATATAAGACGAGATTTTTTTCAGAGCAAATGCTCTGAAAAATCCTCCTCGTCTTACATTCGAGGTCGTCTTATAATCTGACCTCAAATTGAGGTCAGACTATAAGACAGGGATCCAGGTCCCCAGCAGAGCTGCAGGGGACCTGGATCCCCCTCTCTAACAGCAGGGGATGTCTGCGCGATGAGCACAGACTCCCCTGCTTCCGCCCGGCACGACCGCCGGGGCTTCTATGAAGAAGCCGGGTACTTCCGCTTTCGTCACAGAAGTCCCGGCGATCGTGTCGGGCGGCAGCAGGGGAGTCTGCGCTCATCGCGCAGACATCCTCTGCTGCCCCACTAGCCACCAGGGTGAATCGGGCAGCTGGGGGATGTCTGCACTATACGTGCAGACATCCTCCATGCTGCCCAACACGGCAGTCCATTATGACGGACCAGCTGTCCGTCATAATGGACAGCCGTGTCGGGCAGCATGGAGGATGTCTGCACGTATCGTGCAGACATCCCCCGGCTGCCCCCACTAGCCACCAGGGAACAAAACCAGGTAAGGGGGAGGGGGGGGACACACACAGACAGACAAGGGGAGGGAGGGGGAGAGACACAGACAAGGGGAGGGGGACAGAGATAAAAGGGGAGGGGGGGATAGAGAGAGACAAAGGGAGGGGGAGGGGGGAGGACACAGACAGACGAGGGGGGAGACAGAGAGAAAAGGGGAGGGGGGGATAGATAGTGACAAGAGAGAGAAGTTTTGGGGGGGAAGAGACAGCTGGGGGAGCGGGAGAGAGGCCGCATTGGCACATAAAAGCAAATAAAAACAAGAAATGCATTTGTATAATATAATTTTTTTTATTAAATATTAAAAAGCAATTTACATATATACAAGTTATACTTTTTTCCTATAGGGTAGTCTTATAATCAGGCTTTTAGTTTTTTTCCTAAAGGAATGTACAAATTTGGGGGCGTCGTCTTATAATCAGGGTCGTCTTATAATCGAGCAAATACCGTAATTCCTTTATTTGTATTTGTTTGATTAAAACATTTCCATTTAAAATGCCTACATTGGATGCAATCTTTTGCGGACAGTGGACCTTTAAAAGTTAGATGCAATTTCATACATGTACTGTAAGTTTCCAGTAGTTCAACCATGTCTGGTCTGTAAATTTTGCAGAGAATGTGACATTTTGCTCAGTACTTGTATCTACATGTGTGTATGATATATATGAATGAGAAATTATTAGATACTTATTTGGTAGTTGTTCTGACTGTTCAACTTTTATTTGTCTCTAATCCTTTATTTTGTTCCTGCTTTGTTGTTCCTTGGTCCTACTCCACCTTTCTACTTTTCTTCATGCTTGAGATTTCAGATTTTTTAGAATGCATGATGACACATAAATGGGACTTAAAATAAACTATAATTGGGGGGGGGGGGGGGGGATGTGTCATTGTAAGCTGCAACACCTTGTGTCAGGCTTATGAGAGAAAAGGAAGTCTATCTGGCATGGCAGTGAAGTGACAGATATATATATATATATATATATATATATATATATATATATATATATATATATATATATATATATATATATATATATACTAGTATTGTATGTAGAAAGTCGGTTGGAAGATGATGGAGAGTTGTGTAGAGAGACAGCCTAAACAGATAATTAGCTATGTATACCACCAAATGTCCTGATTTATTCTTGACAGTCCCGCCATTCCAGATGTTCTCCCTGGTGTCCTACTTCTCTGGGACTTTAGAGGGGGGAAATAGACCTCACGCGACTAATTAAGCAAATGCAATGTGATGCTGGCTGGCCCAATTTTATCCTGCACATTTGCAGCTGGCCGACTTACACTCCCTGGGTCAGTACAACCGCACATGCGTAGCATGCTGCACCACATAGGCAGCATATATAAACTCTGAATTAGTTTCTCAACACTTGCTGTGCTATCACTGATGTCATGTGCACGCTATACACAACTTAGCGCTGAGCTTTGTATGTTATCAGCGGTGCAGCTGCAATAGGATTCAGGAGGCATTAAAAGGATGAAAACAAGTTGGACATCTGCTCTGGGACTCTCTAAAACGTTGCCTTATATTAAAAGCTGTCAGGTTTGATAAACATTTAATCAAAATGAAAAATGGGGTAGCTTTATTGGTGTAGATGATATAGACCCAAGGGTACTTAAGATCTTGCAAAGCCTTTAGAAGAATTTTTAAATCAGTCCATAGTTTCTGAGTAATTCCAGAAAGGTAACACTTGGTAAGCCAGTTAAAGGACAGCTAATGTTTTTTTTTTAAAATCTTTGCTTCTCCTAAGTTAACCCGATGTGTATCTTTAGAGAGGTAGAGCCAGTCATGAGCCTGGAGAACCCTGGGTGTCTTTGCTTGTCTCTCACTCCTAGTTAAAGTCCCCTCTGCTGATCCCCATGCTAAAATCTCTGTCGCTGACCAGACTGACTGCCTGCTTCTCAGGGAAGCATGACAGCTGCAGGTCAGAGAATAAACTGGTATGTACTATCAAAAGTGCTTCTGTATTAGTACAAGTGAAAAAAAAACGGAGTTGTCCATTAATCTGACCAGCAGTGAGTGAATCATTGAAAAACCTATTGAACCACATTAGCTAATCTAAAGTGTATTAATTAACATAAGAGGACGGAAGACACAGTATGTCCAACCAACCTGCTGTATGATGATGATGATATTTGGGAAATTCTATAGCCTAATCACCATTTGCTGTTTTTGCATGCATTCTATGATTTAAAAGTGAAACTTTAAACAGCAAGTTAAGAAAAGAGTACAGGTTGTGCTCAATAGATCAGGTACATGAGTGCATATGTGCCATTTAAAAAATATCTTAACTTGTTTGAACCATTACATTTTTTTTTTAACTCTACATACACAGTTTTGTGCTGTAGCAAGTCCATATACCCATATACGCCTCGCAATACCTTTCATTAAACTGAACTATCGTATATCAATAAATCTTTGCATTTTATTAGTATTACATTTTAAACATTGCTTCTTTATTCTTGGCGACATCTGCTGGCCATTTTTACTGTTGCAGCCAGTACTAAGGTAAAATAATGTTGTTGCCTTATGCACTTGTTGATGTGCTTTACTGTATAATATGACATGTAACTCTTAGCTGAACATCCAATTGTGTATTTTCTTTGACTTAAGAAAACTAGCTCAACAAATATGTGCATGTTACTTTACTACAATTAATATTTGCCTTGAAGTGGGTTTTTAAATGTGATTACAGGAAGATGTTCTAGGTTTTGTACTTTTGATGTGCTCAAGAGGAAGTGGAAAGGAACATTTGTTCTACCAAGCGAGCTTAAAAACAGTCTGCAATTTAAATTACAAGATGAAATGTCATTATCAGAATAATGTTCGATTTTTGTTCTCTAAATTACACTTGTGAAATCTCACCAAACATACTAGACACGTTTTCCATTAGCTCTGTTAGTAAGTTCTATCATCTTAATTGTGTGTTTTGATTTACTTATTTCTCTTATGCAATCTCTTACACTTTTTAAAGCTGGTGGTAGGCTCATTTTCTATACAAAATGATATTATACTCTGTCAGACCAGTTTAATTGCCTACCTATTAACCGAGCTGATGTTCAACACAAAACAAGGTGTGATTGTTTATTATTGTAAATTGGAACAATTTTTCTTTCCTGTTGTACATAACTTTAAAATACTACTTGGACAGAACTGAAACAAGCAGCCCCATAAAAACAATTTTAAATGTAAGGAAAAATTTTATTTGCTGTTACTTTTTAATCTTGGTTTCAGAGGAGGCCTGAAAGAAATGTAATAATGCTGCTTTAACATACTGATATTGAATATTGATGCTTAATTTAATTTAAAATAAACCAATCATTTATAAAACTTGGGGATGACAGGTCCAATTTTTTTTAACATTTTGTTGAACTGTTGGTTAGGGTTAAATAAATGAAATTAGACAGATCTATTATAAATAATGTGTGAAATAAGGCCAAAATAATCTGTTTCACAATATGTTTTTGTTTAATCCTCATAAAACAGTTGATAGCGCAAAAACAAGTTGTACCTACATAAAACATTGCAATTTCCAAATAACTAGTATTTCAGAATTCAATTGAAGTAAAAAGTGGAATGTTTCCTTTATTACTCAGAGCAAACCCTTACCTTACTCGACCTTTTGGGTTAGGTGACATCACATCCTGCAACTTTCTTTCTCTTGTTGGTCCTGGTGTTTGGAATCTAAAGTAGCACTGAGAGATAATACGGAAATAGTACGGCTATATAAAACAGCTATACATAAAACCACAAGTCTAGGTGATTTATCAGACAATATTGCAATCCTATTAGGAGTGTAACGCCAAGAGATAGTAACTTAGTTTTGGTACTGTATAAAAAATAACACATTTTTAAATTGATATTCTACTTACTATGTAGAATAGTTAGAATGTGTACAAAGTCTGTGGTGCCAGACATTTCATGCCATAAGACATTGCTGTCGGACAGGGCAAAAGTAGGAGAAGCCCTAGAGCCAGACATGGTACGGGAGACTACAGCAGTTGCATTTGTACCCTCCATTTTTACCTCCTTTGCTGCTCTCCCTACACTTACACAGACTATTATGTGGTGTAGGAATGGGGGGGAGGAAGAGCTGTACTGTGCAAGTATGTTAGGGACAAATGAAAAATACATATTTATGGCTACATAAGCTAAAATGTGTGCAGACATATATATTTTAGTAATTACAGCCCTGGAGCATACATTTTGTCCTTGAATGAAATGACAATTTCTCCTCATTAAAAAACAACATTAATCATTTTCGGAATCCCAAAACCTATAATGAACATCTACCATGCTTCAATGTTCCCTGCAGATGCTCATTCTTGTACCGCTCTCCAGCCCTTTGGCAAACAAACTGCCTTCTGCTACAGCCAAATATTAAATCCCAAGTTGTTTCTTGCATAGTTGAATCACTTAGCCTGGTTTCCACGTTGGAGGTATGACTTTTTTGCCACAAGTCTTCCATGATGACCATTTTTTAGACCAGACTTCTCCAGACAGTGGATGGGTGTACCATGGTCCCACTATTTTTTGCCAATTCTGATGGCACTGGTGGACATCTTCAGATTGTGAAGGAAGTAAGCATGACGAGTGTTTAATATGATGTACTATGATTCCTTGGTTGACCACTGTGTCTACAATCTTCAGCATTGCCAGTTTCCTTGCTTCTTCAAAATAACTTGGACAGCACATCTCATAACCTGTGTGTGCCTTGACATTTCTTGCTGGGAGAGGCATTGCTGATGCAGTATAGGTTTGTCTTGTTGCTGTGCTCAGTCTTGCCATAGTGAATGACTTTTGACATTAAACTGACTTCCCCAACCACACCTAGTTAGCTGAGTTTGGCTGTTCTCCACCCAGTTTTATTCCTCCGACACAGTTGTTTCAGTTAGTGATTGTGTTTCAATCTTATATTAAATTGATCATTAGCACCTGTTTGGTATAACTGTTTGATTATACATATGACTTTGTTCAAGTTGGGAAGGGGTGATGATTTTCTTATGTTCACTGCAGTTTAATTGATAAAAAAATAAGCTATTAACATGTCTTTATGAAAGCATTCTTACTTTACATTTGCCTAAACCATTGCACAGCACTGTATATATTTGTGTATCTCTATTACTATACACTGATCATCCATAAAATTATTCCACCTGCCTAATAATGTGTACGTCATCTCCTGAGGCCAAAACAGCCCCGACCCGTCGATGCATGAACTCCGCTAAACCTCTGAAGGTGTGCTGTGGTTTCTGGCACCAAGACGTTCGCAACATCCTTTATGTCCTGTAAGTTGCGAGGTGGGTCCTCCAGGGATCAGACTTGTTTGTCCAGCACATCCCAGAGATGCTCGATTGGACTGAGATGTGGGGAATTTGGAGGCCAAGTCAACACATAGAACTCATTGTTGTGTTCCTCAAACCATTTTTGCTTTGTGGCAGGGAGCATTATCCTGCTTAAAGTGGCCAATGCCATCAGGGAATACCTTTTCCATCCATGAAAGGGAGGTACGTCTCAAAAGAACATTCACATGAATGGCACCCAAGGTTTATCAGCAGAACATTACCCATGTCTGTCGGTTTGTCTGAAGCAGGGAAATCTCTGGAACACTGAACTCTAGAATCATGAAATTTACATACCTTATTCATGCTGGAATTTCTGGGTCAATGCAACTATTTTCACATCTCTATATTGATCCTCGACGGAGCATAGGCTAAAAAAAAAAATCCAGGCTGAGAGTACAGTTTACAAGACAGAGTGATGAGATTAAATGCTGGATGCTTTCGAAACCGAAACGCACACTGAAATACACTGAACGATCAAGGAGCAACGAAAGAGTCTAAATCCCGGGCAAAGCCGGATAGTAAGGAATATATATATATATATATATATATATATATATGATTGAGATCTTTGGAATTTGGAGGCCAAGTCAACACCTAGAACTCGTTGTGTTCCTCAAACCATTTGCGGTCCATTTTTGTTTTTGGCAGGGACTGACGATTTTCATGCTGATTTGAGATCACTCTCTGAGAAGCCTAAATTTAAGCTCTATACCTATCACCTAAGTGATGCGATTTGGGTCCGAAACGCGGAACTCTGAGTTTCTCATATAAATGTACGTGTCTGTATGTTTAACATTGATGTCTATTCTTGTTCACTTCAGCTGCAGTGGCTTACATTTCCCATCATACTCAGCCAAAACATGCTGAACATCATGAGAAATATAGTCCACAACTGGTAAAGTGTTAAAGCTTAGCCATCACTGTTCTACGTAACTTATGATGTATGGACGCAGGTTTTAGTGTCTATATAGGGACAGAAAACTAGGACACAGCGCTACAGCGAAGGTACTGAAGCAAAAATCTCGTGCCTAATAATAACATTTATAATCAGCCCTACAATGAGGTATTAACCATAAAAGAAGGTACAGTCCATTGATCGTGTTTATTCAGTAATACAGGATCCAGCATTGTTACTCTTTGAGAAGTTTTAATGAAATATTCACTAACATAATGTCTCGGTTAAATATGAAATCAATTTTGCAAACATAAACCAAATATTATCCTGCAAATTAAATCCTTTTCAAGGTTCTTTTACCCTAATCTGAACTGTCGGTAAGCTAAATTCATTGATTGCAGAGTTACTACTGCTGTATTATGTTTAACATTATGAACTCTTCCCATACTCAAAAGAGCTAAACAAATAAAAATCAGCCAAAGCCCCTAAATCAGTGTAATTCTGCAGGACTGTCATAAAAATCAGTAAGAGAATTGGTAGGGAAGCTGACTGTTTGCAAAGTGGAAAAACTGAACCTTGCTGAAAAAACAGATCTGTTTCAATAATTTGTGAAATATGTGATGTTAATAAGTAGCTTAAGTGGTTGAAGATAATAGTCCTTCTGGTTCCTGTGCAGACATTGGCTCGTGGCATGTTTGTGAATGTGACTGTTTTCATTCTTAACCAGTATGGTTCAGCATAAATCTGCTCTTCAATGCAGCTGTGACTTCCACTTTTTTTTTTCCAAGGCAGGGCTGGCTTAAAGAGCATGTGTGAGGAGCTGCCAGCAGTTGGAGATATTTGGCAAAGGGAGAAGGAGGAAAAGAGGAGGGGGAGGATGTCAGCAAGCATCAGACAGAGTCTTGACTAAAGTAGTGAGTAAAGTGTTTCGACTATGGAATGACGCACATCGTGCCTTGTACCAGAAATGCGGAAGAATTAAAGGCCCCTTTTCGCAAGTGTCAACTTCTCCCTCATCAGAGAGCAAGTAAGACAGCACAGCAGAAAGAAATGCGCTTCTCGGGGAGTGCTTTTGTCTTTCCTGCTCTGTTTTTTTGTTTCTTAAGCTGCTAAAGTTGATGTGGATTGAGAGAGTAACAGCAGCCAGGAAGCTTACAGACACACTGCTACTTTTTTTGTGTGTTCCCACTGAGTTTTTACTGCATAGAAATTTGAAAAAAAACTGGATGGTTGCAGCCTTTTGAGATCGGTTTCCTTTGGCATTTGTTGAAGCATTTTCTCTGGTAAATGTTGCTAAACAGCTGATGGTTTGCTCCAGACATCCTGAGGATATGAGCCTGCATTTTTGTTATCTCTTTCCACTACAAAACCAGTTTCCTGCCACAGTGCCTGTAGCTCTCTTCTGATGGCTGCAGATAATTGGTAGCCGCCGCAGTCTGCTGTCTGAGCCACAGTGGTTTTTGCATCTTGCTGGGACCTGCTGATAGGAGAAACAGACAGAGCTGCTGAGAGCTTTGGCGGAACACAGAGAGAGAGAATTGTTGGGTTTCTTCACAGACGAGACTTCCAAACTAGCATGGGATACTTTGAGTACTAAACTTTGTGGGCTTTGGCTGCATACATGCTATTATCCACAGGACCTGATTATGTCCAGTGATCGCCTCAACAGCACAACATTGAAGGATGCTGGATTAAAAGATTTTTTCTTGGTAAAAGGTATTGAAGTTTTGTTTTCATGCTGTGGGTTTGTTTGATGTTTGTAGATCCACTTCTGCAGTCCCTGCTCTGCGCCACTTCAGACTTTGTGTGTGTTTGATGTGTGTCTGTGTAATTATAAAACGAGTGTCTCGTAGGAGTTACATCTGCTTCAAGGTATACTTTCCAGGAAAGCCTCTCCACAAGTATGGAGAATTAAAAATAAACCTTGACTCATTTGTAGGCAGACCATGCACTGTGCAATTCTGATAGAGCTGGACCCTACAGGAGCAGAAATTCTTAACCAACTGGCACAGTGGGGGATTTGCCTCTCATTGCCCCTGCATTAAAATAATGTCATTTGAATTGTTTAGTGAGTCCTGTGTGGGCAAAAATACTTTTTGGCAATGTAAGCTTGTTGGGAGTTTTGAAGTTTTCAACTATCACTCTTCAGATATATCATTTTCAAAATATTTCCACCCCCCCTTTTGAAAGTGTGCTTTACTTACGAAATTCTCAGAGACCTACATACAGACTAACACTGGCTGACGTTTCTCAATGAAAAATAACTCCTGAGCTTTGTGTGTAAATCTGAGAAGGTCATCGGTGGTACCAGCACAATATTCAAAATGGGAGTCATTTCCTTTCCTATAATACAACTTCACTGTATAATTTCTTTGTATGGTATGACATGGCTGTCAATCTACTTTTACACCTGTACCATTTTTAAAAAAATATTTCCAGTATATCCAATTATAGATGGCGTTTCACTTGGTTGGTATGACTTTTTGGGTGGTTTTGATGAAGTGGTGATCGGGTGGTCCATAATGTTCAGTTTTTGAATGTGAACATGTTCTGCATTGTAGCTGAGTAGATAAAATCAGCATTCAACTGGTGACAATGGTACACAAGGAGTAGAGAACAGTGCTTGTATGAGCACTTAGCTTATAGTAGAACAGTGAACTGAAGAACATTGTGTGACTTGCTGTTAGACATCTATGATCCATGCACTTAGCAATGGCTATGATAATGAACTTGAATTTAAATGTACGAACATAGTTATCAAGTGCCAAATGTAATGGTAGTGTGCAAAAGGTCCATGATTAATTCTGCCAAAACTTCAGTAAAACCATGTTACATTATATTCATCCCTTCTTCCAAATGAACACTACATTTCCCTCTAGAATGCCTTAATATAACTTTCCCCATTGTTCTTAGGGATGTCATTTAACTTATACCCATCTTTTAGACCGCATCATAAATAATGGGAGCGCATGACACCATCACAGAAGAACTTTGTGCTTTTGCTGTTTTTATTGCTCGTTACAGTTCATACTCACACAGGGTGAGGTTTAGTTGGAAATTTACAGCAAATTTTCCAGACTTCAGCTTTATGGAACGCTTTGATGATCAAATGCCAATTCAGAGAACGGATGTGACTGCCTCTTCATAGAATCCTCCCTCGAGCCCTGGTAAATTTAGAAGAAGCGGGTGTTTTTGGCAGATATGTAAGATATGCCATTTCGTCCCTGTGAACTCTGAGTTCTAGGAAAGACTGAGTGCACTGTACTTTTTTTGTATGTCTGCCCAGAGTTTAATAATAAGGTGAATAATACAGTCATTGGCTTATTTCCTCTCTCTTTTTACCCTCACTCACCTCTTTTTTTTATTTCAGTCTCTCCTTTCTTTCTTTTCCTCGTTTTCATTAATTTCACCTTCTTTCATATAAGCATCTTGGCAATTTTGTAAAAGTTCATTGTTGAGATCTTTTAACTGATTTGCAAGTTTCTAGCCATCTGATGCTACACTGGATGTAAAAATATTATGACAATCCAAACAGCAGTGGATTGGTCAGACTACAGTAGTAGGTGACTGATGTTTTATGTGGCAGTCTTAACAATGGGTCCTGTTTTATAGTCACTGCTAATTCAAAACTAACAATCGAATTTGACGGAATGAGTTGGATAAATAACATTGCACAATGCTTTTACTGTTGAAAGATGGTATTACATGGGGTACTTTACAAAGTCTCTGGAAGACTATACCATTTAACCCCCACTTCCTGTGAACTCTCAGACTATTACTGGATTGCTGATGAGTAACTTGTTCTAGAGTTATATTTCTTATATTAGTAGCCTGCTATTATTATCTTGTCATAGCAGTAGTTCTGTTCTGTGTGTTTTGTTGAGGTTTTACATTCTACAGAAGGGCATTCCAATTGCCTGTAACATAATTGTTGTTGGCTTGACTTTATCAAGGATATCAATAGCGGGAAATCTCATCTTTCTATATACATCCTGCCACTGCAGAGAGTGTGCCGGTGCCAGTTTTACATGAGCAAATTTTGGATCAGATTCGACCTTTTCAACAAATTAAAGGGACATTCCAGACATCACACTAACTTCAGTGCACATGGTAGTGTTTAACCTGTCTGTTGCTTAGGTTTATGACATACAAATACATGCAAAGAATCATTTGGAATGTCTTACAAAAGCCCTTTTGTAAATAAAAGCAAATGTAAATTTTGCAAGAGGATGAGTGCAGATGAACTGGGTCCTTTTTAACTGAGACTATGCAATAAGATCTTTATTCACTATCTGGTAACTACTAACCTGCGTTGTTTTAATGTTGCGAGATCCAACCCTCATACCTTTTGAAGACTAAGAATTATAAAAACTAACAAATACTGCAACAAAAATACACTCTTGTATTTAAAGTGTCAGCATTATATTAATACATGTGCGTATATTTAACCATGTTCCCCCAAACTGCTTAATGATAAAGCAAATAACTACTTTTACCCTTCAGTAGTTTTGTTGTTTCTCATCAGACTTGTTTCCCTGGCTTAGTTTCCTGTCAACTAACATAAACAATGAATATGACTAGAAAAGTAGTTATAATGATTTTTCAGAGTAAGAAAATGTATTTTGTGTTCTCAAATTTGTTTAGGTTTATAAGTAACATTGGGGGTTATATATAAAGATGGTGCACACGGGCATAGTGCCAAATAGGCACTCTACTGGCATGTGCACCTATGTAAAAAGCAGACTTCTGACAAACTTAGCCTTCTGACCCACGGACTTAACCATCCTTCAGATTCCCTGGTGTCACGTGACCCTGGGCCAGCACTTCCGCCGGAGCTTCTGTGATGCAATGCGCATCACAGAAGCTCCGGCGGAAATGCTGGCCGCATTGGAGGGTCCAGGTTTCCTGCAGCACTGAGGAGGACCTGGATTCTAGTCTTATAGTCAGAACGCTATTTCAGGTCTGATTATAGGATGACCCTGAATATAATAAGAGGGGACTTTGCCTTATATTTGAGCAAATATTGCAACATACTTGATGAAGGTCCAGATTTGAAGAACTTTACAGTTGCTCTAAAACACTCCCTCATCCTATATAGTTAAAAAAAAATTATATAATTTGGCTGCGATGAGGAGCCAATTAAAAGCATTGAATACTCATGAGTGCAATTCAGGAGGTGCTCACGGTGCACAAAATGTAATTTGTGATGTCACACAAACACCACATGACCATTTCAATGCAGTGAGGCCGAGGGGTGGACACGGGAAGTTGCTATGCTGAGCAGAAGACGCCACTTGTTCTTGGCGCATGCATATTGCTGTTCAGAGCAACCGCTCCCTGTGCCCAAACAAGGGATTCCTAATTAATTCTCATAAACCACCTGTAGAATGTATTGGTTGTATGCACAACCAAGTGCATCAAAGTTACAGTGCTGTGTGCAGTGCCTTTTTTAGGCAGAATATATAATATTATTTGGACAATATAGATATACTATTAATTTGACAATAAAATTCTAAATTGGCTTAGGAGGAAGGGTTGAACACCAACATTTATTCATAGTGGACTTGTAGTGCATAATTTAATGATGTTATATCTAGGTACTGACCTTGTAGACATTTTGTGTATTCCTGCTTGTTGTTTATATTGTGTTTTGTTTTTCTTCTGTAACCAGCCTTTTTACAATTGTTAAATTAATTTGTCCTCATGTAGTCTCTGTGACCTGCTTTGCTCTTTTGCTTGTTTTAGTGTGTGATTTCCTCATCCTAATCTTTTTTTTTTCTTCATAGAAATTTGTACAAAGCCCTATATTGATATTTCTTCGAACAAACTGTTTTTGGCATTCAAAGTATTTTTGTTTCTCTAAATTAGGTGGACTTTAACTTTGGATATGGCTGTCCACACCTGTGCTATGTGCAATTTTCAATCAGCTTAACAAGCTCGGAGACCAGGCTGACCTGTAATAGGGAAGGTTAGATTAGTGATGTGAATATTTCCTTGTTTAGAGATGGGAAATTTTCCAGAATAGTTGAAATACATACTTTGGTTTCACTTCCTAAAATGATAGATGTTTGGTAATATATATATATATTTAAGAAAGTAATTTGTAATAATATATATATATATATATTGTAAATTACTTTCTCAAAGTTGTTGGAGATTTGAACTAAATACCCATTTACTTCTGCATAAATTACTACGTGATATCCAGTTTCTTCTCAATGTTGGGCCATATAAAAGCATTCACTGATCTATACATAAGGCAGTAGAGATCAGTCTTTGCTACGTTGTAAGAAAAGACCTCTAGTCATGGCTTGGGCACCAATGCTGTTCATAGCCGACGTGTATTTTCTTACAGACAAGTTACTAATATTCTATGGACCTTCATGAACAGTCAGTGGCGTAGCGTGGGTTGTCAGCACCCGGGGCAAGGCAAGTAATTTGCGCCCCCTAACCCGTGGATTTTAGCACTCGAGTCTCTTCTACTAGATTAGTTAAAGAAACCCTTACCCCCCAAGCACATGTATTGTTTGTTATGAAAATACTTATGTAATTAAAGTAAAATGCATCTAAATACAAGTTTATTTTCCAACACTTTATTGAGTGCGAACATGCATTACACACATTCTCCACATTTTCAGCAGGTCTATGAATACAAATATACACATGTAGTAACCTAGCATGGGCCATGCTATTATATGTCGTCTCACAACCATCGTAAACGACAAACAATATCAAGAAACAAAACTAAACATCAAAATGGAACCATACCCTGGAGATGATCCAAGACTGGGCTAGATGGAGCTAACTTCCTCAATCCTGTACCTCTAATGTTACCCCCCCCCCCCCCCACACACACACACACATATGCCATAATTGTTGTGCCATTCAGATGCCAGTAATATTGTGCCAGTCAGAGCCCAGTAATATTGTGCCAGTCAGAGCCTAGTAATATTGTGCCAGTCAGATGCCTGCAATATTGTGCCAGTCAGATGCCTGCAATATTGTGCCAGTCAGAGCCCAGTAATAATGTGCCAGTCAGATACCAGTAATATTGTGCCAGTCAGATACCAATAATATTGTGCCAGTCAGATACCAGGAATATTGTGCCTGTCAGAGCCCAGGAATATTGTGCCTGTCAGAGCCCAGGAATATGGTGCCTGTCAGAGCCCAGGAATATGGTGCCTGTCAGATGCCTGTAATATTATGCCAGTCAGATGCCTGTAATAGTGTGCAGTCAGAGGCCAGGAATATTGTGCCAGTCAGATGCCTGTAATATTGTGCCAGTCAGATGCCTGTAATATTATGCCAGTCAGATGCCTGTAATATTATGCCAGTCAGATGCCTGTAATATTATGCCAGTCAGATGCTTGTAATAGTGTGCCAGTCAGAGGCCAGGAATATTGTGCCAGTCAGAGGCCTGTAATATTGTGCCAGTCAGAGGCCTGTAATATTGTGCCAGTCAGATGCCTGTAATATTATGCCAGTCAGATGCCTGTAATATTGTGCCAGTCAGAGCCCAGTAATATAGTGCCAGCCAGATGCCTGTAATATTATGCCAGCCAGATGTCCAGTATTATTGTGCCAGCCAGATGCCCAGTAATATAGTGCCAGTCAGATGCCCAGTATTATTGTGCCAGTCAGATGCCCAGTATTATTGTGCCAGCCAGATGCCCAGTAATATAGTGCCAGTCAGATGCCCAGTATTATTGTGCCAGTCAGATGCCCAGTATTATTGTGCCAGCCAGATGCCCAGTAATATAGTGCCAGTCAGATGCCCAGTAATATAGTGCCAATCAGATGCCAAGTAATATAGTGCCAATCAGATGCCCAGTAATATAGTGCCAATCAGATGCCCAGTAATATAGTGCCAATCAGATGCCCAGTAATATTGTGCCAGATACCCAGTAATATAGTGCCATTCAGATACCCAGTAATATAGTGCCAATCAGATACCCAGTAATATAGTGCCAATCAGATACCCAGTAATATAGTGCCAATCAGATACCCAGTAATATAGTGCCAGTCAGATACCCAGTAATATTGTGCCAATCAGATGCCCAGTAATATAGTGCCATTCAGATACCCAGTAATATTGTGCCAATCAGATACCCAGTAATATAGTGCCAGTCAGATACCCAGTAATATTGTGCCAATCAGATGCCCAGTAATATTGTGCCAATCAGATACCCAGTAATATAGTGCCAGTCAGATGCCCAGTAATATTGTGCCAATCAGATGCCCAGTAATATTGTGCCAATCAGATACCCAGTAATATAGTGCCATTCAGATACCCAGTAATATAGTGCCAATCAGATACCCAGTAATATTGTGCCAATCAGATACCCAGTAATATAGTGCCAATCAGATACCCAGTAATATTGTGCCAATCAGATACCCAGTAATATAGTGCCAGTCAGATACCCAGTAATATTGTGCCAATCAGATGCCCAGTAATATTGTGCCAATCAGATACCCAGTAATATAGTGCCATTCAGATACCCAGTAATATAGTGCCAATCAGATACCCAGTAATATTGTGCCAATCAGATACCCAGTAATATAGTGCCAATCAGATACCCAGTAATATAGTGCCAATCAGATACCCAGTAATATTGTGCCAGTCAGATACCCAGTAATATAGTGCCAATCAGATTCCCAGTAATATTGTGCCAATCAGATACCCAGTAATATAGTGCCAATCAGATACCCAGTAATATAGTGCCAATCAGATACCCAGTAATATTGTGCCAGTCAGATACCCAGTAATATAGTGCCAATCAGATTCCCAGTAATATTGTGCCAATCAGATACCCAGTAATATAGTGCCAATCAGATACCCAGTAATATAGTGCCAATCAGATACCCAGTAATATTGTGCCAATCAGATGCCCAGTAATATAGTGCCAATCAGATACCCAGTAATATAGTGCCAATCAGATACCCAGTAATATTGTGCCAATCAGATACCCAGTAATATAGTGCCAATCAGATACCCAGTAATATTGTGCCAATCAGATGCCCAGTAATATAGTGCCAATCAGATACCCAGTAATATTGTGCCAATCAGATGCCCAGTAATATAGTGCGAGATACCCAGTAATATTGTGCCAATCAGATGCCCAGTAATATTGTGCCAATCAGATACCCAGTAATATTGTGCCAATCAGATGCCCAGTAATATAGTGCCAGTCAGATACCAGGAATATTGTGCCAGCCAGCCCCCCCCCCCCGTACTTACATGAAGCTGCTCCGTGTCCCCCGCCGGATGTCTCCTCCGTGCAGTCTTCCCTCTTGCACGGAGGAGGGAAGCAGACACCGGATGTGACGCGACGTCACATCCGGCGTCAGTTTTTTTTTTTTTTTTTTCCGGCCGTCGCATCCATCGGATGCGGCTTGCCGGAAAAAAGCGTTCACAAGCGCAATGCGCTGTGAACGCGGCAGCAAGGGCTGGGGGCCCACGGGACAGCTGCCTTGGGGCCCCCCAGGAGTAAATGGGCCCAGGGCAGCTGCCCCGTTTGCCCCGCGTTAAAGACGGCCCTGGCGGCCACGCGGCCGCATAGGGCTAGTGCGCCCCCCCAGATATTGCGCCCGGTGCGGCCGGCCCCCCCTGCACCCCCCACGCTACGCCACTGTGAACAGTAGTATCCTTGCCTATCCATACCTCAAAGTTAATACTTCTGCCCCCAAATCCGTTTTTGTATATATGTGTGTTTCACTGTTTGATAGCACCATTCAAACTCCATTGTAAAATAAACTGGTTAAATGAATGTATAATTTTCATATGCAGATGAATTTATAGGCTTCTCGGTGGTGAACTGTGTAACTGCTGTAGTTTTAGAACTTTTAGAATTTTATGAACAATGTAGAGATTATTTTAAATACTTTGTCACTTCAACACTTGTGTAAAAAAAAACAACAACTGTTCAAGACTCTATTTTAGACTTATTAAAGGCTTTGAATAAGTGCTTTATGTCGGGACCTAGTCTGTACTACACAAAAGTACTATTCTGCAACAAGCATATAGCTAAATAGTAAGGCCTCATTTTAATCATTTACATGCAAATAAATAGTGTGCATCAAGCTTTCATGCCAAAATGGGTCAGTGTGATTAGAGCAGACGCATGCATTTCAGTACAATGGCTTGTTTGTTTGTTTTTTTATTTTTAATATATAATTTTGGAGGAATGCCCTCTAATATTCAGTTCAGCTTTTACTGCTACCTTGGCATTGATTGCAATGCATGAAACCTTTCATTCTTTTTGCTAAAAGCGTAATTGACCTTGAAAAAAAGCATGTCTCCCATCTTTCCAGTAAAATGAATTTGTTTAGTTAACTGAAGAATGAACATAAAAAAAACACAAACATATGTGTTGTAATGCCACTGCTATTCTTTTTTTATTTGTTTTTATTAAAATGTAATTACAAGCTTGAGTCATTTGATATAGATAGATGTTATCCTTAAAGTGGAATTTTTTATTAAGTTTATATTTATTAATAGGGCATGACATTTGTCAATTTGTAACTTTCTTTTTTGTGAAGTTCTGCAGTTTTAAAAAAAAAATGTTTTTAATATAAGATTTGATCCTACCTTCTGTGTAATTTATTTTAAAAGGGATATTTTAAACTCATGTATGCTCCTAAAATAAAAAAATATTTGATGCAAGGGACGTTGAAAAACATAGGTATTATTATTTACCTCTGGAGCAGATGAAGCCTTTTCTGTGCAGATGTGTCTGACTGGAAACATTCTAGATAGGCACAGCCTGTTCAGTAAGCATCCCTCCCAGCACGTTGGGAGGGCTTCATCTTGGCCACACAAAAGAAAGGAGTGACTTGCAAATGTGGGTGTGCCAGACGCTCAAAATACTCTTGTGTACATGGGAGCATGTTCCATCACATACTTACACATTCACATTTAAATTTTCCTTTCTTTTCTCCAAAATCCCAGAAACCAGGAGAAAGACTAGAGGATGATAGGACAGGGATCTCAAATCAGGCATGACTTTTGGGAGGCACGAGTAAGGCATAATAGAGCTCATTACGATCTGTGGCGTTTCCTTTTAGCCACAACAGGGAGATCAAATCCTTCGGCAAAATCTCTAGTTCTACATTAAAGGGACACTAAACGTTTTTTTTCACTGGTGCTTCTAATATAGACGCACAAGTAAAAAGTTAGTTGTCCCTAGTATGAGGATGAACTGGCGCGTACTTTATCCTCTGACCGACAACTGCCATGCTTCCATAGGAAGCAGGCAGCCGTCTGGTCGGCGACTGTCTCTCTCTGCTAGCGCAGAGAGACCCTTTGCTTTTGCAGGGGGGACCTTAACTAGGTCCCCCCTGCTGATCCCATGCAAAAAGAGGGTCTCTTTCTGTGCTAGCAACGAGAGACCCTCTCATTCGGCTGTCAGAGTGCTCTGATTGGCTGTGCGCGTGCTTACCATTGTCAGCACGCGACAACCAGGAACTACTGTGTCTCGCATGTGAGACAGCAGTTAGTAAAACCGCGTGTATCTATTAAGATACATGTCGGGTTTACTTACAAGTCCCGGGAAATGTTTTGTTTAACCCTTGCTTCCTTCAAGGAAGCAAGGGTTAAACAATGTTTAATGCTCCTTTAAACAGGAATCAGCAACACTTATTTTATAAACTAAGCTAGAATAGTAAGTACTACTACAGAGCTGGGTTTTGTTAAACATGTTTAAGATCTGCTAGCGTCTGCGGCTCTCTGCCAAAGGGTCTTTGGATGTAAACCCAGTGATGAAGAGGTTATTGGCTGTAAAACAATATGGAAATTATTGGCATTAGTAGTGGAAGTGGAAAAATTCTCCAACATGTGTATGTTTCCAAATCTGCTATTGATGTCTGCTTCTTGCAGTATATTTGTCAGTTTGTTAAATACCCCACTAGGCTTTTAATTCTAGAATAAGAAATGTATTAAAGTATAACGTGTCTAAATATACAGAGTCATTGGAATTTGAAAGACACCATTTGATGTAAATAATGTCATCAAAACTGAAGATGTTGACAGCTTTTGCCTAACTAATTAGCAGAAATATATTTGGCAGAAGATTACCATAATGTGCAATGTTCCTTAAAAGTTTGGGAAGCAAAGAAAGGCATGTGCTTCTGTATAAATTGCCAAAAAAAACATTTTTGAGAACATTATGAGAATATTTCATAAAAGGAATTTAGGGACAAGCATTTGGGCAGAGTTGGATGCTTAGGTGCTGCTCTATTATTTGGGAATTATAGTACAACATTGGACCACAGGATGTATCTGAGACATAATTTACTTTTCTATATGCTGTTACCTATATTTTCAGGCAGCCCTTTGAGCTTAAAATTGATAACCTGCCTCTGTGCTTTCTTTTCTACACCTAATCAGTTATTATTTTCTTTTGTTATACAGCTGAGCTGGAGTTTGTCCAGATAATTATCATAATCGTTGTTATAACAGTGATGGTGGTGGTGATTATCTGCCTTCTGAATCATTATAAACTGTCAACGTGGTCCTTCATTAACAGACAAAGCCAAAGCAGACGACAAGAGGAAACATTACAACCGGTGAGTCCCTTTTTAACTTATACTGTCTATGTGCTGTTTTTCACATTGTAGTCTAACCTGTTTTTCTGCACCTGTTGCACTTTAGTTCCTGTTGTCCTGAAGATCAAAACTTTGGGTACTCCAAAAAATATACATTCCCCCGGCATGTTAATTAGGGTTAGTGCTAAAGATATATTAAAAAAATAAACTATATATAAAATATCGACTATATTAATATATATAAACAGTATATATCTATCCCACCAATTGTTGGTGACTTGCTCTCTCTTGCTCCATAAAGCAATACTCTGTCAAATTCCTTGGTTTTTCATGTTGGAGCAGGGTTATAGTATTGTCAGTGTGACTGTGTCCTCCTGACAGTGCACTTGTAATGCGGCCACTGGCAACGAGGTTCCTCTGTGAAAGGAGACATGTGTAATGTATGACCCAGACAGCTCAGTAAGCATTGCTCCATCGCTCTGCAGGCAGAGTGAGAGGCGTAGCTGCAAGAGGCAGTCAGCTTTCATTAGAGGATGCACTAGGTCTTTTTGTTGCTCTGGGGCTGTCATTCTGGTGGAAGTCCTTTTTTGGATCTTTTAATAAATATGTAACTTTTTTTCATCTACATACAGGCATTTCAGGACAACTTCCTTTAAAAAAAAAAAAAAAAATAGCATTACATTACAAATTGAAATCTATGATTTATTAAGAGACAATGTTAGGGATTTCAAACCTAAACATTGATAGAGCAGCACAATTCAGGGTCTAAATTATGACCCCTTTTTAAATGGTACACTATACCCCTTTTATTATACAGGTGAGTAAGGAGAAAATGCGTTAGGAAATATAGAGCTAATAATTGTAAGCAATAATATAGTTGGTATATTTTAACTTGTGTTAATGTTGGTCATTTTAATCCTGTGTAATATGGATAGTCTTTTACTTTTTTTTTTTACATGTGTTTATTTTATATTATGAGACAGTTTGCACTAGAATTCTGCTTCCTGTAATATTTGAAAAGAAAGACCTTTAAGGAAAGGACCATGCTCTAGATCTATAAAATACTGTCTGGCTAGCATGGCCAGCTGGCAAGCTGGACATGTTCCCCAAAGATATTTTATGTGACTAACGCATTCCATTTTGAGACTTACTCATACTTTTACTTGCTGATCAGTTATGCAATGTAAAAAGTATGCAGTCTTTTCAAGACATTATCCTTGTATAAAAAAAAGTGCACTTTTTTCACATTTTAATGGCTTTTTGAGTACTTGTTCATTTCTTAAAAGGGAATGAAACCTTTGTCTTATAGAAAGGTGGGCTGCTGCACACTTTATTCTTTTTGTCTTTTTTCGAATTTGATCTATTTTTTAACATATACATAATTATTAAGAATAATAATGTATCTGAGTAAAAAGTAATTGTTCTGTAAATACAAAGAAATAATCCTGTACAATACCATCACAGATTGAAGCTCTGATATATACGCAGTTCCTGGATACAAATATTGTGACACATAATTGGTCAATCTATACATGATTGAAGTTTTAAAGTAACAGGATCCAATATCTTTGAGGGATGTAGTATATTCTACAAAAAACGGGTGATGTTTTAATGGGCAGAATCTTTGTCATCATTAAGGTGTGTCATTCTTTTATCATTGTGACTCCAATAAATGCATATTTCCACAACTTGGAGTCTATCTTGCAATATTATTCCAGAGTTGCACTACTATGCTAACACTTGGTGGCAAATGTATAGTTCATATTCACCTAGCCTGATTAATAGTGTATTTTTATTAACACTTGTCAAAAGCGTGAGATAATTCCTCATAGTCATATGAGGTTTTAGTCTGTACACACACTTCCTTTGCTAAATACATAGCTGGGAGCTTAAATTTTTATCTTGGTATGTTTTGAGTTTCTTGAACTTCTTAAGACCAGGGGTAGGCAAACACCTCTGTGTATAGCTTAACATTCATTTGAATGCAACCGTGCAGTAAGAAGTGTGTCCAACTTAAAATTCTGACAACTAGATTTTTCTTTAACCACTTCATGACAATGCAATGCTTTGGTCACAATGCCCGTACATGTACGGGCTGCCTTTAAAATAGAGCAATTGCTGCATTTGGGCTTTCCTGGAGTGAATGCTATCCAGGAAAGCAAAAAAAAAAAAAATAAACTGCCGCCAAGACCATCTTAAAGTCACAGGCCATTGACAAGTGTCACTGACCTGTCAATCACATCCCCCTCACCCTATGCAAATCAGGTGAGAGGTGTTTCAGGTTGCCTCTGAGTGAGACAAGTCTGAAACACCCAGAAAACGGGATGTCTTCGCCTGCAACATCTGAGACAGGCTGTCTCAGCCATTGCAGGGAATATTGTTATATGTCATGCGGTATAACACAATCCATTGCCATCCTCCCCCAAATTTGGTGGGAGAGATGGGGTAAGTTGATCCTGGTTGCCTTAACAGTTAGACAGACCAGGATCAACCATTATTTTTTGCATTTATTAATGTGATCACATTGATCACATGTAATAAATGCAGAAAATACAGTAAATGACTGTCAGTGCTGTATGAAATATTGATTGTCAAAATCTTCCCTCTCTCAATGACACATTTCTATCTTTTGTCACACACAGAGAGAGAGAGAGGCAAAAAATATACTGTGTCCCACAAAAATGGAAAGCCGCCACTTTAAAAAAAAAACAAAAAACAATATATTATATATGATTATTCATTTAAAAAGCAAGCTTGAACTTTAATTTAAATGCACACATAGCTAAAGTAGAAAAAAAAGCTATTGTCCACAATGGACATCAAAACAAGCAAAATCATTGTCCTTACGGGGTTAAAAAGTGATGTATATATCATCTTCTAAATAAGCTACATAGGCCACACAGAGAACAAATCAAACAAACATTAACCAAACCAGTACAAGGAATTGACAAATCTTGCTAGAGCTTAACTAATGAGTGTGTGCATGTCAACAGCAAAATAGCATTGGGTTTACATCCTAAAGCAATATTCCTAGAAAGAAAGTGTTTATGTATGTGTAATTTACTCTTGAGTATTCAAAGTCTGTCTGCAAGGGTAATGCATCCATCACTGAAGCACATGGTGACAGCTTGGACTAGGTATGGATGGTTAGTTTGTTAATCATTATGGCTTTGGTGCCATCTGCTGGTTGGTTGGATTAGCTACATTTATTGGTTCAGATTGACTTCTTGATGTGTTGAGACATTACTGACCAGAAAATGCACATGAGAAAACTGCATTAAAATTGATAGTATATTCTCATGATCCCTATAAATGTAGACTTTTGTCTGAATAAACTACATTTAAACTTGTTTTGAACAGCTTTGTCTTACTGCTAAATAAGCAAACGTTTTGTCTATGGCTAACCAGCCATTTCATTTTTTACCATTACTATAAATAAGAAATCTAAGATCTAATTCTAAATCTATAATAACTATACTGCAGCATATTTTCACATGTCTAATGGTTATTATCATTTATTATTGGTTGTTATTCACTATAATAATTGTATATATTTTTTTAACTATATTTTGATACATAGGGCGGGCAAGCGGTTTGTATAATTTGTCCGTTTTGGGGTTTCAGCATCCTAATTATTAGTGTCTACCCTGCTCAATTCTTATCCGACTACAATTAAGGGCACAAGATAAGCCTTTCTGTTTGTTCTTTAGGAAGTATATTCTGCTTCTAAATAAAGTATTGCAACAATGGAAAAAACATAAACTTGAGTTATAAATGTATATGTAAAAATCCTTTTCATATTTCCCTGACATGCATGAACTCAGTTCTGAATATAATCTCTTACTGTGAATTTATAGCTTGGAAGAAAGATGTGACACTGGATATTATAGAAACATATATATATATAGGGAATCAACACAGTAAAGGAGGGGAGTACTGTATTTGCTCGAATATAAGACGAGGTTTTTTTCAGAGCAAATGCTCTTACATTCGAGGTCGTCTTATAATCTGACCTCAAATTGAGGTCAGACTATAAGACAGGGATCCAGGTCCCCAGCAGAGTTGCAGGGGACCTGGATCCCCCTCTCTAACAGCAGGGGATGCCTGTGCGATGAGCGCAGCCTCCCCCTGCTGCCGCCCGGTACGAACGCCGGGACTTCTATGATGAAGCCGGGTACTTCCGGCTTCGTCACAGAAGTCCCGGCGGTCATGCCGGGCGGTAGCAGGGGAGGTGTGCGCTTATCGCGCAGACATCCTCCGCTGCCCCGCTAGCCACCAGGGAGAATCGGGCAGCTGGGGATCGTGCAGACACCCTCCATGCTGCCCGACACGGCAGTCTAATATGACGGACCCCCACTAGCCACCAGGGAACGAAACCAGGTGAGGGGGAGGGGGGAGGAGACACAGACAGACAGGGGGGGGGGGGAGACACTGACAGACAAGGGGAGGGAGGGGGGAGACACAGACAAGGGGAGGGGGACAAGAGAAAATGGGGGGACTGAGAGAAAAGGGGAGGGGGGATAGATAGAGACAATGGGAGGGGGATAAAGATAGACAAGGGGAGGGGGGAGACAGACAAGGGGAGGGGGGGAGAGAGAGAGACAACGCTGGGGGGAGAGAGACAGCTGGGGGAGGGGTAGAGAGGCCACATTGGCACATAAAAGGAAATAAAAACAAGAAATGCATTTGTATAATATACATTTTTTTATTAAATATTAAAAATAAATTTACATATATACAAGTTAAAAAAAAATCCCTATAGGGTAGTCTTATATTCAGGCTTTTAGTTTTTTTCCTAAAGGAATATACACATTTTGGGGGGTCGTCTTATAATCAGGGTCGTCTTATAATCGAGCAAATACGGTATATTTAAAAGAAGAAGGTCTATCTAAAAAGTATATAGCTTTAAATTAGAGGGGCAAAGGTTCAAAATTATCAGGAAATATTGCTTTACTGAGAGGGTAGTGGATGCATGGATAGCCTTCCAGCGGAAGTGGTACAGATAAACACAGTGAAGGCGTGCATGGAATAGGCAAAATGCTATCTTAGATATATGGTAAGGTGAGAGACTAATGAAAGTATTCAGAAAATCGTCCAGAGACACATGCTATGTTTCTATGAAGTCTCACGATTTACCTTGGCAAATCCGTCTTTATTTAGATTCAGTGTAAAATATAAAATATTGAAAATTGTTTTAGGACTAGAAATGTTCCATTATCCTGATACAAATGTTTGAAACTAATAATGTGGCATGCTGATTACTTCATCCTGTAGTTTTTCTAGATACTGATAGAAGACATACTCTGTTACATATTTGGACCAAAAAGAGCTATGTGCATGTGGCCTTTGCAATACTCCTTGCCTGACCTTTAATGGTTTCATGTTGATGTAACCTCTATTAGTAGTGGGGTTAATAAGAAGTCTTTCCAGAGAGTGATAACTTGTATGAGTAATATTCTTCTTTTCCCCCCTCTCTTTTAGGAAGGGTGTTTGTGGCCATCTGATAACTTGGTTCAACGCCAGGGTGCTTCAGAGGTATGACATAACCTCTATTTTCTAATTTTTTGGGGGGACTGAGAATATCTTACCCAAATTCTTACTCTTCCTAGGCAGTGGGGTTATTACATCTGTTCTAAAATATTCTATGGATTTGATGTTGAATGTGTGCCGTTTATGGGAAAAGAACATGGCACTAAACCTGAATTTTAATCTTGTACCTGAATTGTCTTCCTTCATGGGACATTTTCACCGGTACATGCCATTATGTGTAACACACTGATAATAAAAAATGCTGAAAATATGATTTACTTTGTAACACTAATCCAAAGAAATGAAATATCCTGTCATGTTCCAGTCAATGTGTGATTATAGTACAGTAAGTCTGTTGGTACTTGATTATATTTTACATTAACTTTTTGCCATTGATTAAAACCATTATGCTCTCATTTAGATCATGTATGCACCAAGGTCAAGAGACAGATTCATGGCACCTTCCTTTATGCAGAGAGACCGTTTCAGTCGCTTCCAGCCAACTTATCCTTACGTACAGCATGAAATTGACCTTCCACCTACCATATCTCTCTCCGACGGAGAGGAGCCTCCACCGTACCAGGGGCCATGTACACTGCAACTGCGGGACCCAGAGCAACAAATGGAACTAAACCGAGAATCTGTCAGGGCACCTCCAAACAGAACCATTTTTGACAGTGATTTAATAGATATTTCAATGTATAATGGGGGCCCTTGCCCGCCAAGCAGCAATTCGGGTATCAGTGCAACCAACTATAGCAGCAATGGCAGAATGGAAGGCCCACCACCAACATACAATGAAGTTATGGGACATTATCCAGGCTCATCTTATTTCCACCACCAGCAAAACACCTCTCCTTCATCTCGGAGAGGCAGCAGAATTCATTTTCAGCAGAACAATTCAGAGAGCACAATAGTCCCAACGAATGGAAAAGACAAGCAGTCAGGAAACCTTGTCTGAGTCCTTCTATTGGATCTGAAGCAAAGGAAATGGTCATCACAGGCTGACTTCCTCCTTTTCTCTGGTACACAATGCTGTTGAGTTTCAAGTGGTACAATTTAGTTAAACCAAATGCACATGTTACTGTATGCCTGTTCTGATTCCACTCAGATGAATGCATGCAATTGGATAGAATTTGAAACACTTTCTTTCTGTGTGACCTACAATTCTTATTCAGGAAGAATCTTTTTTTTTTTTTCTTTTCTTTATGTTAACCTATTTGAGTTATTTAAATTTTGAAAGGACTTAGCACACAATTCAAGCTTGCAGAGCCTTTTTTATACTTACATTAAGGCAGTGACAAAAAAAAGCAAATACATGTTAATTTAGAAATGCTGAGCGGTGAAGGAGATGGCCAGTCTTTTTTTATAATTTTTTTTTTTTTTTTTAATAACGACAATTTTAGTGTTCATTATTTTCTAAGACTCCGTATTCCTTTTTGTTATGTGCCAATATATAACGTTGGATTGTATGTGTGGACGTAGGGAATGAATGCAAGGAATGATAATCCTGTATAGAGATAGAAAAAAAAAGTTGCACTAACTAATTGTTCAGAATATATATGAGGGAACGGTATTTGTTATAACACTATATTCAACTTTTGTAAAAATTAAACCAAACAAACAAACAAAAAAACATCCACAAACTGCCCTGAAAGATCTATGAAGATTCAGATAATCGAAACATTGCCATGGAGAATTATGTTAGGGCTTGCAAAGTCCTCCTTATGCACTAAGCCAAGCTGGGTAGCAGTGGTCTTCTGGCTATTGTTGGACTACAAGATCAAATATGTGGCTGGCTAAATCTGATGAAATTTGAAGTCCAATAACAGTTTAAGGGCTACTTATCCCCAGTCTTGCACTATACTGTTACCAGCTCAGTGGACACCTCTATCAATTTGGAATTTGTGAAATGTCCTGCTAAAATGTCTACTATTGCACAAATACACCTAAAAGTGTGAGAGTCTTTGGATGGAAGAGGACACATTTTTTAGTTCTTTTCCTGCTTTAATTCTTGACATAAACCTAGAAGCATATCCGATACATTTTGCAATAATGTTGACTTTGTGAAAGAAGTAGGCCTTTATCTTATATAATATTACGAAAATGGATATTATGTTGTTTCCCTGGTCTCCAAGTCCTCACTCAGGTTGTCTAAAACAGTAGTGATGATTTAACTATGAGGGCTGAACAAACCTGGCTCCTCTATGCGCTTCAAATAATATGATATTCTAAGTTCATATTTAGCACTAATGTGTTTATTATGAGATACATCTGAGAGCATTTTTACTTTTTCGATTAGTCCTGGTAAAGGGCCTGGTGGGTAAATATAAAATATTCAAAATTCTAATCTTGCTGCTGTGTATGTGTTTACAGGTGTTTATTGCGCATGTGCTATGTTCTGCCTGACCACACAAGATATTTCCCCTTATGTTATATTTTATTACAAATAGCATTTGTTAATTGGTCATGCAGTGAACAGCAATTCATATTCTACTACAAGTTAATTATTTAATGTAGTAGATTAAATCTGTCTTACTGCTTAAAAAAGTATGATGAAAAATATTATTGAACACTTTTTTATATAAAAATATACAAAGTTTTTGAAAATATCAAATAATTAATATCTTATTTTTTCCCCTGTGAAAATTGGCAATTTTGATGAATTGGGATATCAGACAAAAAAGTGCACCAAAGGTGCTACAGACTCCACTTGTTGGCAAGGAATATTTGGTAAAGGACATATTAGTCGTGAGGTGAAGCAGAGTGGGTGCTCTAATCCGTAGATTAACAGCTTTCACTGAAATCATAGAGAAAAATGCACCGTATGATTCTTCACCATTGAAAAATCCTTTTAATAAAGTGAGAAGTCTATGATTAAGCCTAAACTCGTAAGTCATGTCTTTCTTCCCTTCACATTTTTATGCAGTTCTGTCGTATTCTCACTTTATTAAAAGGATTTTTAAATTATGAAGGATCGTGGAGTGCATTTTTTTCTCTGTTTTCAATATTTAAAGAGTTCCCATCATATATGTAATGATATTTGTATCATACTTTTGACTACATATATTAAGTGACAAGACACAGATTCTATCTATTTAAGCTTTACCATAGGGGAAGGAAACCACCCCTAAATGGTTAATATTTGTCAATTAACTTTATTCTTTGCTGTGGCTGCTCCATTTGGACATGGATTTTCATTTTAGCTTAATATCACAGTAAATTTCTAATGCAAGTCTTTCCCTTATACAAATGTTGGCGTATTATAGATTGCAAACTTCACAAAACATGCAATACACATACCATCCCAGATTCTATTATCATATAATAATAAAAGTGGTGTTTGTATGAGCTTTAATCTTTGTATAATTTGCTCAACTTGGAAATGGTCTGAAATGATCACAGGCCTCATTTCAAATTTAGCACTGAAATCCTGACATGTCCTCTATAGTGACTTCAAGATTATATTCTTTAATATGCTGAACATTTACTGGTGCACTTAGGAGAAATAAAACATGAAAGTGTAAGCAACTTTGTTGTATTTTAAGTTCTGATGGGAAATTGCCTGCTAAGGTGCAGAATGTAGACTGTAATGGTTTAGAATATTCTGGTTGAATTATATTTAGTGTATTGCTTGCTTAGAGTATTTGACGGAACCGTTGTCACACCATGAGAAACAAATTGTAACTGAGGGACCTGTTATAGCAGTGATTTAATTTATTTTTTACCAGAGATCACCTCTTCAGACACATATAGAAAGCTGCTGTTTGTGTACTTACCGTGCCCAAAAGCAATACATTGCTCAGGACTGTCAGGGATTTCCATTTTATAGAAGGAAGTTAAATGTCCAGGAGTGCATAAATTAACATATACCGGTACATATTATTTATTAACACGTTGAGGGCCAGAAGGTTTGGCTAAGTTGAACAGCATCAGTGTTATTCTTTATTCTTGTCAGCAAAAGCCATAATTTATGTCTAAATCCTAAGAAAAAATTATTTGGGTTTGTTTATCCTTCCCTTCCACCCATACGATAAAACGAAAAAAGCCTCATGTGAGTGTAAAACTGACACAAAATATTCTGTGCCCAAGATACAAACAAAACCCTTGAGCAAATCTTGGTGTTTCTTGGTGTCATGGCAAGAATGCTGCAGTACTTTAATGTTTGTTGCTTTTTCTAGTTGACATAGCGAGGGTGTAAAAATACAGGATCAAATAGTAGTAGCTTCTAAAATACTAGTGCTTCTTCCATCCAATTACTCTCTACCTTCTTACTATGTTACCAGTTTCAGACCGTTATAGAAGAATTCTTAAACCTCCACAAGAGCACAAAATACAAGAAAATGCATGCTGAATACCATTTATCCTATTTTTAGAGTCAGTTACATTTTTATTGAAGGGCTCTTTTAACCATTTCACTGCCAAAGAACCCCACAGCTCATTACAGGGAGATGACCTCAAGCACCCCCTGTGTCACTGTTGGACTCCTTATCTGGCTTGTAGCTACAGCGTAAATAAATTCATACCATGTGGTGTAATGCTCTGTTTTTGGGTCCTTTGGTAGCAAAGGGGTTAACAGTTGTGTTATGTGTTTATCCACTTTACCCATCTGTTCATTGCTTTGGTGGGGGGGGGGGGGGGGGGGGGACAAATTGAGACCATTTGGTACCCTCAACAGATATATTTGCCATAATGTATTTTAGGTTAACTTTTTCAACATATGAGTACAATAAACTATGATGACCAGATATTGCCTTTAATGGGGGCACTTCTAGGAAATTAGTACTACAGGGCAGCATTGAAATCACCTGTCATGCTTGATATATTTTTGTATATGTGTCTCCCATCTGAGGGTAAATCCATTTACACTGTGACAATGGAGAAGCCTTGCATTATAACGAACAGTAGGGACTGCCTAAATAGAACTGCAAAGTACTATGGGATTTTTTTTTCCTGCACACATAATTCATAGACAAAAAACAAATCACACACTCTACAATGTTTTTCAGTGCAACACTTTATTGGAGAACTTAACGTGACCTCTCCATTACATTAATGTTACAATGATTCCCCCTATTTTATTATACAAAAACAGCAACACGTGCAAATGTTTCATGTTGGCTGTGATTTTGCTGTTGGCTAAACTGCTGCTATTGCCGCTGCTGCCACCGCCGCCATGTTTAAAGTGTGAGATTTCTTAAAGTAATTTGGTATGTGCTAGAATTGTGATATTGATACCACATGCTTTTCCTTTGCTCTATTTGTGCTTTTTTCCCCTTTTGTGTTGTGATGTATTTTGTGTACAAAAAGATGTGCATGTTTGCTAGAGAAACATGTTGAGCCTTGCGTTCTGAACACAGGAAGCCATGTTGTACTCAGTCACCTTTGCTGTGCCTCACTTGTGTACGGTGCTTTGAGTTGAGAATCACATAACTTCTATTATGTTGTATTTTTTGTAAGATGTTGTACATAACTTGAAGATATTATGCACATATCCTACCCAATGGGTAGAACAAAAATATCCATTGTTAATACTGTAATTAATGTATAGCTGATACCAATTTTAACAAAATGGCATAGATTTTGTGAAATGCCTAACATGTCTCTAGTCCTTTTTTGTAAGAAGATTTGCAAACGAATGAGTTCAAATGACAGAAATCTATGTATTTTATTTTCCTATTAAATATCAATATATCACACAGGGGTGGTGGGGGTGTGATGGGAAAGAACAAATCTACATTTTTAGATAACCTCTTTATATCATTCTGAAAGTGAAAGTTTGAATGTTTTTCATTTCTTCCAACATGATTTTAATGTCTCATGGAAATTTTGTCAAATTTATTGTTACTGTGTTGGACCAGTATTATTCTTGCATGATGTTCAAGAATTTTTTTATTATTATTTTTGTAACCTCTCTTGCCTAAACGGTATTAATAAAAGCATCAATTAATATAAAAAAAATAGTTCTTCAAATTAAAATTTACAAAAATTGTAAAAAAAAATAAATATATATATATATTTTAAGCACCCATACTAGAAGCAGTATTTAGCTTCCCACTATAAGGGATGTTAATTTTTATGTATTTTTCTTATTTTTTTTTTAAATGTAAATCTCAATTTCACAAGAGGATCTTGTTGCCCTGACATGGAATCAGATTAAAAATAAATCAGATTTAAAAAATAAGCAATCGGCCTCGAGCTGTCATGGGGTGAAAATGTTTTTCAAGTATTGTTTTAACTATCAATTTACACTTTTTAATATTGTTTTAAAGAACAAGTTTGTTTTGTTAAGTGCTAGATCATTTTCTTGTCTAGTTCTATATCTGCGTACAGTAAGCATCTTAAATTTATCTATAGTGGACAGAAGAGACCACCAAGTCATGGCCACAATAATAAAATAAACTATTTTTCATATTACTCCATTATATGTTATTAAAGTGGACCTTTCTCTGCAAAGCTAAGTTAGATTTTTTGCAGAGTTTTTATGTTTTCTACTCCTGACAATACCAGGGTAAGCAGATTTTGACCAGAAGATAAATCTGCTAAATGTTTTGTGGTCTTCAAGAATGTGTAAATGCTTTTTGTATTGAAGGGTCCACTTTAATATGTAATGTTGTCATTTTGAAATCTATATGCAGAACTTTGTGTTATACATATGTAATATGAAGCACACATATAAACACAATATACATGGTCTGTTGCAATTATTTCCTACTCTTAATTTTGGGCATAGCCCGCATAGTTTTTGATACCTTATATAAGACCTGTTCTCATTTAGAGTCAGTGTGCCAAACATCTGTACAGAAATGCCCAGGTCTCTCTTATACCTTATAAAGATACGACTTAAACAAGATCCTGCATAGACTCTGTTGACTAACACATTAGTTTGGACCAAGAGTCTGTGTGCCATACATCATCTGCGCATGAATCCCCAGCTCTCTTTTATAAAGAGAACAGCTTATAAACAGGAATCCACCCAGCTTAATTTTTACGACATAATTTTCATTGAAACGGATCCTGCTTTAACTCTCTGAGCACCAATAAACTGAACAAAAAATTGGTTTGGACCAACTGTATTCCAATTACAGCTCCACCTTTTCACTAGGCTTGTAGGCAACGAGGCAGGAAAGGTTGTGAGGATTATTTACTGTTTGAGTCTCCTCCAAGCACTTATCAGAAGCACTTGACATTAATAATCATAGCACTTGTTTTTGTTTGTTTTTTAGCTCTGTAACAACAAAATTGTTATATTTTGGTTATAACACAAAAACTTATATATATCACTGAAGTGTCCACTAAGAACCGGCAACTGAGATGGAACAAACAGACAGCGTCAAACTGTGTGATAAAAGTGCAAAAAAGGAGATGCTTCCAGCGCACAGTGCATGGACAACTTGAATGATCAATATAAAAATGCCTTTATTGTGATGGATGATATAGCAAAAAAGTGATATTAGGTAGTGCAAATATAAATGAAATATAAATGGATAACCAACCGTGTCAGTGTCATCACACCCAGAAGTCCTGACCAGCCCCAAGGCGTACGGAGAGCTGATTGTCGAAAAGGGCTTGTTGCTTCACAAGGTTTCATCTATGAACTTTGTTTTATATTGTAGATTTTACTGTGAACATCTTTTACCTTGATGTCAGTTCGTCTATTTGGAGAATAAATTGGCAAACCCAGACTGGGTAGACCTTTCGTCCCCTCACCACCGGACACAGCATTCCAGAGTGAGTGGGGGAAAGTATATTATCCAAAGTGCAGATTCCATGCTCCTAGGAGCTGTGTTTGTGAGTGCATAACCCTATCATTATATCTGTACTCTGCTCAACTCATTTGAAGTACATATTGCACTAGGTTTTCTGTTTATTTAATTTTTTAGGTTAATACAGCACAAGAGGATTGTTCCCGTGCTAAGTATTATCAATTGTTTATCACAATAATGTTATATATTTTAATTTTCACAGTATTGTAATATATGTTCTTATCTGCCGACACATTCTATGTTTCTATATTTCATTTATTTTTGCACTACCGAATATCACATTTTTTTTTTGCTATATAGTTGGTCACCAGAAGGGCATTTTTATATTGATCATTCAAGTGTGCTGGAAGCATCTCTTATATTTTGGTGGGCCTATATTATTTATCTTCATGTTAACAACTTGATGAGGGTTCCATTGTATGGCATTTCATACTTGAAAATTTTTCCCTCCATATAATTAGAAATGTGCAAATTTTCTATGAACATGATGATAAACCCTTTGCACGCATACATATATTACCCTGATTCAAGACTTAACTGTGTATCATTAACATGGCACAATCTTTGCAAATATTCCAGTCAGATGCCTGGTGTACAGGAATAAACTTATACAGAACCAGAATACCATATTTCTTTCCCTGACGAGTCCCTACTTTTATTATGTTATCTTTAATTAGTGGTTGAAGTTACTGTATTTTATCTACTACGCTATTGTTAATATTAAAGAAGTAACCATACTCTTACAAGCTATTCTACATCATGTTACATAGCTAAATAGATTTACCCCTATATATCAAACAATAACCCCATTTAGAATAGAACTTCCAGTTTCACTAGCAGAAGTTGCTATGATGTTGTTGTACTAAAGCAGAAGCAGATTTAGGTGTGAGGGGAAATACTTGATAAGATTTGTGTAACCGTTTTTTGTTTGTTTTTTGCGTTTGAGGGAAAAGGTGTAATTTCTTAAATATGAATGTCTGCGGCAATTCTGGTAATTATTCATCTTTTTTAACCAAAATGTCAGTTAGCGCTTTAATCACTATGTTAATTTATTGTGTTTTGTTGGTAAAGTGTGAGATTCTGTGTACACTAAATGAATTTTGATTTGTCTTAACAAAACAGTATTATGTATATTTAAGAAGTATGATGAAATAAAGTAGCTTTTACATTATAAATGATTTTCTTAAAGACATTCTTTGGACCAAACAAGACCTTAAAATTGTTCATTCTGCTTTGCACATTATCGCTCGTTGCGGTGCATTCAAATTTGCTTGAAACAATTCTGTTTCTTTTACAGACATCTGATTTGTAAAGATTTGGATCAGTCATATAACATTTACTTGGCTATAATTAGAGTATAAGTCTGATCAGTACATTAAAAGAAAAATAATCCTCCAGACCTTGTCACCTATATGTGGGTGGTATAGATATATGAACACCTATCATGCTGGTGAGCATATGCATGCACCCATAATACTTACTTTTTTGTTCATTTTGTCCCATGGTTGATGTGTGGATCTTAAAGTAAAAATGTTACCATATTATTATTTGCAGTGTAAATAAAGAGTATTAATGTATAAGTTAAGATATGTTTTTTCAGTATGTCTTTGCTGTCTCTGTTTCATGATATTGCTTTTTAGCATCATATGCAAATTACAAATCTCCATTGTAGCTACTTATTTTCATATGGTGCTCTAAGGTAATGTAACAAATGGGATAATGCACATGAGACACCTGACACATGATTATTCTATTCTAAGCATTTGTAGTTCATTTTATTACTACCATTTGTAAAACTACATTTATTCTCTACCTTCACGCTGCAAGTAATGTGTGGCGAGTCATTTTAAAGTTTATTACGTCCCTCTAGCTTAAAAATAACCCATATTGATTTTTATGTTTACTAAATGCGTTCATGGTTCCCAGTTATTGCTTTTCAATGACATGAAAAAGTTTGCGAACACTGCCGGAGCACATTTGCATGTGTGACATTATTTATATATTGAGAAAACAGACAGTAGACTTAATCTATACAAATAACATTTTTTTTACAGGATGTATGGCTCAAGATCTGTGCTCTACCTAAACAAACCATGTCATCTTTGGGTGATAGTCACTTTAAACTGCCATTTAAGCTACTTTATACTCAGTAGGTTTGATGCCCAGAAGGTAAAATGGTATCCAATATATTTAGTTACTGACCCATTTATGTTTTAACTCAAAAAGATCTCTAACTGCTTAAATGTTTTAATGCTTAATGAACACTTATTCTGCTTGCAACACAGTTGGCTTAGGATTCACTATATTACAACAGGTAGCTGCCGTTACCACCCCAGAAATATCTAAGATGGCAGTCCCCTGTTTAGTGAATACTGAATATAGCTCCATGATAAACACGATAACGTACTACATTTAAAAGCACTGATATTTATTGCTCCTTCTTTAAATGTTTTATTTTTACAATTTTTTTAAAATTTCTTTTATAGTGTCCAAATACAGAAACAAAATTGTATTTGTTTTGATTATTGGTTATAGCCTTTCCATGTCATTTATGCTATTTTGTCAGTTATGCATTTCACTATATTGTATCTTAAAACATTTCACTTTTTTCCTTTTGTTTCTATTTTTGTTACAGCGTCAATATAATGTTCCACAATTTTCAAAACGTATGTCCTTTTGTGAATGATCAAATGTATGCACATTACAGTTCAAGATGTTGATTGTTCATCTTAAATACAAGTTTAGTCGGACTTACTACTCAAACTATATTAACTCACAGCTCCCTCTTTTGTCCAGTACTTCAATTTACCGATTGTTTTTCAGTTGCTGCAGCAGAAATATTGTTTTATTTTTTTATACTGGTTTATATCAGGCTCTCAATTAAACAATGGTGATGTCAGTTTTTTTTTTATTTAACGTTTTTGTTACTGCAATACTTTTAAAGGAAAATGTTGTTCTAAGTGCTGTTGTTAGTTATAAATTAAAGTTTTTATGCTTGTTCTTAATACCACTGTGTTTATACAACAGTGAGAAAACAAAACAATAAAATTTGCAAATTAATTTTGTATTTTGTGTGTTATTTTCTCTTTTTTCTTGGAGGGATAGTAGTGCTGGCTTAGAGTTACACAATGTACTTATTTGACAGTAATTTGGATACTTCAGAGTTGTCAACATGAGCATAAATGGATCACTTCAAGGATATTTTTTTTATTGTAATGTAGTTAGATTTTCCTTCTCCAAATACATACATTGAAGAGATGCCTTAAAAGTCACACTGGCGTACAAAGCTTTAAACATGTGTTAACCTTGAACTCAAAGGCATGACAAATTAATACTTGAAATCCCCTCTGTCAGTGGGATGGGGTACTGTAATATGAGATTTTGTCTGCTTGTTGTATGGTGCAGAATGTCATGGTACTGTATAAAAAAGTAATGTTGTAGAAAAAGAGGCCGTTTGGGCAGCTTTCTGAGGCAAGGTGACCCAAAATAATGTAAGAACAGTGGGTAAAGGTATTTTCTCAAGTTGTCGGTGATCTAATCAGTATAAACATTCCATTGTTTTCATGGTCACTGGACCACTTTTAGAACTTTTCCCCATGATTGACCTTCCCTCTTCAATAACCCACAGTTTGTCTGTTATCATTTGTCCAATGAATGAGCCCCTTATACAAATAATAATAATTATACAAAAGACACTCTGGTGATTTTGGTTTGGCAATCTAACAGACTATAAGAGTTCCAGATATAGTGTTCATTTCTGAAGAGCATTTTATTTGACGGGCTTAACCTTAAATGATGGATACCAACATTTCTTCCCTGCATGCAGGTTCGTCTAAACCTTTTCATTTCCACTGGGGTATCATACGTGTCACTATTCAGATTCTGTTTTCATAGTGAACCTGCATTGCAATATAAAGTAGATATTGAGTTTTAAATATGAAAATATTTGGTGCCACAGAAATGTTTTAGGCTACATAAATTCCACATCTTTACTGGGAAGAAAGCTTTCTTTTGCTAAATAATTTCCTTTCAGACAGTTTCAATGAATGACATAGTGTCTTATTCTTTGTATAATCCTGTTAATCTATTAGTCATAAGTAATTTGCATTAAAATGAGAATAAAATCAATTTACATTTCCTAAATAAATGGCCACAATGTACTTATTTGACAGGAATTTAAACACTCCCAAGTTGCCAAATTTTAACATGAATGGAAAATTTCAGGCATATTACATACCCTTCTCCAGATACACACATGGAAGGGATGCCTTAAAAATCACAAAGGCCTTTAAAGATTCAAACTTTTACAAGAAATGCTTTTTAAAATTGATTTATATAATATACTGTTCAGGAGATATTAATTTTTTTTGTTTCTTTCTAATGAGAGGCTCCGTTTCAGAAAAGTTTGCCTGCTTGGAGATTTTGCTCATTTTTATTGATTCAATATTTCCACCAGCCCATCTGAAACACATTTGCATCTCAACTTACATTACAATGTACCATATAAACAGGTAGTCATCCTTTAAAATGCAAGTGTACCTCCTTTGGATGTGGTCAAATTTGACCTTATTGATCGACATACTCTGTCCACAAAGCAATGCTATCAGATCTGTCAAATTAAGCCCCCCAGTGGAAGAAAATACTATAGCAAATATTAAAAAAGAAATTATAAAAAGTGGTTATTCAATTACTCCCACTTTAATTTGGAATCCAATGTCTAGGGGATTTGGGAAACTCTAATGAAGTTCGCGACTTATATAGATTCAAAAAAATGGATATATGTGTGGTAGAAATATGTTTGGTGGAAGAAGGGTCCTGTATCATGGTAACCACTACTATACATATAGGAACACATTCACTATTTTCATCAAGAAACCTTACCACTGAACTGATACATTTTTACTGCAAATGCAAATTGGACAATGAAGCTTTTTCCACCAATTCCAAAGCTTACCTCGGAACTTCATGAATTAGTAAAACGTACCAAACAACAAATGCACCGCATCAGCTTACTACTGGAACAACAGGAAAAGGAAATAGAAATTACTGAAAAGGACGTTAAGCATCCCTGGTGGGGAATTCTTACAAATGTAGAGACTCATCCAGTTCTACGAACTCTGTCGCTAGTACTCATGTTCATTCAAGTATTAACAACAGTTATAATACTATACTTTTGTGTGGCAATGAAACAGATGAGGAAGAAACGTTCAAGGGGGACATATAACAATTAATTTTAGATGTTTTGTTTTCCTTTTCCCCTCTAAAACACATACATCCTTTAATAAAGTTTTACATTACACATACATTGCTTCAGGTAAGTATCGCACACACTAACCTAAACTATCTATATACATTTTTTGTGACATTTTGTATAATATGTGAATTGATAGTCATAGGAAAGTACAGGAGAACTTATGTCGCTGAGGGAACTATTCCTGAGGGACGGTGGGTTGAATTTCTCCTGTATATCAGGTTCTTGCTCCCACTAGGTTCTCTTGTACTAGAGGGATAACTAGATAACGGAGCAACATAGAAGGATAAAAAGTGAGGGAATGTGGTATCATGTTTTGCTTTCAGGATCTCTCCCTAGGTGGGAGGGCTAAGAAGCTTTCCCTCCCACTTTTGTGTTTAATCCCTCCCACTTTTGTGTTTAAAGGAAGTGATGCATAAATACACTGGAAACCAGGATGTGATGTAAAACATATCATCTCAATTAAGGTTTTATAAACTATAGCCCAGCAGAGAATCATTCAGTTTCTTTTCTTACTTGGTAGAGGGGGTAAGCGTGAACTTGCAGCAGTGATCCATTACTAGATGTGGAGGCCTAACCGTTGGTGTGATCAAACGTGTGGGGAAGGGGTTTACTATATGATAGAAATAGAGAGAGATTAAAGGGATTGTTGCTCTGTGGGGATTGGCTGTGTGTGTTTGTGATAAATGTGTAGTATTGTGTTGTTGCCTTGTAATAAATACCTTTTAATGTAGACCTTTGTGATAATTATATATATTGATCTGGTGTTACACCACAGTAGGAGGAGTAAGGTAATTAGCAAGAAAAAAACCCCGTAATTCAGTGTTTCATTAAGAGAAATGGCTGCTTAACCAGTTCAGGACAATGCCCATACATGTACGGGCTCGCAATGCATTGGTGACAATGCCGTACATGTACAGGCTGCGTTTAAAATAGCGCATTTGCAGTGATGTTGCCACGATTTTCGGCTTTGCTGGATGCTTCACGAGTGAATGCATCCAGCAAAGCAAAAATAAAATGGCCACCGGGACTGCCCATGGACGGTCTTAAAGTGACAAGCCAGTGACAATAGTCACTGACCTGTCAATCACGCCCCCCTCACGCCTAGGGTGAGGGGTTTTTCAGACTGCCTCTGTTAGAAGCAAGTCTGGAACACCCAGAAAATGGGCTGTCTTACCTACAATAGCTGAGACAGGCTGTCTCAGCCATTGCTGTGAGGATTGTGATAGCTGTAAAAGGCTAATCACAATCCATCCAAATTTGGGGGGAGAGATGGGGAAAGTTGATCCTGGTTGCCTTAACAATTAGGCAGACCAAGATCAACCATTATTTTTTTTTTGCATTTATTTATGTGATCACTGTGAAAATCAAAATGATCACATGTAATAAATGCATTAAATGCCAATCAGTGCTGTAAGAACACTGTTTGTCAAAACCTCTCCTTTCTCTCCCTTATAATTTTTTATCTTGTGTCAGAGAGAGAAGAAAGATATACTGTGTCCCATAAAAAAATATAATAAAACTCCCCCACAAAAAAAAACTTTTTACACTCTCTATTAAATCTTAAAAAAATGGTTGCAAAAGAAAGTTCTATCTTTTCTTCAAAAAAAAAATATATTATGTGTGGGGATTCATTAAAATAGCAAGCTTGCACTTTAATTTAAACACACACAAAGCTAAAGTAGAAAAAAGGCTATCAAACCAAATAATAATATTGTCTTGAAGGGGTTAGGGTACAGGTAACAAAACATGAGCCTTTAAAATGCTGCTTTTTTCCTGGTAGACAACAGGGTCCTAATATCCTGTTGCTGTGAGAGACTTGTCATTCTTTTTTGTTCTGTGCCCCATCTTCAGTTGTGTGTGGGGACAGGAATCTGACTAATTTAAACGTTGTAGCCATATAATTTTCAATGTTTTAGATGTGCCTGAGCAGAACTCAGATGATGTGTGATCACTCACTCTGGCTGCTTGCTCCCCCAGATGTACAACAATTAATAAATATATATATATAGAGATCTTTGTAATCATTAAACTAATATTTATGGTAGGTAATTGGTAGGGTCTTATCCTTTCTGTGCTTTCAATAACTAATTCCCTGATGATAATAACAATAGTAATAATAACAAAGTGTTTAACCAGGAAAGGTACATTCAAATATATTCTGGTTTCCGAGTACGTCCTGGGGTCACTTTTTCCCAACATCCAGGGGATGTTGCTATACTATACTGATGAATGTATACTGTTATTTATATATATATTATATATATTTCCAAAAATATGAAAGCACTCACGGGTCTTGCAAAATGATCTCCAATTTAATAGATTTGCAAAGTTTCGGGCAGATCAATTGCCCTTTGTGCTGGACAAAGGGCAATTGATCTGCCCGAAACGTTAAAATCTATTAAATTGGAGATCATTTTGCAAGACCTGTGAGTGCTTTCATAGTTTTGGAATTATGCATATTTGACAGAGTAGCACCTGGGCATTAGATATTTTAGTATTTGCATAGAAAGTGGAGTGCTTATGTACATTGGATGTATATATATATAGTCTTGATAATGGTTCCTGTAGGAGCCGAAATGTCGATTTTTTGATGCTGTATATGCTCTTTTTCTAATACATCGACCTTATACTATTCATTTAACCCTGTGAGTGCGTGATTCTGTTTGCCTGCATACGTGGGGCATACGCTTTTGGACTGGTTATACTATAGCAACACAGCACCCAGGTATTTCTAGACTCATTATTTTTGTCTTTGGGCTGAGTGCTCCACTTTTGGATATATATATATATATAACACAAGAGATGCAACCTACTAGGAAGGTATTTGTAAAGTTTTCACAATTTCTAATCACATTTTTAGCCGTTTTATAAAATATACAGTGTGACGGCCTGGGAATGTGATTTACCGAAGCTTTGAACTGTCAAACTGTATATAGCCAATGGGGGAATTGGAATATAAAATATATCATAGTTTAAAATGAAATAAGTAGGGACAAGTGATGTATAGAGACAAAAAATATAAATAAAACATAAGTGAAATAATGCAAAAATAAAAAAACATGCTACCTCCGCAAACAAACTTTTCTCTAAAGTATTTGTGATCGGCAGAAATGTATTATTAATGTGATGTGCAAAAACAGTATGAACAAAATTCACAAAAGCAATCAAAAATATAATGGATAGATTCCATACTAAACCTTGTTTTTAGGAGATTCCATCAGTCTTACTCCAACAACAAGCTATCAAGCATCATGTCATATACATGACAAAACACTAAATAATATATAGAATTGGACAGTCCTGAAAATGTAAATTTTTTACAACTTGACATTAAAATAAAAGCCTATGGAATATAAAATGATATCAGAATAATCACACTGTGTGTGAAGAACACCATTAAACCAGACCTGAAACTGTCTTTAGCATAATATCAAGATAATATTCAAGATTTTTTTTGACTAACAAAGTTAAATGTATATATAGATATAATTATCCTGTAAAAATATGATACCATTCAGAGTGGAGGTGGCTCCCTGGCATCGTATCATAACCTCCTCAAAGATGATTTATGGTCAGTTGGTGGCAAGCTGATCTCTGTCAGATGACCTGGAGCTGTCCCAGGCTTTTTTCATCAACTGAATATGGAAACAATCCCAGAGGTACACAGCATCTGCAAGTCTACAGACACATTAGACCCACCCACTCAAGGAACGAATAAAGACAGAGAGACCACATGTACTCCACTGATCCCGTCTCCTTCAACTAAGGTCCTAATATGGTGCATGAGGCTTCCTTATGTACTTTATCGTTCCATGAGTTGACATTTGGCAGTGAGTCTAATGAGGAACTGAGTGTGCGTGTTTATGTGTGGGAGAGAGATGGAGTGTATATGTGTGAGAGACGGTGTGCGTGACAGAGCCTCTCTGGGCTCTAGCCCCAGATCATGGAGACCTAGCAACGACTCTGCTTACCATAAAGACATTTTAAAAAAATCTAAAGGCCCGGAACCTGGCAGCTACAACCCCTCATACTACAAAAATTGCAGTCACAGTCAAGGTAATGTAGCTCCAACAGAGATGCTGAAAGCTACGATACGTGTTACATCAAAAGATGGTAAAGATTCTTCCCAATGTGCAAGGTATCGACCCATTTCATTAATGTTGATATTTGCTAAACATTTAGCCACAAAACTAGATGCTATTTTGCCTGACCTAATCCATCTTGATCAGGTGGAGTTTGTGCTGAGCAGGGAAGAGGCGGATAGTCTGTGTAGGAGGCTGGGCTGCTGTCACTCAGTGCTGAAAAAACGTTTGACAGAGTAGACTGGAAATATATGTGGACCACTCTTGAAGCTTTTTAGTTTGCTGGAACCTTACTGTCTGGCATACATGCGCTTTACACCTCTCCATCAGCCAGAGTGGATACAGGGTTGGCAATATCATATACATTTTATATAAAGGGGGCGGGCAGCATGGGTACCCCTTCGCCCTTTTCTGTTCGCATTACGCATATAACCATTAGCACTCTCCATTCATCAGCACCGTTTCTGATTTTGACACCTCCCTTCAAAATCTGTACAGTACTACATTTTGCAAAGCTTTCAGGTTCCAAGATCAATACGTTTGTGTTGCGTTTGTATGCTGCATACAGCTGCCAGGAAAAACTAAATTTGCAACACACGACAGAGTCAATGCCCACCCTCCCCCTAGCTGATCTCTGATATGTATAAGTAACATATAATTAACACAGACCTTCAAATGCCACTATCACTTGTCTTCATCCCTCCTATCCCTCCTATTCCTTATATCTGGAAGAGGTACATTGTACTATCAGTCCTGTTGTTATCTAAATTTTATGTATATTTTTGTGCAGAATTTCTTTGTGATAACTTGATAGCTATCCATGGGCGTCCGCAGGCTTTTTTCCAGGGGACGAGGGGGGCAAACCAACCAAATTGAATCATGTATTCCACAGCAGCTAGTATTCCCATGATGCTTAACATGCTAGGGAGTCATGGGAAATGCAGTCTCAACAGCTGCAGTATTAACGTAATTTTTATTTTAGAATCCAGCTCTCCAGTTGGTTTGGCATGAACCATGGGAAACCCCATTCTCTCTCACACAGAATGCGAATCTAATGGTCAATTGAAATGCCACCTTGATACCTCTGCCATCTGCAGCCCCCTCACCAACCTAAAACTCCTAAACCAAATGTGCAGGAGACACACATTAGTGCTAATTACACACTGCAGCACATTGCACACTACCAACACTTTCAGATATTAATAACCATAAAAATATGAATATGGATTATCAATTATGAATCATTAAAAATTTGAAAATTGATGATTGATATATATGGGTCCGACCAGAATTCGTTATGTATATAGAAAGTTTAGATGACGTTTTTACAAAAGTAAATACAATGCAACAATTAATAATAAAATAATAGTTTATTGAATATAAAATAAAGATCAAACAATAAGCAAAGTAGCCTAACAACAAAATACAATATCAATAGATGTTAATCATAATTTACATGTATGACTTATAACATATGTAAATAGGATAAAACATGAATTATGCAGCTCTGTATCTGTATCAACATGCATGTAGTATAATTTACTATGCAGTTATGTTTCTGACCACAAGATGGCCATGCACTTTATTTAGATACAAACACACCTACACTGATAATGATTAGTAGTTAAAATAGTTAACGATAGTACACCAGAAATAACTACAAATTTCCAGCATATACTCTGCTTGGGTAAGGTAATATAACTAAATCATATAACTCAAGGTGGCTAATTCTTAATCTGCCCGGTAAATGACAATGAATGCTTTCTAGTGTAGACTTTAAGGATAAGAATCTTAGATAATCTCTGGAGATTCGATATTACATATTTCGGTCAATAGTTGGACTATAAGAACTTATAATTCTTGGTAATATCTATAGGATATTCCTCTGGCTTCATTCTGCAGAAAGGATGATAGATAAACACCAGGCTAAAACATATAGATCCCATAAATTGTGGGATTTAAGTTTAATTTACCCAACTATATATACTAATTATATCCATAAAAATTGAGATTATGCTAGAAACAAAGTACTACATTTATACATTAGTGGCAGAGGTTTATTTGCAGTTGAGACTGTCACAAAAATTGCTGTAGTGCATACCTGCATCTACTATCCGGTAGAGATGGTATGACCTTTGTGATCTGAAAAGCTTTACAACTTGAGTGTTTCCTTTGAAGCTGAAACTGATGGTACAAGGTGTGAAATGTTACACTGAGTTAGTTGCCAGCACATCTATACAGATATATATCTGTATCCGCTCATAGATAGTAGGTTCTTTTGATATGCTAAGTGGCCCTTACCAGTTAGAAGTCTTGTCCGGCAAAAGTCATCTCCCAAACATGCATTAATAATAACTCCCAGATTATTAATCATACCTCATTTTGTGAATATTTAGATAGGAAATAGTACACCCTACAAAATGAGTACAAATATGGCTGGTGCAACTTGAGCCATTTGGAATTTATTGTAAAGTCTCTGGTATAGAGTCATGGGTCATGGGTACCAAGTGTGACATATCTATGGACTTCATAAATTGCAACAAATTAATAGAGGCAAGAATTATGTATGTGATATGCACTGGAGGGAAATTAGCAACAAGATTCCATATTTTGACTGGGGTAGTTCCACCACACATGGGGGAGGACACTTCTAGGTACACCTTCCCACCTCTGGGCCGGCTTGGAAACCTGAGTTGACCTGACAAGGTATAAATCTAAGGATGGAACAATGTCCAGTGTGCTTACTAGGGGCCAAGATCTAATTTTGTGTAAGTTGCCGTCATTTCCTTGCCGCAGTCCCTCGGACAGAAAATACTGGTACTTCTCTATCTAAGTGAGTAGTTAGGTTTTCTGTTAATTTCTCCTTTTGATTTTTATCTGTTTTGGTGTAAATCATTTGTCATCTGTTTTATTTTTTGTATGCATTGTGACTTATTTTGTTCATAATAAATATTCCTTTATTAAGTTCTACCTTTGTCTGGTATAGAGACTCGCGTTACCTGATTAGACCAATCGCATAGATATTGTGTTAAAGCATATTGTGTGGGTTAAGTCTAATTTGCTTGGGGTACCAAGGCACCCCATTTATAAATTGTCTTGCTGGTGGCAGTGTTAGCACATTAGTTATATCAGTATAATTAAGTGTGGGTAGTGTTAAAGGGGGGTTTTATCATTATTTCTAGTCTGGGGCAGACAGAGAGTTAATTGTAACCCTTGCACCACCATAACCCAGTCACATGCACTCCTGGAGTAGGGTGCATTCATGACAGAGACTCCTTCCACTGAAGAATGGTGTGATGGGAGTTACAACTGGGACTTATCTAAATACTATGTGTATGTAGATGTCTATTGTTATATTGAATATGTGCTATTAAAAGCCTCATATTCCTGAGTTCTCCCCAGGAGAGAGACTCAGCTCTTTTCTAAAACATTCCCATCTCTCAACCCACTAGTGGCAGCTCTCCCCCTCTTCCAAAATCAGTCTCCCCTCCAGTCTCCTCAGGTCTCTCAGGTATCCCTTCAAGTATCAACTTATCAACCAAACCTTATGTCACACCCTGTTCTTTGTAACTTTTAGCCAATTAAAAGTGATGACTGTGTTTAATTCAAATTAGATGATGTCATAATTTATAGCTATACCTGGATTGTGAGTATAATGTGAGAAAATATATATGTTGAAATGTATAGAAGTGTTAATATAATTTAAAATAAGAGTATATATTCTTATAAATATTCTTATTCTTATCATTCCACATTAGATTAAAAGTCAAAATGTACTAATAAAACAATAAAAACAATATTATAATTAATATGTAGGATTAATTATACTTTACATATTTATTAGTGAACGTGTGATATAATATATATAATATATATTTTAATGAGCGATTTTAATCAACTAGGTGTTTTTATAATAACCCTTATTAGATTCTTCAAATCTAAGATCCAAATAATCTCACAGTCCTTTCTCCTCTTGTTTGTATGTAGACACAGCTGTGTCTGCATACATATAATGAAATGTATGTGGCTAGATTCATATACCGACCACTAACAATGGCCACCTTATCTGTTCCTAAGTTAGGAATGTGGAAGACTTTCTTTTATCCTCAGAGACACAGAATAATATTTGAAAACACAGAAGGATGTCCAAAAACTGACACAAAATGGAGGCTGCTGGCATCCATCTTGTTATCCTTGGCTTCTGCTTTATTCATATGTACCAGTCTCAGGATTACTGTTAAATACCTCTGACAACTCAATTGTATTTATTTTTAATAGCAGCATACTACTAGTCTGATAAGCTAATTAGTGGTTCCCTTTATAATGGTTACCTCCTTTTGTCTATAACTCACTTCCACAGAGCACCCAGCTCTCTTGCTCATTCTCAATCTTAAAAAAAGCCCCTAAAAACTCTCCTCATTAAGGAAGCTTACTGCTCATCCTGCTAGAACACTTATCAATTAACCTCTAATGAAAAACACATAGCTCTCACTGTCACCAAATACTGTTAGAAATAAGGAAGCTTACTATTTATCCAACAATAACACCCACTAATGAATCTCTGGCCAAACCCACCTAGCTCCAACTATCCTCAAATATGTTTATTACCAACACCTTCCTCTTCGACATTTTCTATCACCGTATGTGTCTTCTGTCCTCCACTCCCTTTAGATTTGAAGCTTGTGAGCATTGCACTCTACCTCATATACCAGTACTAAGTGCTATGTACATTGTTGGCGCTATATAAATAAATATTAATTCAATGTTATGACCCTAAATGTAAGGCTCTTAATGTCACACTTTCATGACCATAAAGCTCCTGAAACGTAATAGTGATTTTACATGGAGCCAGTCAATTAAATCACTGGCCATGTGTTACAGTAGCCACTGTGACTGCAGTGGTCTGGATGGCATTATGTATATTTCCCTAAAGGAACTGAATTCAACCGAGGCGCCAGTTCATCTTGGCCTCAGGTACACCCCTTGACTCCCTACTGATTGCTCTTCTAGCAGCCCCGTTTTTATTGTTCCATGCTAATCTGGCACCATGTTTAATTATGTCTGACTATTGTACAAGAGATAATCTGTTTAACTGTACATTGTTTTGTCCAAGGCTATCTTGATCTTTGTACAATAAATTGTTGTTCCTGTTAAACTCCATCAAGACTGATCCATGCATATTGGGTGAAAAGACTTAGTGAAATACAGCTCCATTGGGACAAGGTAGCGCAGCGGAACCAGAGGGGAGAACATCTGGAATCTTAAATGGGCAAGAGACATCGTAGGTCTTGGCATCCCGTTACACTGTGCATTTGCCACAATCCTCCAGTAAAAGACTTGGCACTGCTTTGGGCACACCTTTATGGAGAGAATACTGGGTCGCTCTTCTAACACAGAGACGTAGATTCCCTTCAATCCTTACAAACTGATTTTCAGCATATGCTCAGTGACATAAATAAAGCAAAGATGGTGGGGCCAGAGGCGTTGCTAGGTTTCCAAAAGATCTGGGGCTATAGCCCATAAGACTTTTTTAGTTTTTTATATGAAACCATACGGGCACTTACAAATATATGCTCACCGCTCAAAGCTTCATGCCCGTTTTGTAATTTAGGAGCCTTCACAGGGCCGGCCCTTTAATGGGGCAGAGTGGGGCAGCTGCCCAGCTTTAATGGGGCAGTGTGAGTGAGAGTGTGTGTATGTCAGTGTGAGCGAGAGTGTGTGTATGTCAGTGTGAGCGAGAGTGTGTATGTCAGTGTGAGTGTGTTGTGTGTGTATGTATGTAACTGGCTGTGTGTGTGTGTATGTATGTAACTGGCTCTGTGTGTGTGTTTGTGTATATGTATGTAACTGGCTGTGTATGTGTTGTGTGTATGTATGTAACTGGTTGTGTATGTATGTATGTAACTGGCTGTGTATGTGTTGTGTGTGTATGTATGTAACTGGCTGTGTATGTGTTGTGTGTATGTATTTATGTATGTATGTAACTGGCTGTGTATATGTTGTGTGTGTATGTATGTAACTGGCTGTGTATGTGTTGTGTGTGTATGTATGTAACTGGCTGTGTATGTGTTGTATGTGAATATGTATGTAACTGGCTGTGCATGTGACGTGTGGGACACATTAAGGAAATATTTTTTTATTTAAAAAAAAAAAAAAAACAACTTGCTGACTGGTGTGTGTGTGTGTGTGTGTGTAACTGGCTGTGTATGTGACTGACTGGATGTCTGTGAGGTGTGTGTATGTGACTTTCTGTGTATTTATGTGATTCTGTATGTGAGGTGCGTGCATGTGAATGTCTCTGTGTATGTATGCTTTTGTGATGTGCCATTGTCTGGCTCCTAAAAATTTTTGCTGGCAATTTGTCAAGCCCTGATATAAACATAAATCCTTCCTATGCTGTTTAGCAGTCCTGTAATAAAACATGTCACACATACACATAACACACATATGTGTGACATTATTTATTACAGGACTGCTAAACAGGATAGGAATGATTCATTATGCATATATAGCATAAATCACTTATTTACATCCACCTTTGTGTATTTAAGCTATATGTTGGTTTGAGGTTCCTTATTACAGGACTGCCAAACAGCATAGGAATGATTTATGTTACATATGTGTGTGTGTATATATATATATATATATATATATATATATATATATATATATATATATATAGATATATATAGATATATAACATAAATCATTTCTATGCTGTTTGGCAGTCCTGTAATAAGGAACCTCAAACCAACATATAGCTTAAATACACAAAGGTGGATGTAAATAAGTGACCCCAACCCTCCCTTCTCTCCACCATATCCAGAGCTTACCTGAATGGAAATAGACCTGCTCTGCACCTCCCACAAGGTGACAGCCAGTAAGGATATCTTCAGAGCTGCCTCACTGTCCCACATGGAGCTTCCTTCACATCCCTGTGATGATGCTGTGTAAAAGCCCTGCACTGATAGGATGCTGAATGATGTGTCAGCCAATCAGTGCAGGGCTTTCACACACAGTAATGATGCTGTGTAAAAGCCCTGCACTGATTGGCTGAAACACCATTCAGCATCCTATCAGTGTAGGGCTTTCACACACTGTCTGCGTGCTTCTGCGTAATGTCAGGGGGCGGAGCTATCACGGAGCTGCAGAGACTCGGGGCTTTGCTCAGCATATTCGGGGCTTCAGCCCCCTTAGCCCACCCCTAGCGACGCCTCTGGGTGGGGCTATCCTCATTGCAAATTAACCCCCATAATCAGGGAAATTTTAAATATAAAAAAAATGACAGCTTATATTTATATAAATTTATATATGACCTTTTAAAAGGGGTGACTTGAATCTCTTTAATGGGATGCCCTGTCATACAGTCCCTTAAATGGGATGCCCTGTCATAGTCTCTTAAATGGGATGCCCTGTCATAGAGTCCCTTAAATGTGATACTGTCATAGAATCCCTTAAATGTGATGCCCTGCCATAGTCTCTCTAATGGGATGCCGTCATATAGTCCCTTAAATGGCATGCCCTGTCATAGTAACACCTGTATAGTTTTCAAATCCTGTCATAGTTTTCCAGCCTCGCCATAGTGTTCCAGCCCTGTCATCTAGTCCCTTTGCTTTCTGCTTCTTAGCTGTGTTACTTTATTTGTTGTTTTCTTTGTCTCTGTGTCTATATAAACTACACCTGTTTCTGTTCAGTAGTTTAGTTTCCAGTTTGTGCTGTCTTGCAGTCTTCAGTCTCTGCAGCTCAGTCTTCGGGTTTGCTTTGTGTTTGTTTGTCTGTGCAAAGTAGGTCTTTAGATTCTGTCATAGGGACTTGCCTAATTGTGGCGTAACTTGACGTGGTTGGCAAGCTTAATCATCATTTGGCCAATTATTGTAACCAAACCCCTACCATTTACCATCTCTAGTGTCAGGCTAGTTCCTGTATTTAACTCTGGCCTCTTTGTGTTGTATATATGCCCTGTATGTCTCTGTTTCTGTTTGTATCTGTAACCCTCAGAGGCGTTGCTAGCATTCCAAAATATCTGGGGCTATAGCCCATAAGACTTTTTTTATTTTTTTTAAATGGAACCATACGGGCACTTACTGAGTGAGTGTGTGTGCATGTCAGTGTGAGTGAGTGTGTGCATGTCAGTGAGAGTGAGTGTGTGCATGTCAGTGAGGGCGAGTGTGTGTCTGTGAGAGCGAGTGTGTGCGTGTCAGTGAGAGCGAGTGTGTGCGTTTCAGTGAGAGCGAGTGTGTGCGTGTCAGTGTGAGTGAGTGTGTACGTGTCAGTGTGAGTGAGTGTGTGCGTGTCAGTGTGAGTGAGAGTGTGTGTATGTCAGTGTGAGTGTGTGTATGTCAGTGTGAGTGTGTGTATGTCAGTGTGAATGTGTGCAAGTCAGTGTGAGGGTGTGCATGTCAGTGTGAGCGAGAGTGTGAGCATGTCAGTGTGAGCGAGAGTGTGAGCATGTCAGTGTGAGCGAGAGTGTGAGCATGTCAGTATGAGCGATGTGTGTGTTTGTGTCAGTGTCTGAGTGCCGAGATATGATGTGAAGATGAAAGATGGAAGATGAATAAAGATCCGGCTGCAGCATAAATGCCCCCCTCCCCTGCTGAGGTAAAGCAGAAGGGAAGGGGGACACATTAAAATATTTATTGTAATGTATTTAACTGGCTGTGTGTGTGTTGTATGTGTGTAAATATGTAACTGGCTGTGTATGTGTTATGAGTGTGTGTATGTATGTAACTGGCTGTGTATCTGTTGTGTGTGTATGTATGTAACTGGCTGTGTATGTGTTGTGTGTGTATGTAACTGGCAGTATGTGTGTGTATGTATGTATGTAACTGGCTGTGTATCTGTTGTGTGTGTGTATGTATGTAACTGGCTGTGTATCTGTTGTGTGTGTGTATGTATGTAACTGGCTGTGTTTGTGTTGTGTGTGTATGTAACTGGCAGTGTTTGTGTGTGTATGTATGTAACTGGCTGTGTGTGTGTGTGTATGTATGTAACTGGCTGTGTGTGTGTGTATGTAACTGTCTGTGTATGTGTTGTGTGTATGTATTTAACTGGCTGTGTATGTATTGTGTGTATATTATGCTTGTGTGTATATATGTAACTGGCTGTGTATATGTTGTGTGTGTGTATATATGTAACTGGCTGTGTATGTGTGTGTATGTATACAACTGGCTGTGTATGTGTTGTGTGTGTATGTATGTAACTGGCTGTGTATGTGTGTGTGTATGTATGTAACTGTGTGTGTGTGTGTATGTAACTGGCTGTGTATCTGTTGTGTGTGTATGTATGTAACTGGCTGTGTATGTGTTGTGTGTGTGTGTATGTATGTAACTGGCAGTGTGTGTGTATGTATGTAACTGGCTTTGTGTGTATATATGTAACTGTATGTGTATGTATGTATGTATGTATGTAACTGTATGTGTTGTGTGTGTGTATGTAACTGGCTGTGTATGTGTTGTGTGTGTATGTATTTAACTGGCTGTGTATGTATTGTGTGTGTATGTATTTATCTGGCTGAGTCTGTATTGTGTGTGTATGTATTTAACTGGCTGTATATGTATTGTGTGTGTATGTATTTAACTGGCTGTGTATGTGTTGTGTGTTTATATATGGAACTTGCTGTGTATGTGACGTGTGGGACACATTAAGGAATTCATTTTTTCTTTAAAAAAAAAAAAAAACAACAACCAAACTTGCTGACTGGTGTGTGTAACTGGCTGTGTATGTGACTGACTGGATGTCTGTGAGGCGTGTGTATGTGACTTTCTGTGTATGTATGTGATTCTGTATGTGAGGTGTGTGTATGTGAATGTCTCTGTGTATGTATGCTTTTGTGATGTGCCATTGTCTGGCTCCTAAAACTAAATTAAATTTGTCAAACCCTGATATAAACATAAATCCTTCCAATGCTGTTTAGCAGTCCTGTAATAAAAAATGTCACACACACACACATAACACACATATGTGTGACATTATTTATTACAGGACTGCTAAACAGGATAGAAATGATTTATGATATATATCAGGACTTGACACATTTTATTTAGTTTTAGGAGCCAGCAAAAAAATGTAGGAGCCAGACAATGGCACATCACGAAAGCATACATACACAGAGACATTCACATGCACACACCTCACATACAGAATCACATACATACACAGAAAGTCACATACACACACCTCACAGACATCCAGTCAGTCATTATGCTATATATATAGCATAATGATTTATGATATATATATATATATATATAGCATAAATTATGCATATATAGCATAAATCACTTATTTACATCCACCTTTGTGTATTTAAGCTATAAATTGTTGGTTTGAGGTTCCTTATTACAGGACTACTAAACAGCATAGGAATGATTTATGTTACATACGTATATAACTTATGTAACATAAATCATTCCTATGCTGTTTAGCAGTCCTGTAATAAGGAACATCATATAGCTAAAATACACAAAGGAGGATGTAAATAAGTGACCCCAACCCTCCCTTCTCTCAAACTGCACCAAACCCAGAGCTTACCTGACTGGAAATAGACCTGCTCTGTATCTTCCACAAGGTGACAGCCTGCAAGGATTTCTTCAGAGCTGCTTCACTGTCCCAGGTGGAGCTTCCCTCACATCCCTGCAGTCACACACAGTGATGATGCTGTGTAAAAGCCCTGCACTGATTGACTGAAACATCACTCAGCATCCTATCAGTGCAGGGCTTTCAAGCTGCAGAGACTCGGGCTTTGCTGAGCACATTCGGGGCTTCAGCCCCCTTAGCCCACCCCTAGCGACGCCTCTGGTAACCCTGTATTGTTTAACCTTAGCTTGGTTTCTCTAATTTGTTCAGTAGCCCTGCACTCTGTATTCAGTTCTGTTCTGCTTCACTAACTTTTCTGCTTTTGCTCTGCTTAGTCTTGATCTTAGTTTGCCTGTCTCAGCCTGCTACATTCTGCTATCCTGTCATAGTTGTGTTTCATGTTTGCTTCAATGTCTGCATGGTTCCTCTAGTTTCTGCCTTTGATTTTCTGGATAGAGCAGCTGCTTCCACAGGTCTTGGTATGTGGACGCATGAACCTGGGGCCCCAAGCTACTTGGGGAATGCGGTTACCCAGCACCAAACCATGTGTCTCCTCATCTGCACCGTGGCTCCTGTACTCAGGAGCTCAGGGTCCCAATCCACCTTGACCCCACTCATGAAAATTGGTTACTATGATGTGTGACCCACATTTGGCACTCTGTCCCAAATTTGATCTTTATATCCCACATATTTCTTCCATGAACTAGTTTCCCTATCTCTCTTTAAACAGCAGTTAGCAAAGCCGACTTCTCAAGACAGAGAAATGCCCCTTCTTGTGATTTCAATGAAGACTGAGGACCAGCAATAATGAAACATACAGACTGTGGGAGTAAAGCACACACCAAAATCTGATTTGATTATATCATGTAAAAAAAAATATAAAGAACAGTTCAACAGTGGCTTCTGTTGGGGATTAATTCATTTTCACAATTTAACCTTTTCACACATTCATCAACATGAAGAATAACTTTGTCTTGTAGATGCTAGGTAGTTATCCATTCACATTATATCTCATTTTTAAACTCATAATGCATGTTAAGAAATGCTTTATTTTTACTGACAAATGGTTCCAAAGTGTGAGGGCTTGTCAAGTATCAGAAAACACTGTGACACTTCTTTACGGGTTTAAGATATTAACTTTCGAAAACACAAATCTGTAAATGGAAGAAGATCATAAAATGCAACAATTTATATGTTAGCAATGATTAATTGTATTTTGAACAATGCTTTTGTTCAGGAAGCGGGAATAATCTAGAGCATAACTGATGTACATTGTAAAATGCATGAATGTTAAAAATAGGAAAATTAATTAAACTTGTTTCCATAGTTTAATGTAGACATCTCAATACATAACATGATGGATGATGCTACAGTGATGGTCAATCCTTGCTTTAGTTGCATTATTTTGTATGATTTTATTACAAAGGCAACACCAAGGAAACCTATGAAAGTCTTAGTGTGAAAAAGAAAAGCTATCACGTAATATATAATAGTAAAAAATGTATATAAATTTTACTAGTCAAATTGCTATTCATGATAGTAATGGTTTTTCATAAACAAAAAAAATGCCTATCTAACAAGTACCATTCAAAAAAATATTCCATAGTCCAAAAAATAAAGAAATCATCAATCTTGGTTCACTGAGCTGGTTGAGGGACTGTTGTTCCCTCCTATGTCTTTCACAGATCTTGCTAATCCTTCATTAAACTGTGACAAAAGGTAAATAGTATGGGAACCATTTAATATGGCAAATATTTATTTTTAGGTTTAATCCCTCTTTAACAAATCTTGTTACTAAACCTACCTCTAATCTGAAGCCTTGTGAAAACTATAAAAATGGCCTCTGAGTACACTGGTTGTGAGTACACTTGCCCACCTGCCCTCAAATAGTGACATCAACATCCCACAATAATCAGTGTGCCATCAGAATGCTAGGCCTTGTAGGATGCCCATGTCAGCATTTGGATGCAGATAATTGTTCATGTATTCCATTCGGTATCAATATGGAGGAGTAGAGAGTACATATTTTAATCTATATATTTGCTGAAATTGTCATACAAAAGTGTTGTGAATGACAGGTTCTCTTTAAAGGCAAGTAAAAACCACTTTATGATTTTATACAAAAATATTTAGCAAATTCTTCTACTTCTAATAGCTTTAAGTTAGTTACTGAGTTCATTTTATACATAAACTCACTACAACAGTTATCTTCTGTCCCCCCCTCAATTGGACTGAAAATGGGTAGACCCAGCATCTCTATAGAGATTCCCATGCAAACAACACTGGTATTTTGGAAATAAGTAAAAAATTACATTTTCTATTGTTTATAGTAATGTTGCACTGCTCCGGCCACAAGCTGTTTTTATACTTCTGTGGGGTTTGAAAAAGAGGAAAATTACAGTTAAAAACATTTACTGTACCGACAAATTAAAGAAATATCTGCTCATCTCGAAACTTCTAACTTTTACATGAAAAATATTTTACACAAACTACAAAAGCTAATAAAAAAAAAAAAACCCTGCTAAATAGATTCTAATATTTGTACGTGTTTAGAAACAGAAAATGTTTACATGCTTTTATGGATATTACAGGGCAGTTACTGAAAGTATTGTATTGCTTTGTCCTATTTTCTCCTACAGTGACCTTTTGACCCCAACTCTAATCATCACCCTAACCCTAGATTTAACCATAGCTGTAAACCTAATGCTAACCCTAAATCTATAGCTAACTAATGCTGTTGTTGTTTTTTTAAGTGTAATGTTGCCGACTGCCTCCCGAGGCAGTCTAGTAACAACAACATAGTGATGGAAGTGATCACTGATCATTTCTGATGCTCTTGCCCGCATGCTGCCTTCCGATATGGCATCCAAGATAGTTCCGGGGAGTGATTGCAAGTCAATTTGGTGTTTTTGGATGTCTCAACATCAGTCCTTATGCAAAAGAACCCCCACATACAAATGTCTTCACAAACACACACATATACACTCATTCACACCCTGATATATGCACAGATACATTCACCCACAGATGCTCACACACATTTACAGACAAATACACCAGCTCTGTTCTTTAAGGCCCTGGTCGCAACATGATATCTTTGTGGCCCCAACCTGGAGCGTGTGGAAGGCCCGCTTGTTGGTCCATAGATCCACATATGGCGCCATGTACAACAGTGGAAATCTGCATGCCCACTCTGGCATCTGTACCATAGGTTTGCCATCAATGCATTAAATGGTCCAAAAAATACAGATTGAAATGTGGGATACCTGTTAAATGTGTTTCATATGGTAGGATTCCTCTGATTCACTGATAACTATTGTCATGTAGTTATTAGCTAACCATAAACAGTGGCCAATTCAAAAAGTGCAAATTTAAGATCTATGATTTTTGACTATCATTGGTCAGGATATTCATTATAAAGAGAAGGGGATTGGATATTTAATAACTGATAGTATTTTTTTGTGTGCCAACCATTTTCTCCTACTGTGACGTTTTGACCCCAACTCATATTTTGCAGCTAGATGAATTTGTGAAATTACAGCAGTTTGCAAGAAACCAGGACTACCCACACTAGCTGAGTAAAAGTAATTCTTTTTTTCCCCTGCAGGATCCAATGAGAATAATTTAATTTATATGAATGAAATATCCTGCTTCTCTAGTGATGTTATCATACAATGTGTTGCACTGTTAAGAGATCCTACTGTGTACAAGAGTAAGGTCACTTAGGGTCCACACAATGTATTGAATTAAAGGAGCCAAGGAAGTGACTAAATGAAACAAAACTTTATATCCTCAGTGTCCATATAATCAGTTCTACCGCACCTCCAGTAAACTTAGAGTAGAGTAATCACTGGGGAGTACTTGAATAATATATAAAAAAATGTAAGTTGTGCAGACGTCCTGCATCAAATCACACTAGAAAAAAAAAGCCTATGCACTATACAACCAGTAATATTTATCTTGCACCAAAGTGAGTTTGGGGACTAGACTATCCCGACCCATTCTATTGTGCATTGATACTATTTCTGTCAGTGTACTTCAATGGATGCTTTATGACAGAAGGTGCTTACCTCCCTAGCTGAACAAGGAGCTTGCACCTGTTCAGCACTAGTGTATGTACCTGTGCTAACAGACCCCCCTGAGTACTATGGTGTCAGGATCCCCAATCTCAACAGCAATACAAGATTACTGGGAGTTGCAGCATGAATACAAAAGTGTGTAGAAGCTCCAGTAATGTGTTGCTAAGTGGTTAGTGGAATAATTAACTCCATCAGTATACTGTTGAAGATTCTTTGGTAAATAGAAATGCCTATGGCGACAAGCTACTAGTGACCTGGTAGGATGGTACCAACTGGTGGCCGGACCCCGAGGTATATTGAGTCAGAAGGAGTTTGCATTTGCAAAGAATCTCTAAACTGAATTACAAGAGGGGTAATCAAAGTTTCAATTAGACATAACAGGTAAATGATATATGACAATGTAAAGAGTTAGTGTAAAATAATAATTATCTATGGCTTTTTCAACCGACAAAGAGGATTGCGATATACCTGTTTTCTATATACACACTGGCTTGGGTAACATCCTTATGAGTGAGTCTCCAGGTGGTAGGAAGTAGAGTCTAACACTGGTATCCAGTATTATTA
>CM069859.1:79544363-79546863 GCA_036172795.1 Pelodytes ibericus
GGATATAATATGCATACATGGTGACACCCACACGTATCCCACGGCTGAGGTAGAATTTGCTACCGCGGTAGGGGTGATAAAACATAGAGTTGGGGTGGTGCCATCATTGCCTTATGATGCTGTATTGGGGCGTGATTTTCCCCTCTTTCGGAAGATATGGGAAGATACTGCAATAAATCAGGATAAGCATACAGAGGTAGAGGCAGAAACAGTGGGTATAGAGAAAGTTTTCCCTTTTTCTACGATTGATTTGGAGCAGTGTAGTGAAAATGAACCTGCTGTAGTATGTGTGGGTGACGAAGGGGAACGCAATGAAAGTGATTCCTCCCTAGTAGAAAATCTAAGGGAAGAGGTGGAGTTCCATCATCTAGGTATTAGTTTAGGAAATTTTCGGGCTGCCCAATGGGAGGATCAAACCTTGGTAGCTGCCCATAACAATGTTCAGGTAGTGGAAGGTACTCCTGTTAACCCGGAAACCCAATTGTCTCTTCCCTATTTTGCAGAAAAAAACAATTTACTTTACCGAGTAGAGAAGAGGGGGGTTGAAGAGGTTGAACAATTACTGGTACCTCAATCCCACAGGAACCTAGTCTTAAAACTAGCTCACAGCCATGTATTAGGGGGGCATCTTGGGATTGAAAAAACCCGGGAGAGAGTACTAAGAAGATTTTATTGGCCAGGAATCTACTCTGCTATTGAGCAATTTTGCAAGTCATGCCCAGAATGCCAAAGAAAGGCTCCATTCCAAGCTTTCCGTAATCCCCTCATTCCTCTTCCCATCATAGAAGTCCCATTCGAAAGAATTGCTATGGACCTGGTTGGTCCTTTACTGAAATCTGCTAGGGGGCACCAATATATATTGGTAGTACTAGATTATGCTACCCGCTATCCCGAAGCTATACCTTTAAGAAATATCTCAGCTAAAACCATTGCCAGAGAGTTAATGTTTATGTTCAGCCGGGTTGGAATACCTAGAGAAGTACTCACAGACCAAGGTACCCCTTTTATGTCACGAGTGATGAAAGAGCTATGTAACTTGTTGAAGATTAGACAATTGAAAACTTCAGTGTATCACCCACAAACTGATGGGTTAGTGGAAAGATTTAATAAAACCTTAAAAGCAATGCTCCGTAAGGTAATTGACAAAGATGGTAAGAATTGGGATCATTTGCTCCCATATCTAATGTTTGCTATCCGAGAAGTCCCCCAAGCTTCCACCGGGTTCTCGCCTTTTGAATTGTTATATGGCAGACATCCTAGAGGCCTCCTTGATGTTGCGAAGGAGACATGGGAACAGGAACACACGCCTCATAGAAGTGTTATTGAACATGTGGCGCAAATGCAGGATCGCATTGAGGCCATAATGCCAATTGTCAGGGAAAATATGGAAAGAGCACAGGAAGCCCAGAAAGCTAGTTATAACAGGAATGCTAGACTTAGAGCCTTTAAACCTGGAGACAGGGTTATGGTACTAATCCCCACAGTAGAAAGTAAATTCCTTGCAAGCTGGCATGGCCCATACGAGATCATTGAACGAGTCAATGAGGTGAATTATAAGGTGAGACAACCTGGTAGAAGAAAGCCCGAACAAATATACCATATAAATTTACTTAAACCCTGGACAGACAGAGAGGTCTTGATGGCCGTGACAGACAAAGTTCCTCAGACCAAAGCAGACAAAGTACCAGAGGTTAACATTGCTGACACTCTAGCACCTCATCAGCAAAATGAGGTCCGAGAGTTTGTTGCTAGAAATCGGGATGTGTTTTCTCAAGTACCAGGAAGGACTCATGTTATTGAACATGACATAATTACGGAACCTGGAAAAAGGGTTAATTTGAAACCCTACCGAATCCCAGAGGCCAGAAAAGAAGCCATTAAAGCAGAGGTCCAAAAGATGCTTGAGCTAGGGGTTATCGAGGAATCACAAAGTGAATGGAGTAATCCTATAGTGTTGGTACCCAAGCCAAACGGAGAAATCAGATTCTGTAATGATTTCAGAAAATTAAATGAGATATCAAAATTTGATGCTTATCCCATGCCTAGGGTTGATGACCTAATAGAGAGATTAGGACGATCCAGATATCTGACTACATTAGATCTGACTAAAGGTTATTGGCAAGTTCCCTTAACAAAACGGGCCAAAGAAAAAACTGCTTTTTCCACACCAGAAGGATTGTTTCACTATAAAGTCTTACCATTTGGATTGCATGGTGCACCTGCCACCTTCCAAAGAATGATGGATAGAATCCTTAGACCCCATAGTGAATATGCGGCTGCCTACCTTGATGATGTGGTTATACACAGCCCAGATTGGGAAACGCACCTTCCCCGAGTTCAGGCAGTAATAAAGTCTATACGAGATGCAGGTCTAACTGCCAATCCATCCAAATGTACGATAGGTTTGGAAGAAGCTAAGTATTTGGGCTTCACTATTGGGAGGGGTCTCCTGAAACCACAGAAAAGTAAGATAGATGCTATTTGGGATTGGCCACGTCCT
>CM069859.1:79554363-79556863 GCA_036172795.1 Pelodytes ibericus
TATAATTGTGTATAGGGATGTGACATCACTTGACACCAAGATGCAATTATCTTCCCATTTACATGTCTGTAAGTTTTTGAGGATGCTAATGGTGTCTTTTAAGTATGATTTAGTATTTTTCACATAGGGTTGCAGTATATGATCTAAATATTCTGACAGGTTGCAGAACATGGAGTCTATACCGGATACTATTGGTCTTCCTGGAGGTTGGATTAGATCCTTATGTATTTTTGGAAGGAAATAAATTACAGGTATTTTTGGGTTACTGATGTTTATGTATTCATATTCGTTTTTTGAGAAATAATTATTTTCCTTTCCTTTATCTAGATATTTACTTAAAAATTTTTTGTAATCATTAGTGGGATCTTTTTTTAGAACTGCATATGTTTTTTCTTGTTGCAGTTGTCTTAGAGCCTCCTGTATATAGTATTCTCTAGATAAGATAACTGTACCTCCCCCTTTGTCGGCCGGTTTGATTACTAAATCCTCATCTTCTTGGAGCGCTTTTAAGATATTCAGTTCTTTTTTAGTCATATTCATGATGTCATATTTTGACGGTTTAATTTTTCGGAGATCTTCCATGACTACTTTTTCGAAAACTTCTAACGCTCCAGATTTGTATGTTGTGGGATAGAATTTGGATTTTTTCTTTAATTTTGTGGATATAATGTTATTAGGGTCAATTATTTTGGTGTTTTCTGATGTTGGTTTTAAGGCATAAAATCTTTTAATTGTTGTGTTTCTAATAAATTTGTTCACATCAATGTATGCCGAGAAGAGATTGAACTTATTGGTGGGGGCAAACTTTAAACCTTTACTCAGTACTAATAATTGTTCCTGTGATAGAGTTTTATGGGATAGATTAAAAACTCCTATTGAGGTGTTCTTTTTGTTTAGTATCTTAGTCTTCGCCTTCTTATGTGACTTTTTGCCCCCTCTGCTTCCTCTAGTTCTACTCTTTGTCTTTCTCTTTGGTTCCCTATTTGTCTGGGATTTATTAACTGGTAATTTCTTGGGTTTTGGTATCTTTTTCTCTGTTCTTTGGGTAGCGGGCGAAGTAGACGGTGATCTGAGTCTAAAAAAGGAGAGGTTTCTCCTGATTCAGATAAAACTTGGAATCTGTTGTTGCTTTCAAATGATTGGTAGGTGTTTTGTTGTGTGGTGTTTCTCCTTTCTGGGAAGTTCGAATGTTGGCTCAGTCTAGTGAGTCTAGTTTGCACTGGAGTTTTAGGTATTTCTTTTCTCCTTACAACTGGGTTATCTTCTGATTTTCTATGGGCTGGGTATTGTAAGGTTATATCATTTGTTTTAACAGTATCACGTATGTTGTGTTTATTATTTCTATAATCAGATGGGTTTCGAAAAGTATTGAGTCTATAGTCCTCTTGGTCCCTATGGTACTTTTTAATTTTAGTAATTCTTATTTCCTGTTCAATTTTTTCAATTTTTTTAACAGTATTTTCTGAAAGGTCTTGGTAGTATGTGCTCCTTGTATGTGATTTTAAGTTTTCTTGTGTTTTTTGGATCTCTAAATCTAATTCGCTTAGTGTTTTATTTCTCTGTTTTATGATAATTTCCATAAGTGTGAAAGTGCATAATTCTAAAGCATTATTCCAATCGTGCATAAAATTAGTGTCACTGGTGTCAAATGTGGGATGTTTGAAAAGTCTTAAACCTCTAGGGGTGATTTTCTCTCTCAGATATTTTTGCAGAGTTTCTGTTTCCCATTTGATCTTTAGCTCTTTAATGAGCATTTTTTCTAGGTTTGACATAAGACTATCTACATCTTCTCTGTTTTCTATAGGTGTTGTATCAAAGATATCATCAACATTAATTCTATAATTATTTCTATATTCAAAAAGAGAGATTATGATAAAAAAGTGCAAAACAAACAGTGAAAACTGCAGCTGGGTGAGCTATAGGGAGTGAATCAACAAATATGCACAAAAAAGAGGTGTACCCAGCGCTGTAATCAAATAGCTCTCAGCAGCACTGTGGTAGTGTGTCCCTAAACCACACACTATATAACAATGGACAAAATACAATAAACACAAAAAAGTGCGCTTGAAAGCAGTATGTAAGTAGTGCACCTTTGTAGTGATATATATATACAAATAAGGCTCTGTGTAGAGGTAGGTGAATGATCCAGAAGAAGGGAGATTGAGTTGGTCCCCCTCAAGGGGATACACTTACAGACTCCCAGAAAATAGTAGGCACTTCAAATAGATCCTGTTGCAATCAGCTGTCCAGGATATCGAGTATGAGGGATCTTGTCATACAGGGTGGGCGCCACACAGCCGATGAGACACTGATCCTTCCAGCAGGTACAGAATAAATATATTAAAAAACTTTAAATATAAAAATAAAAACAAGATATGCATATAAATAAGAAGCAGGTGGAGTCCAGACCGCTACGCGTTTCGCTTTACACGAGCTTCTACAAGGCGTCTGGACTCCCTGCTTCAGAATAGTCTTTTTATTGAGAATAGTGACTTCCGGG
>CM069859.1:79561863-79566863 GCA_036172795.1 Pelodytes ibericus
AGAATGTACAGCAGAGGTGCCAACGGGCAGCCCTGCCTTGTCCCATTCCCTATATCGAACCAATCTGAGCACATGCCTGACCCTTGTACCCTTGCTGTGGGCTCTGAGTATAGAGCCATGATTAAGTCTTTAAATAATCCCCGCATCCCGAAAGCCTCCAAAGTTTCGGAAAGATATATCCAGCTAACTCTGTCAAAAGCTTTTTCCGCGTCGACAGAGAGAATTACCGCCTGGAGTTTATGTTCTTCAATTTGTTGGAAAATGTTCATTAATTTCCTGATATTATCACTGCCCGATCTGCCCCCTATAAACCCAGACTGGTCGTGGTGTATCAAATCCGGTATCACCACGGTTAGTCTTTTAGCCAATATTTTGGAGAATATTTTAATGTCCATGTTTATGAGGGAGATCGGGCGGTAATTACATGTATGTTTGGGATCTTTTCCGGGTTTCGGGATGGGGGAGATTGATGCCTGCAGTAGGCCTCTATCAAACTTTTTTGTAATAACTATTTCGTTAAAGAGTTTTTCTAACAGAGGAGAAATGGTTACTTCTAAGTGTTTGTAAAATTGAGCCGTAAAACCGTCAGGGCCTGGTGCCTTACCGTTTTTCATGTTTTTTATAGCTTCCAGTATTTCTACTTTATTTATTGGTTGATTTAATCTAGCTAATTTTTCACAATCAATTTTAGGGAGACGACACTCCAAGAGAAAGGATTGAATTTCCCCTATTGTAGGGTTGGCCGTATTGATATTGTAAAGAGAAGCATAATATCTAGCAAAAGCACTACCAATTTGGGCGGGGGACAAGTGAGTTTTATCTCCCTCAATAATTTCTTTAATAGTATTAGTTTTTGAGACATTTTTTAACTTGTTCGAAAGAGGTTTCCCTACTTTATTATTGCTGCTGTACCAGCTTTGTTTTAGGGAAGTGATCATCCTTTTTACATTCCTTTCCAAAAGAGTTTGAATCTGTTCTTGTATTGAAATGATTTGTTTAGCCAGTGAAAGAGATGGGCTAGCTTTATTTGTTGTATCCAATTTTGCCAATTTAATATACAGATCAGCTAGATCCTTATTTCTACTTTTCCTCTCTCTAACGTCCATCTGTATCAAGTTACCCCTCATAACACACTTGAAGGCAGCCCAAAGATTTTGTGCTGAAACTTGTTCATTATCGTTTATTCGGGCATATTCTTCTGCTTGTGTCAATAAACGGGCTTTATATGTCTCTGAGGTCAGAATTGAATCATCCATTCTCCATTGGTATCTAGACTCGTATTCCTGATTTTCCCTAGCATTTATTTTGATAGGGGCATGATCTGACCATGTGATTTGTCCGATCTTAGAATCTTCAAAGTTTTTGAGGTTATATAGGTCAGTTAAAAAGAAATCTATTCGAGAGTAATTGTTATGAACTCTGGAATAAAATGAGAAGTCTTTTTCTCTAGGATGTTGGACTCGCCAAATATCAAAAAAGTTATATTCATAGCAAAGGTCCTGCATCCATTTAACATTTTTTACATATCTTTGGTTGGATTTCCCTACTTTAAAGTTTGTTCTATCTAATTTTTCATTAAGGACTATATTCATATCGCCTCCTATCAAAAGTATCCCTTTTTTAAATTTTTCAATTTTCCTAAAGGTCTTGTTAAAAAAGGTTTGGGAGAATACATTGGGGGCATATATATTTGCCAGGGTGTACAGGGTATCATTTAGTCTACATACAATCAGGATGAATCTTCCGGCTTTATCGCTCTCTTGGTGTATTAACTCAAATTTCACTTTTTTTGAACAAATAATGGCCACGCCTCTCTTTTTCTTATCTTTTAGGGTAGAGCCATATAATATTGGGAACCTAGAGAATTTCCACAGGTCTAAATCACCCTCCTTCCAATGTGTCTCCTGTAACAAGCAGATATCAATTTTGTCGTCGACCAGCATCTTATACAATAAACCTCTCTTTACAGGAGAATTTAAACCCCTGGCATTCACTGAAGCAAACCTAAGCACCATTCCCCGTCAAGAACTTGCCGGGCTCCCCTCCCCCACCCGACCCCACCACAACCCCCACCATGCGGACCCCCCAGCAGCAGCTACAACACGACGACACATAACATGTTACAATACAATACATAGAAATAACATATAAAATAACAACAAACATAACTCCACCAATCTTGGAAACTAAATTCCTAAAGGTGAATACCTTGAGAGACTAATATCTCAAGGGACACTCTGTTGCTGGTGGAAGCCACCCAGGAGACGCCTAACTGATAGGGTGAACTCCCCCCTCACCCCTAGTCTTTTTCTTCTTTTTTTTTTTTTTTCCCTTTTTTTTTGTTTGTCCTTCCCCTAGCTTCATTATATGAGGGGTCTATACTATAAAATACTTCCTTGCTACAGTTTGATCTTGTTCTTGCACATTATTCGGGGAACACTAATCCTGATTTATAACTGTGCTTTTACAGCATAATAATACTATGGTCGAATTTACTTATAATATGTAAAAAAATGTGTGCGATTTATTATTTGATCCAGGTTGTATACCTATTACAATATAGTAGCGCCCCTAAGAGCTTAAAACAAATATCTTCTAATCATATCATACTGGTGCTTAGTGATCTAGTACTCTTCTCCTCTATTCATGTGTTTCTATTTATATCTATAAGGAATTCTTAATAACTCTATTTTTAACATATTTATTGTGTCTTCTGTTTATACTCATTTAGTGCTAGTGTTTCTAGTGTTATTTTTTTTTTCTTTCTTTCCCTCCACTTGATTCTTCTTAAGTGTAATTATTCTAATATAAAAAGCTTCTTTATGTGAACCTTCCACCTAATGAATTATACTAATTCTAATCAAGATTAGAGGGGCATACCTAGGAACCCTACACCCAATTATTTAATATTTTACCTCTATCTCTATTTAATCCCTTGTTGATTTAATACTTAAATATCTGTGCAGCCAATGACAATTTATATTCAACTTCCTTTTGTATGTGATGTGCACGTGAGATTAATTTTTAAAAAAAAATTTATTTTTTATTTTTTTCACTTTTTCCCTTTCCTTTCCCTTACATTTTTTTTTTTTTTTTTTTTTATATATGGGCTCTTATTTACATAAATTAGTAAGAAATATTACCTCAATCAATAAAGATCTCACCCTGAGCTCTCATATTCAGAGCTATCTTTATACATTATATTATTTACTTCCTATATCAGTTACATCATCAAGGACACCCAGCCTTTTCATTTCCGGCAAGTCCGCTTCTGGATCTAACATCGAGATAGTTTTGCCATTAAAGAAAATTAAGAGTTTAGTGGGAAAGCCCCATCTATATGTAATATTCTTTGCTCTAAGTTGTCTTGTGATTTCTCTAAAGCGAGCTCTATTTTGTCTTGTGGCTGGGCATAAATCTGGAAAGACCAACATATCTTTAAATTTCCCTTCTTTTGGACCAGGATTTAATTTCATCTGTCTCAATAAAGCATCTTTGATAGAGCAGTTTAGAAATCTAACCACAATGTCTCTAGGGAGTTGTCTCTCCTGTCCTCGTGTGCCAAAAACCCTGTGACATCTTTCAAATGGGGCGTTCCCTAAAATTGTAGGGTCTAGGTATTGAGCCATAAACTCTAAAAGGTATGTTTCTATATTCTCTCCTACGACAGTCTCTGGGACCCCTTTCAATCTCAGATTATTACGCGAGATCTATCTTCCAGTTCTATGAGTTTGTTATTACATACTTGGACTTGTCTCTCCAATTGCTCGTTTCGTTTATGTAGTGAGGATATCTCCTCCCTAATTTTAACGACTTCTTTACTCTGATCTATAACAACTTTATTCAGGGAGGAGATCTCCTCACTTAACCCCGCCATACTCTGTTTAAAATCGATTCTGATTTTTTGATATAGCTCCTCCATAAGCTTTGTCAAGGTATAGTTGGTGACCACCTCCATTGACATGGTTGGTGTATCAATAGCAGGGGCCTGAGATTGTTCCTCCTGTGGAGAAGGTGATAGAGATCTCCTATGTTGGGGACCACCAGAGACTGCCTTCGGGGAGTAATATGTATTTATGGACTTATTTTTGTCCGCTTTATCCGGTCTTTCTATTCTTTTTGGTGGCATTGTAATATAGACTTAAATCTAGGAGGCACACAGTAATTGTCTTTTACAGGCACACGTTAATTATCTTTTACCCCCCACCCCAAACCTTAAGTGTGTGGGGTGCTCTGATCCGCAAGCGCTCAGTACATATAGTGGACTAGCGTTCTAAATTATCTCCATTTTCTCCAACGGGAGTATTGATCAGATAAGGTTTTTTTTTTATTTTGTTTTTTGCCCAATAACTATTTACTTAGGTGGAGCTTCCCACTATCAAGTCTCAAAAACTGTACTTCTGTAGGATATCAATCTCGATAATGCTAGTTCAGGGCAATTAGTTCGATTTGTTAGTATCCTATAAGCACTACAATAGTCCACTTAAAACACTGGGCCTCTAATAGGAAACCCAGGATTTCAAGACTGTTATTTGGAAACCATACATAGTATTATTTACATAACATAAAGAGTAGAAATGTTATATATCCAGCCAAATGACTAGTTGTAACTGTATCCTATCTTGACAAGGTTAGAATATCGCAAAGTATCACATTTCTGTACATAACATTTGTGTGTAGCACCATCTGTTGATATAGAGTCCAACAAAGTATCAATCTATTCGAAGACTCTTTTTTTATGGCTCCCTCATATGATGTGGGCCCAAGGACCACCCACGTTATAGACAAGTATGTCGAGAGGGTAATAGACAAGAGGGATCTTGATTTCCCACACTCTAAAGTTAAATTTCAGAATATTCAGAGACCCTTTAAGCAGTCAGGGTAGAAAAGGACTCACAGGGGTAGAGTATATATATAGAAAAAAACAACCAATATCGGGGTTTTATCAGATGTTACTTGCTTGTATCCAGTGGTACCATACGAGTGTGGGGTTTGCCCTT
>CM069859.1:79581863-79584363 GCA_036172795.1 Pelodytes ibericus
AACCAATTACTCAGTGGATTGACTATCATCTAAAGAATACAGCTCTACAATTGTCTACATGTATAAAAGACACACCAGACTTTCTGTCGAAACTTCAGAACATTACACTTCCAACCACAGAAATACTGTTAGTCACCATGGATGTGTCCAGCTTATACACTGTAATACCCCATGAGCAGGGAGTGGAGGCAGTGAGGACACTCCTTGCTCAGTCCTCTACCTATACAGGTCCCCCTATTGATTTTGTGTGTCAAATGCTTAAATTTTGTCTGACTAACAATTTTTTTAAATTTGAGACAAACTACTACATTCAGACTTCAGGCACCTCTATGGGAGCAGCGATGGCACCTACGTACGCCAACATGTACATGTATGTGTACGAAATGCAATTCATTATATCGAAATACGCAGAACATATCCTACTGTACAAAAGGTTTGTCGATGACATATTTTTGCTGTGGACATCAACAAAAGAAGAACTACAAGCGATGCTCACGGCCCTGAATCAAGTTCCATCTACCATCAGATTCACTTTGGAATTTGCAGCTGATCAGATACACTTCTTAGACGTATTGGTGTATAGAAACCAAGAGAAATTGGGGTACACCCTCTATAGGAAATCCACTGACCGCAATACCATTTTGCATGCTAACAGTTTCCATCCTGTATCTTTAAAAAAAGCACTTCCTTTTTCACAATTTCTTAGAGTGATCCGGAATAACTCAGATCCTGCAAACATGGAACAACAATTGGATCAAATGGCCCGTAGATTTTATGAGAGGGGCTACCAGTACGAAGTTGTACAACGTGCTAGATCTAAAGCTCTCAAACATGACCAGAAGCAACAACAACAGATCAAAAAGACCCGTATGGTGTTTCCTACTCGATTTCATGTGGCCTCACCAGCTGTGAAAGATGCTATCACACAGAATTGGAATATTATAGCAGAAGACAAAAGCCTACCTCGAATAGTAGATCAACCACCAATGTTATGCTACAAAAGGGGTACGAACTTGCGAGATAGACTAGTTAGATCTGACCCAAGACATTGTTACACTGACAACAGTCAATATCAACGAACAGGCTGTTATCGTTGCCTTGGATGTGTGACTTGTTCACATATGGTATCAGGGACCCAGTTCTCACATCCCCACACAGGACGGCAATACAGAATCAACCACCGTATAACCTGTACAACTGAATTCGTGGTATATCTGATAACATGCCCTTGTGGCCTATCCTATGTAGGCAAGACCAGTATGACGGTACGTGATCGGATTAGGGGACATAGATCTTCCATACGGACAGCATATCGTGATAAGGCCACAGACAAACCGGTAGCCAAACACTTTTTTGAGAAGCGACACTCATTAGCACAACTTAGATTCATTGCGATTGATCATATACCTCCCTTGTCGAGAGGTGGGGACAGAGCAAAACTGCTCCTCCAACGGGAATGCAAATGGATATTTACACTGGACACAGTATCACCCCGAGGTCTTAATGAACAATTGCGGTTCAATACTTTTTTGACATCCAGAACATAAGCGATCTACCATCTGGGATATGTCTACCTCGCATAGACGGATGATGCAGACTTATTCTTCAGCCCTAGGTACACGGGGACTCTGATCTTTATTGTCTCTGAATTTAGTTATTTTATTTTCATTTTTATTTTTTTGTAGATATTTTTGTCCTGAAGTGGTCCTGCATGGAGTCCTCGTTGTTTTTGTTTTCCCCTTTTGTTTTCCCCTATTGTTCCCATTTCCCTTTTTTTGTTTCTTTATTATGGTTTGTTCTTATTTTTTCCTTTGCTTTGTTTTTATGTCTGGAGGTGTGAGTACTCTGTTTGTGCTCCTTATTGGCCTTTTGGCTTATTTGCTTCTTTCGGTTTTCCATTAGCCATCCTTACTTGCATATCTCTATGTCTATTTTTATTTTTATTTGTTTGCTGGTTTCGTACATATATTTGTTCAACTGCTATATTCATCTTTAATTTTATTTTATTTTTACTTGGTTTATTTTGTTTCGTTTGTTTCCTTTTTTTTCCTTTTTTTTCTTTTTTTCCTTTTTTTTTTTCCTGATTTTGCATTTTTTGTTAGTCTCTGCAGCTGCTATATTTAGTTGTTTTATTGTTCACCCTTTCACCTATGGAGACAGTGGCACATACAGGGTACCCTATATCAGGTACATCTGTCACACTATTTGCTACTATTCTTTCGCTGGCATAGAAACCAGTTGGTTCACTTAGGTTAGGGCAGGATCCTGGCGATGGTCAGCACTGGGTCTCACACTCTACTCTATGTACATTCTCTATTATTGTCCCTATTTCCAGTATTGAACACGGTGAGGTTCTCTAATAAAACATGGGTTAGTATGTCTATGGATCACTCTGGTGTACTAAGGGACTTTGGAACTCGATTTTTTCCGCAGCAGGACTCATTATCAGCTGTGTCTCGCCTCTGCATCACACGTTGCTATTACCATGAGCGTCCACACA